>OZ026527.1:87751043-88102507 GCA_964019695.1 Loripinus fragilis | reverse complement strand
GAATAGTCTGTTTTTTTCAAAGGCCAGGTATATGATTGGGTTTGGTTTCAAAATACTGACTTGCACACCCTTACCAAAATTATTCCTAGTACCCCCTCCCCCCCCCCCCCCCCCCCCCCCCCCCCCTCACCCTGAGTATAAGACTTCTCACTTTCTGTCTAGGTAAATTGTGTTTTATTATATTTTTTGCTAAAAGTTGTCCTAATTTTGCTCAATTGATGACGAAATATTACCTAGAGCTTCTTTACAGCAATGAGGCACACCCAGCTGCTTGTGCTATGCCCATCCGACGAACGAACAAACCATTCTTTAGGACCCCTGTGGATTGGAATTTAGAACAGATAATGTCAATGCTGATGTTCCATCCAGACTAAAGGGATGGCATCATTCTGTAAATAAGTGAGTGCAAGGAAGTGGATAGTGACTAGGTCTGTACTAAGTGAGCTTGTAAGCCATTTAATTGAAAGTCAGGACTAAAAGAGAATGCAGATGGCATCAAGCCCAATTAAGCATGACAATGCAGGCCTGAACAAGCTAATCACTGGGATAGGGACTACTAGGGACCCTTTTCTTACAGACTTTCAAGTTGAAAAGCTCTACTGCATTTCACAGATAAGATGGCATCTGAGTATATTGCAGGGAGCATTTTAGCAACTCAGACACAGCGGCAACAATTGTATAAAGAGTTTAATACAGGATGCTCCCTTATGGTGGCAAATTAAATTTGAAAAACCTATTCGCAGAAGAAAAGTAAAACCATTGCATGCAGTGCTTCGTCAGGAAACTTCAGATACGAGACAAGAAGATAAAGAACATAAGGCCACTTTCTTTATCTGCTAATAGTTAGAGTTAGATCTGAAAAGGGTGCTTACTTATACCCTCACATCCGTTCCTTTGACTTTTGCCCATATTGATGGACATAAAATATCTCCTGATAAATCAACTCTTTTCAGTAAGCTGGAGGTGAGGATAATCACAGATGCTCCCAGAAATATAGATGCTTGTATTTTCGATGGAATGTTCATGATATTTCATGAGGATTGTCTGCTGGCAGACAATTCTCTTGAAATACCATTCCTTATTTTTTCGAAAATTAGGAAAGATGTCGGAAAATTTGTCGTCTGCAGCAGTTGTGATTGGCGCTTTAAGGGTTAAGTACCATAATCCCATCATTTATTACAGGAACTTATTTTGATGACCTTGATCAAATTACAATGTCACCCAGAAGTGGGTGGGGGTGTTTTTTTCTTAAAACTCTATTTGAGCCCCAACATGAGATTTCCAACAATGTGGTTTGTGCGACCAGCAAAGACTCAGACCAGCCTGGGCATATGCGCAGTCTGATCAGAGCCTTTGCTAGTCGCTTGATTATTCTATGACTGTTAAACTACTGACTGATCATCATAATTAGAGTTTCTAAACTTAAGAGGAGGCTGCACGGGCTCATCTGAGTCTACACCTGTCAAAATGTCACATTGTTGGAAATCACATGTCACGGCTCATTTTTGTGTGTTAATATTTTTCAGCCTGTTGGAGATGACACAGAGGACTGTAGAATTGAGCTGGAACCCAGGAGTGGAGTGCTGGAACCCAGAGAGGAGAAGTCAATCACTGTACACTTTATAGCTAACAGAACGGTAGGTATATGTGTTATTGAGAGAATTGTAGAATTGAGCTGGAACCCAGAAGTGGAGTGCTGGAACCCAGGCA
Organism: Loripinus fragilis; assembly: GCA_964019695.1. Classification (NCBI taxonomy): domain Eukaryota; kingdom Metazoa; phylum Mollusca; class Bivalvia; order Lucinida; family Lucinidae; genus Loripinus; species Loripinus fragilis. The sequence goes on along the minus strand of OZ026527.1, from coordinate 88,100,797 downwards.
GGAGAAATCAATTACTGTACACTTTATAGCTAACAGAACGGTAGGTACATGTGTGTTATAGAGAGAATTGTAGAATTGAGCTGGAACCCAGAAGTGGAGTGCTGGAACCCAGGGAGGAGAAATCAATTACTGTACACTTTATAGCTAACAGAACGGTAGGTATATGTGTCATTGAGAGAATTGTAGAATTGAGCTGGAACCCAGACGTGGAGTGCTGGAACCCAGGGAGGAGAAATCAATCACTGTACACTTTATAGCTAACAGAACGGTAGGTATATGTGTCATTGAGAGAATTGTAGAATTGAGCTGGAACCCAGACGTGGAGTGCTGGAACCCAGGGAGGAGAAATCAATCACTGTACACTTTATAGCTAACTGAACGGTAGGTATATATGTCATTGAGAGAATTGTAGAATTGAGCTGGAACCCAGACGTGGAGTGCTGGAACCCAGGGAGGAGAAATCAATTACCGTACACTTTATAGCTAAGAGAACGGTAGGTATATCTGTTATTGAGAGAATTGTAGAATTGAGCTGGAACCCAGGAGTGGAGTGCTGGAACCCAGAGAGGAGAAATCAATCACTGTACACTTTATAGCTAACAGAACGGTAGGTGTATGTGTTATTGAGAGAACTGTAGAATTGAGCTGGAACCCAGGAGTGGAGTGCTGGAACCCAGAGAGGAAAAATCAATCACTGTATACTTTATAGCTAACAGAACGGTAGGTATATGTGTTATAGAGAGATCAACCACTGTACACTTTATAGCTAACAGAAGGGTAGGTATATGTGTTATTGAGAGATCAATCACTGTACACTTTATAGCTAACAGAATGGTAGGTGTATGTGTTATTGAGAGATCAATCACTGTACACTTTATAGCTAACAGAACAGTAGGTATATGTGTTATCGAGAAATCAATCACTGTACACTTTATAGCTAACAGAATGGTAGGTTTATCTGTTATCGAGAAATCAATTACTATACACTTTATAGCTAACAGAACAGTAGGTATATGTGTTATTGAGAAATCAATTACTGTACACTTTATAGCTAACAGAACGGTAGGTGTATGTGTTATTGAGAAACCAATTACTGTACACTTTATAGCTAACAGAACGGTAGGTGTATCTGTTATCAAGAAATCAATTACTGTACACTTTATAGCTAACAGAACGGTAGGTATATCTGTTATCGAGAAATCAATTACTGTACACTTTATAGCTACTGGAATGGTAGGTATATGTGTTATTGAGAAATCAATCACTGTACACTTTATAGCTAACAGAACGGTAGCTATATGTGTTATTGAGAAAGCAATCACTGTACACTTTATAGCTAACAGAACGGTAGGTATATGTGTTATTGAGAGATCAATTACTGAACACTTTATAGCTAACAGAACGGTAGGTATATCTGTTATCGAGAAATCAATTACTGTACACTTTGTAGCTAACAGAACGGTAGGTATATGTGTTATTGAGAAATCAATCACTGAACACTTTATAGCTAATAGAACGGTAGGTGTACATGTCATGGAGAAATCAATTACTGTACACTTTATAGCTAACAGAAGGGTAGGTGTATGTGTTATAGAGAGATCAACCACTGTACACTTTATAGCTAACAGAATGGTAGGTGTATGCGTTATAGAGAGATCAATTACTGTACACTTTATAGCTAACAGAACGGTAGGTGTATCTGTTATAGAGAAATCAATCACTGTACTCTTTATAGCTAACAGAACGATAGGTATATGTGTTATTGAGAAATCAATCACTGTACACTTTATAGCTAATAGAACGGTAGGTGTACATGTCATGGAGAAATCAATTACTGTACACTTTATAGCTAACAGAAGGGTAGGTGTATGTGTTATAGAGAGATCAACCACTGTACACTTTATAGCTAACAGAATGGTAGGTGTATGCGTTATAGAGAGATCAATTACTGTACACTTTATAGCTAACAGAACGGTAGGTGTATCTGTTATAGAGAAATCAATCACTGTACACTTTATAGCTTACAGAACGGTAGGTATATGTGTTATTGAGAGATCAACCACTGTACACTTTATAGCTAACTGAACAGTAGGTACATGTGTGTTATAGAGAGAATTGTAGAATTGAGCTGGAACCCAGGAGTGGAGTGCTGAAAACCAGGGAGGAGAAATCAATCACTGTACACTTTATAGCTAACAGAACGGTAGGTATATGTGTTATAGAGAGATCAACCACTGTACACTTTATAGCTAACAGAACGGTAGGTGTATGTGTTATTGAGAGAACTGTAGAATTGAGCTGGAACCCAGGAGTGGAGTGCTGGAACCCAGGGAGGAGAAATCAATCACTGTACACTTTATAGCTAACAGAACGGTAGGTATATGTGTTATAGAGAGATCAACCACTGTACACTTTATAGCTAACAGAACGGTAGGTGTATGTGTTATAGAGAGATCAACCACTGTACACTTTATAGCTAACAGAATGGTAGGTGTATGTGTTATAGAGAGATGAATTACTGTACACTTTATAGCTAACAGAACGGTAGGTGTATCTGTTATAGAGAAATCAATCACTGTACACTTTATAGCTTACAGAACGGTAGGTATATGTGTTATTGAGAGATCAACCACTGTACACTTTATAGCTAACTGAACGGTAGGTATATGTGTTACAGAGAGAATTGTAAAATTGAGCTGGAACCCAGAAGTGGAGTGCTGGAACCCAGAGAGAAGAAATCAATCACTGTACACTTTATAGCTAACAGAATGGTAGGTGTATGTGTTATAGAGAGAATTGTAGAATTGAGCTGGAACCCAGGAGAATAGTGCTGGAACCCAGGGAGGAGAAATCAATCACTATACACTTTATAGCTAACAGAACGGTAGGTGTACATGGTATGGAGAAATCAATTACTGTACACTTTATATCTAACAGAACGGTAGGTATATGTGTTATTGAGAGATCCAATCCTGTTTAAGGTCTTAAATATATAGATGAATTTAAATGAGTGCTCATGTATTATTCAATTTATTAAACAAGTTGAGGTTAAGAGATAAAATTCAAGGCTCTAATGAGCATTTTATCACTTTTCTGTGGCATTTTGGTAAGTTCAATACCAAGTTAACTCTTACCTTCTTTTGTTGTCTGCTGATAACCTTTGCAAACAGTTTGGCTCTAGATCAGGACCGACAGAACCTCGGTGCTTATTTGGATCCAAATCGTTTGGCTAGTGTTCCTGAACTTGAATGTTTTGAAAAAGTTCATCTTGAAAAAAGTCAACAGACGACAAAAAAGCATGAAAAAGTACCCAGCATGGAGAGTGTTAATTCTGTGTCAGTAATCAGTTAACAAAGCTTCAAAGATGTCTTACACATCTATTTAGACTTCATGCGACATCTTACACTTTTGTAAAAGTAAAATCTATCTATATACGTATACATGTTTTGTGGGGAGATTAATTTTGTTAAACTCAATGCAAGCTATATTCATACTCTGTATGTTTAATGCTTAATAAATTTATGTAATGTTATGTTATATGCAAACCGAGTAGACCCTGATCAGACAGCTCTTACTCTGATCTGGGTCTGCTCTGTTTGCAAAAGCGTTATAAGGTGTATCTATGAGGTAAAAGGTCAAACACTTTATACCTTATCTTTGGAGTGTTCTATGATGTAATTTCTTTAAAAAAAAGTTGTCTCTAGCAGGCAAAGAGTTCAGCCTTTTTCATGTTATTAATAACAGCTAAATGTTAAATATAGAAGGCAAAGTGTATTGTGTATATGAAAATTAAGATGCTTATCCTCATTTTGCCTTCTTTTTCAAATTTTCAATTTTTCCTATAACACAAATGGACATTTTTCATCAAAAGTTTTCTCAGGAACACTTGATTTAGAATTATGAAATCTTTAACAATTTTGTCTTTTCTCTGAAAGTGTTACAACCTCTAATGGCTACCGCTTTGCTCACTTCTTGCTATATTCTTTGGAGTGTTCTATGATGTAATTTCTTTAAAAAAAATAGTTGTCTCTAGCAGGCATATATGTTAATATGAAATAGGCACACCTAATGGGCAACCAACCGCTATTTGATCTGAGAGGATAGCACAGTATACGGTATTTCTTGTGAATCGGTACTCGTGTGAGTATAAAAAGTAATGAAGAACGCAAATGTCAGGAATCGATACAATTAGTATCACACCTGACCCAGAACACCTTATGGGAAAGTGACAAAAGAACAAGAAAACGTCACATACAGAAGCGCCTTGAGGGTCAGCTCAGACTCAGACGAGCCTGTGCAGTCTCCTTTTAAGCTTGGAAACTCAAAATGATGTTCAGTCAGTAGCATTACACTCATAGAAAATTCAAACGACTAGAAAAGGCTCTGATCAGACTGCGTGTATGCGCAGGCTGATCTGAGTCTTTGCTGGTCGTACATATCACATTGGTTGAAATCTCATGTCGCGGCTCATTTCAAAGGCGCGACGATGCACGTGGCAGTTGGCGTTTGGCTCAAGACGTTATCACGTCGTGACGTAATGTTATAAGAATTGTGACGTCATGTCGTGGGAATCACGCAGCAGCTTGCCTGAAAGAGCTATCACTACCGTTCAAGCTCCTGGTAATAGAAAAAATCCCTCAGTCTTATGGCTAAAATATGACTTCAATGACAACAAAACCTGCGTCTTCTCGATTCAGTTTTACTTTTTGCATTTTTTCAATGTCAACGATGATCACAACATATTTTTCAACAGTAGACTTAGGCTCTTAGTTCGATCTAGATTGGTTCCCCGTATCGACTCCATATAGATACCGGAACTTGGCGATACCGAAAATATTTCCTATTCATATTTGAAGATTGTGCGTGAATAGAACAGAACAGAGCCTCTCTCTAGTCGTAAAGCAACCAACCCTCGTGTTGCCCCGCTTCGCCGGGCAACACTCGTTGGTTGGTTGCTATTAATAACAGCTGAATGTTAAATATTTTAGGGTGATTTCTCTGACTTTAGAATACCATGTAAGATAGAAAGAATGGACTCTCCTCTGATCCTGTCAGTATTCTGTGATGTTAAAGGTCTCTCTGTGCTTTACTCAGTCTCCCAAGATGCTGAAAATACAATGTGAGTAGATCATTTACTGAAATAACCAATACAATCAAAGTACATGTTTAAACTGATGGTTAATAAGAAGTTAATCACAATTCTAATGCACTCGATTTAATGACGTGACGTCTGATTGGATAATGTCAAAAATTTACGACCGTATTTTCTGCGATATACTGTCTGAAATAGTTTGATGTCATTAATTATATCACATATCCCTGGATGATGTGCGGCTTTATACAGCTTGCAATGCTCCAATTTGAAAAGAGACTGCAGAATTGCATTAGAATGGGGATAACCATATTCAAAAATTTTCATTTGGGGAGGTATATCATCGGATATACGTTCGGAAATCACTAAATTTCTGACCGTATATCAAAAAATATACCTCCCCAAATGAAATTTTCAATACAGTTATCCCCTAATTCATGCTCAAACCATTTGTTTATCTGGATCTTTCTAGTTTCATAGAAGTCAAATTGGTTGATTTAAATTCTAAGATAAAAATGGTTGGGAGTAAAAATGACCCGATAATCTGGGTAAATACACAAGAACTCAATCATAGACACAAAAATAGTGAGTATGATCAGGAAATACCACAATCACAAACTGCAGACAAACCCATGGCATCATGAGGAAGAGCCACACAATAATCACAAGACTCCAGGAAGACAAAGTGAAACAAAGCAAAGCAACCATCTCTCTCTTCCCCATCAACATGATTGCAAAACTAGAATGGACACAAAGTAACCCACACCAAAACATAGAACAATTACATAATCCCAAAATGGGAGCAACAATCAACAACAAATCCACAACAACAGAACCACCGTCTTAGAACGGACAGCAACCAAAGCTACCAGAGGGGCTTAAATGTATTTTACTGGAACCAGATCTTTGCCCTAGATTCTGCTGTTGAAATACAAAAATGTTAAGCTCGCATGGAGGATTCCTAACTATTTCAATGTGTCATCATAGAGAAACAATATAATCAAATTAATGCACTATGATGAAACAGAGAAAAGGGCTCACGACTCACAGATAGCCAGAGCTAAAAAAAAACTCAAGTTGAGCCACCATGGGCCCAGCTACAGCCAAGTTTCAGGCACCAACCCACCGATTAAAGCTTTACCTTAGAGCCGTCATTGAGTCTGAGGCCTGACCCACCGTCGTGCAATTAAAGAGGAAAATAAACTGTGGCTATAAACCGTGATTGGGTTTACAATCAAACATGCAGACTGTAGCATGATATCCAAGTTATATCCAACTTTTTTTATAACGTTTGATAAAAAGATTTTAATTGATCACTAATATTGGGTTTTCCAACAATTCTTTTGAATTTATAAGCTAAATCACCATAAAATATAGGTTCTGCAGAATATGATTTTGAACCAATATTGTATTTAACAATTAACTCTGAGTGTCTGTGCTAGAATTTAGAAAATGCTTTTTGAATTTTGTAAGCTGCTAAAAGGTTATCCCTTTTTAGACCAATGGAATTTTCCACAAACTTTGAGACAGTCATGTCAGGATGGTCCATCTTATATATTGAGGAATCACTGATATAATTTCTCCCAAAAAATTGCACATTGTATTTTTTTTATATAAAGATAGATTTTGTCTTTGCACACAGTGAAGACCCTGAAACATGGGGCCAGTAAAAAAAAAAATTTGCGTAAAATTGCGATTATTTTTTTATCCATTAGTTTAAACATGTTGAGTACCCACAACATATGTTTTGGTTGAGAAATAAAAATTAATTTTCAGTTACGCACTCTTATCTTGGGGTGTGCCTTGAAATAACACATTTCGCGACATTTCATCTGGGCTTCACTGTTTGCCAAAGTGCCCATTTATGCATTGAAGTTGCAGGGAAATGCACGAATGTAAATAAAATTTATATCATATTTCAGAAAAAATGAGAATATAGAACTCAATTTTGGAGATAAAGTTGAACTGGGTTCTGTGCCAAAGTTGTATCTTCATGTCCAGAATAAAACAGCGATTACAGCAAGATATCATATGGGGATGGAAAACTTCTTCTCAAAGCCACCTACCCCTCCAGATGCCAGCAGAGATGAAGTGGGAAGGCCGAGTAGGTAAGTAAACACTATTTGATGAGTGGTAGAGGACGTCTAAGAGATATGGACCCTTGTCCCGCTGAGTAAATTAATATGGCATATTCACTTTTGATTTCCAGGCAATTAAGTTGCATAAATTCAATTAACTCTTTCCCATATGAATATTCATGCTAAGCTCCACCCACTATGAATAATTATATAAATAAACTTTCAAGTTTGTACATAGAGCAAAGAAATTACTTGTCAGAGTAGGAAAGAGGGCAAAGATCAGGAATCGATACAATCAAGTACAACACCTGACCCAGGATACTAATGGGAAAGTTACAAACCCACAATTAGACATCACAAATGAGAGCCAAGAGGCCCTTTCCCAGTATGTGACCACAAGGCATCAATAACCACAAGGCATCAATAAACAGACACACATAAAAGCACAACAAACACAAGACAGAAATAACGTGAAAGATCCACAAAAGAAGTACCGCCTTGGAACGGTCAGTAAAAATATTTTACTGGAGGGCTTTAACCAGTTGGAGGGCTTAAACCAGTTTCACGGTGCCAACCTCACCCTTAGTTCAGATGTGGATCAAGACACATAGATGTTTGGTTTGCATCAGGTCAACTAGTGTAGAATCATATCTTATCATATATCCATGAGCAAACAGAGTAGACCCTAATCATGAGAGCTGCCTGATCTGAGTCTGCTGTGTTTGCAAAAGTGTTAAAAGGTGTTTATGAGGTAAAGGGTTAACTCTCTGCATGCTGGGTAATTTTATATACAACACTTTAATGTACTGTTATCCTGTTAACCTGCAGCATTTAAGTTGTAAGCATGTGTTTTCAATGAGAGTGGAAAACGGTAGAGATCCTGATTAGACCGCTTTGTCAGAAGCCAGCTGATCTGGATCTACAGTGTTTTTTTTAAAAAAGGTATAAATCAGGTTCAGCATGCCAGGGGCAGGCCCCCAGATAAGAGAGTGTAACTGGAGATTATTTTTCCTTTTTCTCAACCAAAACATATGTTGTGGGTACTGAAAAGAACCGTCTCGATGAGACGGTTCTTTTGAGCACCCAAAACACATGTTTAAACTGATGGATAAGAAAATAATCACAATTTTACGCAAATATTTTTGCTTAACTCGCCCTATAAGTAATACACTGAATCTGCATGGCAAACAGTGCAGATACTGATCAGATGAGCTGGATCTGGATATACACTGTGGAGAATACATCTTGGTTCAGTCAAACAAGAGTTAAAACAGCAACTTCCCTTCCTTTGTTGCAAGCAGTGGCGGATCAAGAGAGGGTTCAGGGGGTTCGCTCTAACCCCCCTCACAGCCCCATGTTTTTAAATATCCTATGAAAATGAAATCATTTGGTCTCAGTGAGACCAAATGATTTCATTTTCATGGGATGTTTAAGAAAAATGAGATAAAATCAGCAAAGCAACCCCCCCCCCCCACACACACACACCTTTATACATATGAACCCTCTTTCCAGAAATCCTGGATCCGCCCCTGGCAAAGGAGAACAAACTAAATGGAAAATAAAAACAAGTGAGGGTGTGTATTAGATTAGGGATCATAGCCAAAGTGAAGATTTTCATTTGAGAATTGTTATTCTGATATGTTTACCTCATGGTGAAGCATCGGCTTCTGAACTATGCATATTTTTTTTTTTGCAGTAAGTTCCCATTTCTTTTAAGGTCTTAACTATGCAAAATGTATATATTTATGATCAAATTGTTTTGTGATGCTTATATATATCCTAGCCTCAAATCATCAGCTTTTCACACCACATGTTTCAAAAGCATCACAATATAGTGACTGGTGATCAACATGGCCAAATTTTGCCAAAATATATGCAATGTTTTTATTTTTTATTTTCTGTAGTACAAGAAGAATGCTTCTGGGTAGAACTTCTAATTTAGCTGACCCCTTCAGTAAAACCACAGTTAAAGCCACTGCCGGTAAGCAGGATTTTGTTTTATGATTATAGCCAGACCATAAGCATGCCTACCAAACGTTCGAATGCTCAACATCTGGTTGAATAAAAAAAAAAACTGCTCTATGAAGAAAATCAAAAATCGGGGAATGTCATGCAACAGCCTATGGATTGCTGCGTTTGTGGTATAAATATGAGCTCAGAAAGTATTCTCATTAGGTCATATTTACTTTTCGCGCGATAAACACGTTCCTGTCGAATTCAGGTACACCTATTTTACGCGAAATGTAAATCTGACAAAACGAGAGAACTTTCTGACCTCAAATTTATACAGTAAACGTAGGAATGCGTAGTCTGTTGCATGACATTCCCCGATTTTTGATTTTCTTCCTGGAGAAAATGTTTTTAATATTCAACCAGATGTTGAGCATTCGAGCGTTTGGTAGGGGTGATAAGATAATGTCATATATGCATTAAGTAACAGGTTTAGATAAACAAAATATTTTTGAGCGTAAAATTGTAAATATTTTCTTACCCATAACTTCTACCATATGTTTTTTGTGCTCAAAAGAACCATCTCATTGAGACAGTTCTTTTGAGTACCCACAACATATGTTTTGGTTGAGAATCTAGAAAATTATTTTTCTGTTTAACACTCTTTTATGCTTGTGTGTGCCATTATTATACTAGAGATTCAACTTTTTGAAGCATTTTCCCGAAGTTTTCGAGCAACAAAATGACTTTATGCAATAAAAAAGATCAAACATGTTTTTCTGATACATTAACATGTGCTAGGCTCCTCGGGGGCTGGTAAAACCCTAGGCTTTTCAGGGCCTGGTTACAACATCACCTTCGTGGCCTAGCAGATGTTGATGCAGAGAAAATCATGTTTGATCGCTGTAATAAAATATGCACAAGTGTTAGGTTAAGAGGCTAGTAGGAATATAGTTTGGAGATGACAATACCAAATATTGTATGATTGAATTACTGTAAATATTTTAAGATTCTGAACACTAATTGCCTGACAAAAAGGCATAGACAAACAGGGCACATTGTGATCATTCTGTTCAGGGTCTTCTCTGTTTGCTATTCTGTCATGCATTTTGTGAATTTTAGCCCTGTTAACCAAATATTTGTTGAGTACAAACTAAGAAACATGTTCCAAATTTCCAAACTTTTACTAACATTAGATACAAAGAAGAAAGTTATGAAAGAATCTTTAATAGAATATTTGGGCCTCGACGCGAGAAAACCTGTCTCTGTGGTTTCCGACAAAGGGAGACTCAAACCAGCCTGCTCAGCTACAGAGACTAGCTAGAAAATTGAAATTTAGCACGTACCAAGTCTAGATATGATACTTTCCAATAAGCGAATAACAAAGGCACTAATCAGACTGCGCAGATACGCAGGCTGGTCTGCGCCTTTGTTGTTTGCAAACCACGCAAGACAGGTTTTCTCGTGTCGAGGCTCATTTTATTTCTGACAAGATATAATTTTATCACGGAATTGTCATATGAGACACTGCATGACAAAAACAATTAAGTGACTGTCCAGTTTGACCAGGCCCTGAGGTTATAATTTTTTTTTCATGCTCTACTCAACTGAGCACAAAATTTTAACTACTCATAAAAACTAAAATACCAACAAATACAGAAGTTTCTTACTTTAATCTCTCAGATGTTGTATTTATCATGCTTATTTGTTGGCATTTTAACATATATGAGCATGATAAATTTCATGCTCAATTGAGTTGAGCACGAAAACGGTGCCAGAGTTGGGACTAAAGAAATCTTGTATCATTTACAACTAAGGCTGACCTGAGTCTTGCTGGATCCTTGTTTTAGAATTGCTTTTGTCATGCCATGGCTTCAACGCTACAAAACCTGTCTTCGGAGTTTCCGACCAGGTCATGCTCAAAACAACCTGCTCAGCTACAGAGACTAGATAGAAACAATTGAAATTTTGCTTTTATTATGTTTTGATATGATACTTTCTAATATGTGAATAACAAAGGTAATTGCCCGGATGCGCAGGCTGGTTTGTGCCTTTGTTGTTTGCAAACTCCAAAGGCAGGGATTTTTGTTTCAAGGCCCATATATCAGTGTAATTTATACCATATATTTTGGGAGTGCAGTGGCTCAGTGGTAGAGTGCTTGACTTGAGACAGAGGGGCCCCGGGTAAGGGCCTCAACAGCGTCACTACATTGTGTCCTTGATTAAGACACATTAATTCTAGCTTAGTACTGGTTCAACCCAGGAAGACTGTCCCTCCATAACTGAAAGATTATTGATGAGATGTAAAGAATCAAATCAAACAAAAAAAAATACCACACATTTCAGATCTCAGCTCAGCATTATTATGTCAAGGGAAAGGAGCATCATTTGTGCCATCACCTGCTACTGGAGTTCTCTCCCCTTTCAGTGAAGAAATCATAGAGATGTCGGCCTATAGTGATATGTGGGGAGTTTATACGGACAATTTAATCTATCAGGTAAGTTCATATATCATGACGCCAAAAGCTGTGTCTCAAATAATGGTAACATGTCGAATTTCTTCCCCATATTGCGAGGTGTTAGACAGGGATGTCCACTTTCTACCTATTTATTTATTATGTGTATTGAACTACTTTCATATAAAATTTCAACAACAGAAGATATAAAAGGTATTATCTACACAAAACAAGAATTTAAAAAATCTCTATTCGCTGATGACGCCTCATTTATACTTGATGGTTCATTTAAATCATTTCAAACACTAATTGATATCTTAGACAACTTTAGTTACATTTCTGGATTAAAACTTAACGCTAAAAAATGTCAAGTCCTGCGAATAGGCAGCATGAGTAAAAGTGACATAGTATACTTAAAAGGCAGAAAATTCCAATGGAGTTCCACTGAAGCAAGTTCACTTGGTATGACCTTTTGCACTAACAAAGATAATATATTCCGAGCAAATCTAGAACCTAAAATTAAGCTCTTTGAAAAATGTTTAAAGCAGTGGCAGCACAGAAAACTGACATTAATGGGTAAAATCACCGTAATAAAAAATTATGCCCTCCCAAAACTTGTATATGTTCTTTCCTCTTTACCTGATCCGACTAAAACTACTATCAAGAAAATCGAAACAATAATGTATGACTTTATATGGGATTCAAAGCCTGCTAGGATAAAAAGAGATGTACTCACCATGGATTATGAAAAAGGGGGTTTAAAAATGATAGATCTAGAAATATTTATGAAATCTTTAAAAATATGCTGGATTAAAAGAATGATTGAATCTGAAGATGATGGATTATTAAAAAACCTATACCTAAACAAACTTAATCAATTTGGAGGAAAGTTATTATTTGAAAGTAACTATTATGAAAATGAAATAGATATATTTACACAAAACGTTTTTTTAAAAGATATCTTAGCAGCATGGTATCATTGTATCAAACATCCAGCCATAAGTAGCTACAGACATGAGATTTTATGGAATAATAGCAATATAAAGGTAGAAGGTAAGACAATAATGTATTCACAATGGTATAGCAGTTGTATAAAATATTTTAAAGACATATATGACAATGCAGCAAAATCGCTTTACACATTTAGAAGGCTAAGAGAAAAATACGCAATCCCAGAAGGTGATTTTTTGAAATATTTAACCCTTATACATAGTATACCCAATTCATGGAAAACTAATATAAAAACTGAAAACGTTGATATACCAAAAAAACCATCTATTCTTGAACAAATAACTAAATCGAAACAAAAAAACAAGTACACTTATAAACTACTTATGAAAAAGAAATTAACACCAGAAATAAAATCTGAACAAAAATGGATAGAACAATTCGGCGATGAAGGTCTAAACTGGAACAAAATATATACCAATCGCTTACAGGCAACTAAAGACATCCGACTTCAGAATTTTCAATATAAATGCTTAATGCCAATTATTCCTACCAACAAATATCTTTTAAAATGTAAAAATGGAGAGACAGCTTTATGCGAATTCTGTACAATGGAAATAGAAACTATTAATCATCTTTTTTGGGAATGTAACTATGTACAACATTTTTGGGAAAACCTGGCTACGTTTTTGCTGAGATATAACATAACAATGCATTTTAGCTTAAAGTATGTTACTTTTGGTGTCACAGAAAGAGCACATTGTATAGAAACCCAGGTCAAAAATTTCATTATATTGCTCGGAAAATATTTTATATTTAAAAACAAAAGCCTTAAAACTCAACCAACAATAACACATTTTAAAGTGTACCTTAGTCAAAGAATAAATGTTGAAAAGCATATCTATTTTATAAAAAATAGACTTGCCCAATTTGACACAAAATGGGTGAATCTTAAACCATTAATAGAGGACAATGCATAAACAAGAAAGGCGACTATCTCTCTCTCTCTCTCTCTCTCTCTCATCTCCCTCTCTCTCTTTCCTTTTCTCCTCCCGCCCCCTATTTTCTCATAAGTTGTTTCTGAATTCACCTTGTAAAACATATAGAGCTTTGATAAGCGAATATCAACTAGTCATACATTGTTTTTACTAAAACGTGACAAAATGTATAACTCTGCAATGGAAAATAAGGCATGTATAAAATCTGTCTAAGAATTGTTCAAGACCTCCTTTTCTTGCTGATATAATGCACACTGAAGTAGCTTATCTATCAATACATGCATTTGGGAGAGGAGACATACATATTGAGAATACATCTTGTCATGTTTTTATTGATAATGTGACACCTAAAGATTCATATTTTGTAGTATGATTAACTTATACATGTACCTGTGTATTGTAAAATGTATTGTGCTTGTATATGTTGTATGATGTTGTTTCTGAAATAAAACAATTAATTACAAAAAAAAAGTTCATATATACATACTAGATGTTCAGCTTCATTTATGTTCGTGAGATCTACTTTTAACCAGTTATTGGCTAGTGACTCATATATTTTGAGGTATAATTGGCATCTAAAATACAGCATTTACAGGTACATTTAATCTGCAATACTGCATATTTGCCTATACGCTACATGCAAAGACCAGCAGGGCATAGTCCAGTCTGTTCAAGTATGTCTGACATTGTTTAAATAATACTTGCCAAATGGCAGAAATACCAAACACAAGTCTGACATATGCCTTCAAAAATGTCCCAGACAGTCAGGATCTATGTTCCTAAGTAAATTGGAGTTTCCCAGCAACTCTTCTTCTGTCTATTAAAGAAAGAACTTGGTTAAAACTGGAAAAAAGGTCAGACAGAATTTCCTACCTGTTTCTGATATCTGGAAAGTTTTAGACTCTACCAGATGGTCGCTGCCAAATAGAATCTCTGAAAATGTAAGGATTTAATGGAAAACAGTGTAACCGCTGCTCAGACTGCTTCTGATATAGATTACGCAGGCCAGAAACTTGACATACAGCCCTGACACCTTATGGTCCCAGTCTTCGGCGTTTCCGACAAAGCTAATTTCAAACCAGTCTCCTCAGCTACAAAGACTAGCTCGAAAATTGAAATTTCACCTGTAACAAGTTTACATATGATACTTTCTCAAAAGCGAATAACAAAGTTGCTGATCAGACTGTGCGGATGCGCAGGCTGTTCTGCGCCTGTGTTGTTTGCCAACCCCTGAAGACAGGTTTTCTTGCGTTGAAGCCCTTATCATATCAGTTTTATTCTGAAGTTTAAATGTGCTTATTCAAAATAAGTGGTTCTGAAGACTTCAAATTAAGGAAATTCAACTGTTTTGAGGCCTTTAGTTAAGAGTGTGTACCAAAAAATTAATTTTCTTATTTCTCAACCAAAACATATGTTGTGGGTACTCAAAAGAACCGTCTTAATGAGACAGTTCTTTTGAGCACCAAAAAACATAAGTTTAAACTGATGGGTAAGAAAATATTTACAGTTTTACGCTCAAACATTTAGTTTATCTAAACCTGTTGTTGTTATTGTCTTCGTTGTTTCAGATAGGAGAACTTGAAGAGACAAAAATCCCGGTGTCAATGACAGTTGTAGGATGTCCTCTATCCTTCCAGATGACAGCTTCACAACCAGACCTTAAACCTGTAGTCAGGTCTGTTCCATTATAATTCTCAAAGAATTTCTAGCGATAAGGCGAGCAATCTCCCTAAACGAGACGTTCCTTTTATTTTGTTGAAATAACGACTGGAGAAACTAGGTACATTCAACAAATATATATATACGGGCCGTCGATGCACCATTGCCCCCGAATTTGTATATTTAAAACAGAATTTCCTTAATGCATGTAATAACTCTACTTCTTATTGAATGAGAATTTATTTCGATCATCAACTGTACTTGTTATTCAGTTACATATATGGGAACTAGACCGTTAAACAAGGGTACCAATCGTCCTATCACGCTATGTACAGTAAAACTATTTATACAGTTGGTGTACAATAAAAACGACCATCTTGCAAAGTGGGATATTTGATGTCTTCTTTCGCTTATACAACCCCTTCCCCCCCCTAGACCCAAGACGCCCTTTACATATGTTATATATTCGTATAGCGACATTTAATTGTCCAAAGGGCATCTTGGGTCTAGGGGGGAAAGCATCTAAAAACAAACTGAAAGGCGCCAGTTTCATCTTTTCAATGACAAACGTCACAATTTTAAGTATATTACGTACGCATGCGCAGAAGGAATACCGCAAAGTTTCGAAAATGAAGAACGCTTATATCCTTAATATTTTAGCACTTTTACTTTTTGAAAACCTGCAAATGATTTACTAAAACTCTCGTCTAAACGGCACCCAGTCTAAAGACGTAAAATGAGGGGTGGGAGTAGAAGGCGCAAGTTTTAACGGTTTTGTAAATAATGAATCGCTTTGAAACCTACTTTGATGCTTTAATTGTAAATTTTACTACCGTAACAGACCAATTTTAAAAACATTAGGGCAATTTGAAAATTTAGGTTTTGTAATCCTGTCAACTAGGGAAAATATACGCCTTATCGCTAGAGCTCCTTTAAACCCCCTTCTTGCTTTCAGAAAAAGTCTGTATCCCATTATGGTAAATGTCCAAAAATTTCGAACACTAAAAAATAACTATTTTTTCATGTGTTCGTAGATTTTGAAATTATGTTTCATAAGAAATGCTAGTGTTTGAAAGTATAGAATGTGGACTTTATCATGAGACAAAAACGTTAAATATGCATGTCAAAATGTGGTAGTAGCATTGTGAAAACACATTGTTCTTGAATACTTTCCAGACATTACCAGACATTCGGTCTGGTGCAGTCATGAATTTTACCGGACCAAATAATATTTTACAGGACCGTAAAAAAAGAACAAGTTGAATTATTAAATATAAGAATTTCTTAATACAATACACAGTAGGTCGAAATTTTCTTTAAAATGATGTTGCAAACCTACTGCTTTAAAATGACTTTGCAAACCCACCCTAAACAAATTTGAGCAGGGCTACCCTGAATACAATTTGCTTGAAATTGACTAAGTTAAAACACTGAAAAAATTGGGCAGGGGTTCCCCTATACATACTGTTATTTCTTTCACCCCTAGTCCTTTTCCACGGCCAACATAAAGTGGCGGAAAAGATAGAAAACTGAAGAAGTGGGGTGAGGTACTTGGAACTACAGAAACTTACACCAAAGTACCAGCTCCTTCTGCTGATAGATGAGAGACAGATAAGATAGTCAAAATAAAATCTTACCCCTTAAATTTTCCATCTCACTTGAGTCCCATTCTTACACACAGATGTACCAAATTAACTTAGTCTAGCTAGTTGAATCAGCTGTTAGCTATTTATCTTTTATGCATCCGAAGAACAAGTTTCAAATGTTGCGCTTACAGGGGAAATTATCTGTTAAAGCAAAGAAGAAAACCACGGCTGATATGCCGATCATAAGAGTGCATAACACCCCTGGGCCCTGATAATGCAACGGCAGGATTTACATCAATAAACGCACGACCAATACATCAACAGTGACCGCCAATAGTCTGTAACATCCGTTGCACACCCCGCTAATTTTCGCAAATGTAAACCCTGTCTACACATCCTGTGCAAACAGTTTTTACCAACCAGTCCATTACGCGATTGATTTTTCCACTACTGGATTTGTGCATCGGTAATTACGGCTCAAAAGAACCTGATTCACTCCGAAAATTTCATCAGACATACGGTCTGCTGCTGGAGAACTAATTACCGGATTGCGCCAATCATTACCGGAAATGTCAGATGGCCATTGGGGAACACTGAAAACATATGATTCTGCTTATTGTTGTTAGTCTGTTTGCTCATTTCTGTCTTCTTTATTTTCTTTATTAATATCAAGGCTAAATCATTAGTGAAAGTTGTTGTAAAATAAGTACCAGCAGGTCCAGTGGTTGCTGCAGCAGTAGTAGTAGTTAATACGTAAAAATAGCCACATGCACCTTTATGGTTTACGTACAGTGCATGCTGTATTTGCCAATGTCATGTCACTCAACTTACAAGTTGTAAAAGACAACTGATTTAGCTATTGGATGGACCGAGACTCCTATGTTCAAAAAACATTAAAATTTTGCACTTGTACCGGACGGAGAATGCATGTGGGGATCCAGATGGGGGAACAGGGGGTCCATACCCCCCCCCCCCCACTAGTGTTTTAGCAATTTATATATCACTTGCAGACATGACAAAGACACGACGTCATATGATAATGTGTTGTTTGCTACCCTAAGAATTGTTATCTAAGAAGGTAATTACAGGTTCCTTTTTTTTTTACAAAAAATTGCCACATGGATAAAATGTTTAATGTTATAATTCAATTTTCTTTCTAGATTTGGCAGCCATGTTGCTGGGACATCAACTTGTAAGAGAACTATGCGAGTCAATAATACCAGCCCTTATGGTAAGCTATCAAGGAAAATTGTGCATAGGTCAACAGTGATTTTTTTACAAATTTGTTTCTATGAGTCCCGGGACTCACTAGGCCAAAATTCTTTGCATCCCAAACTCGAAGTTCTGCATCCCATATGGGGCCCACTTTGAATCATAAATTTTATGTATCCATACAAATCCGACCCATTCATAGAAGCCAATTTGAGAAACAAGACACTGTCATACTTACTTATACAATAAAGAGCAAGCTTACTTTGTCATGTAAAATAATTTTTAGAGCCCAGGCCATTAGCTTGTGTTCATCTAACTCTGCATGCCTACAAGTGTACTGCTGGAAGTTACTGAGCCCTTGGACATACGGTGATGATACCATATTAATTTTTGTTAATACCATCTGTTCACAGTACAGTCCCCGTACTTCATGAGCCTGCAGTAATACTTTAACAATTCTATTTGCAGAGTTGATTCTAGGATTTGTCTAGAAGGGGCCAACTCTCTCCCCCCCCCCTCCCCCTGTGTTCCCAAAAGGGGGCCAACCTGCAAATCAAATGGGTAATGGTTATTTTCTAAAAACAAAAGCCCTACCAGCCCTTCCCCCCCCCACCCCCCCCCCTAAAAAAACTAAGTCCACACCTAAAGAAAAATCGAGCAGGGGTTGTCTTTAGGCGCTGGCCTGTTCTGTTCACCCCCCAACCACAATAATCTTGGCCCCTTGGCCTTCAAAAGTGTTGGACAAAGACAGAGGGAGAAGAGTGGGAGGGGTGTCTGATTTGAATATAAACAAATGTAATCAGAGCACCCTCTTCTCCAGAATGATAGATTTTTGGAAAATAGAGTACTAAATGGCACATACCTGGTCGGTAGATGACAATTTAATATTCCTCAGAAATGTCAGACTCTAATGCCATGCCATTCGTTTATTTCCAAGTTGGGCCTCTTGCTAAGAACACCAGTGTGGGCTGTTTAGGGTCTATTTTTGAAGACATAATCTTCTCATGAAAGCATGCTGTGTTCATTATGGAGGGGCATTATGGAAAGGGTGTTTAAACTTGCGGGTTAAACGCATTATTCCAATGCTTCATTTTTGGTCGGTACTGGTTTATCGGCACTGGCTTTTACCAGTAAACTCCCCGTGAATATCTGAAAACACATGTTTCTCAAGGGAAGTAATGATCGCTAAACTGTTGGGGAGTATTTCGGTACCGGTTTTTACCAATATTATTCAAGACACGGTGCGCAAGTAAAAAAAACGTTCAAAACGAAAGTTGCAAATTTTTAAATGCAGACTTTTCGCCACAATTTTTAATGCGTCCTGCGGGATTCACATGGTTAAAAATCATGCGTCCTTTGTGAGAATCATGCGTCTGAGACGCAGGACGCGCAGGTAAAAAAATCACTGGGTCAAGATAAGGATAGTTTGTGCACCTATAATTGCATTTATTTTCTAGCCTATCAATTTAAACATGTTTTTTTTTTGCTCAAAGAACTGTCTTATTGAGTACCCACAAACTTTATTTCTTTGTATAAATGCACAATAGCAAAATTACAAGCAGTTAAATGAGTAGTTAAAAGTTGTATACAAAAGGGATTCAGAAGGAATTCTATTGACTTTTGTGAACTGTATGTTTTGGTTGAAAAATAGGAAAACTAATTTTCCAGTACGCACTCTTATCTGGGGGCCTGATTGTGGTCCAATCTCATTAATACAAAGTCCTCAGCACCAAAAGTTTTATTTCCAATCATCAGCATAGTTCTAGTTAAGCAAAATTGTTAGTGTATAACTGTCATCATAACATATTTGAAGCTCTATTTTCCACAACATTTCGACATATGCGATAAGCACCTGCCTACATGTTATCTGCTACCATGATAATAACCGAAAGCGTGGTAGCTCAGTTGTTAGGCCATTGTCTCTGGTGCTAGCGATCCCAGGTCCGATCCCTGCTCATTGGGAGGAAAATTTTGGTGTCCGAACATGCTTTCTCTTGTGTCATTTGCAGGTATGACGCTAGATAAATGCATCCTCCTTCGGATCGGGACGTTAAGTGGATGTCCCCTGTGCAGGGAAAATTGTAGTAATTCCCTTCCCCCTCTCCCCCCATTTTTTCTTCTTTTTCTCTTTATCTGCCATGCATTGATGTTGATATTACTTAGCGTACATTGATTGCCAGTGCCATTCACATATAATTTTTGCATGATCCACATTGTTAAGCCTGTCAAATCCTATCCTATACCACTATACATTAATATATAAATTAGTATTATGCTTGTAAATTCAAAAATAAAATATTGTTTAAACTAAAGATTTTTTTGAAAAAAAAAAAAACATTTTTGAAAAAGTCAGCATGTGAAAAATTACCTAGCATGCAAATATTCAAACGAATATCCTTGTTTTTTTACTAAGAAACACACAATGTGGTTGAGAGTGACAACAAACTCACAGATCTCATTGTGACTTACAGTAAACTTTTATTCTTGCATAGCTATCTATTCATATAGCTGTTTTAACCCATTGTCAAATGAATAAAAATCCATGTTCAAATCAGGAGATTCAGGTTAAATCTTGAAAATAATTAAAATGAGGCCTGGGATTTACATGACGTTATATACAGAAAGCATTGCAGACCAGACTGATCATTTCGCAGACGATTTTGTTTGCGAAAACGTTGCGTACGGCTATGACTTTTTATCGATGTTATGACGTTCGAATGTTTACAGCCGACGCCATTTTGTTTAGAGAAATCCAGTGTAATAAAAGGGATATTTTAATGTTTTAACAGCGTATTTGGTTGGAATAAGGTAAAATATGCAAGAATAACGATCACAAATGTTTGCATTAACACTTGCCGGGTCCCTCGGGAGATGTTTGAGCACTCTGCCTATTGGCCTCGTGTTCAAACAGCTTCCTAGGGACCCGGCAATGCATGTGTGATCCCTATAACTTAGAATGAATTACATTTTTTTTTACAGATATTAGTGTTGACTGGGTAACACACAATGTCGTTGAAGGTGACAACAAACTCACCATGATTTACAGTAAACTTTTAACTTAGAATGAATTACATTGTTTTAACAGATATCCGTGTTGACTGGGAAGCACATAATGTGATTGAAGTTGACAAAAAACTTACAGTGACTTATTGTAAACTTTGAACTTTGAATGAATTACATTGTTTTACCAGATATCCGTGTTGACTGGGAAACACACAATGTGGTTGAGGGTGACAAAAAACTCACAGTGACTTATTGTAAACTTTGAACTTTGTCTTGTGTTTGCTATGTTTTGTGCGCGTCTGTTTATATGTGCTTTGTGGTCACCTGCTGGGAAAGGGCTGACCTCTTGGCACTCGTTTGTGGTGTCTTCTTTGAGTTTGTCACTTTCCCATTGGTATCCTGGGTCAGGTGTGGTACTTGATTGTATCGATTCCTGATCTTTGCAACCTTATTACTTTGAATGAATTACATTCTTTTACCAGATATCCGTGTTGACTGGGAAACACACATCGTGGTTGAGGGTGACAAAAAACTCACAGATCTCATTGTGACTTACAATAAACTTTTAACTTAGAATAAATTGCTTTGTTTTTAACAGATATCCGTGTTGACTGGGTAACACACAATGTGATTGAAGGTGACAACAAACTCACAGATCTCATTGTGACTTACTGTAAACTTTTAACTTTAAATGAATTACATTGTTTTTACCATATATCCGTGTTGACTGGGAAGCATACAATGTGATTGAAGGTGACAAAAACTCACAGTGACTTATTGTAAACTTTTAATTTTAATTTGATGCATTGTTTTTACCAGATATCCGTGTTGACTGGGAAACACACAATGTGATTGAAGGTGACAACAAACTTATAGATCTCATTACAACGTATGGTAAACCTTTCCCTTTGAAGGACAATAATGATAATGAAATAGTACCGCCAACAGAACGTAAGTATTCTTCACACATTGTTACGTGCCAGGTGTAACTAGAAAAGTATTCAGGAAACCAAACTTTTGATATTTGGAAAGTCAGCCAAAAGCACTTTTAAAATTTAACAAAATTTATTAAAAACAAAACTATCATTTACAATAATCAATGGAAAATAGTTATACAATCAAAGAAAGTCTAATTTACAATACCTGGTATATCCAAACTGTCCCTCCGAATATTTATCAACACAAGTCTTTCTGCAGTTTCTGATCCCCAGATTTTGAAGTTAAATCCAAATGAACATGAAGTCTGAATCCAAAACTGAATAATCCAAAGTAATCCAGAATGAATTAAGTTAAACAGTAAGTATTCCAATATAGAATTCCAGCACAAAAGGTTTATACTTTTAAAAGGTGAAATTATTTCAAAGATGCTCTTATGAAAAATTTACTCTTATATATACTGTTTAAGAAATTTCTAGAACACTCAGGAAACAACTATGATATCATATGCTAAATATAAAAAATTCTGGAAAGTTCTACATTCTGCTGGATGATTCCACTGAATTACAGAACCTACTCAAAGCTTCTATTGGCATGGAAAAGAAAATTCCAGAAAGATCTGGACTTTTCTCCAAGGTTCAAGAACCATCTAGATGATTAGTCATCCTTCTAGAAAAATCTCATAACCAAAAAATACCTTGTTTACAACAACTTATTTACCATCAATGTCTCCAATATCTGGGTCAATCAGAAACTAAGTAAACAAATATGAAATAGATAAACACCATACATGTTACACTTCCCCTCCTCAAAGAAAAGAAAGTTTTATGAAGTAAAGCTTTCTTTTGCAATAATGAACAATTATATAACAAACAATAATGTAAAATCACATCAGATCAATAAAGAGCAATAGTAAAAAGCTGAATATCAATAATACTGAGGCATCTAAGCCCTAGAGAGTGCATCTGGGATGATATTATCTTTTCCTTTAATATGCCTGATATCTAGATTGTGCTCTTGCAACATGAGACTCCATCTGAGTAAACGCTGGTTCTTGTTTTTCATTTTATGAATGAAAGTCAGTGGATTGTGATCAGTGAAAATGACAATAGGTGCAACTGAAGAAGCTAGGTAAACTTCGAAGTGCTGAAGAGCAAGGATGAGAGATAAGCATTCTTTCTCTATGGTAGAGTAATTTCTCTGATGTTTGTTAAACTTTTTAGAATAGTAACAAACAGGATGATCAACACCATTGTCATCTTCTTGTAACAATACACTGCCTGCACCAACATCACTGGCATCTACAGCCAACTTAAATTCTTTGTTAAAGCTTGGTGCTAAGAGAACTGGAGCACTTTTAAGTATGGCTTTAAGCTTATCAAAAGACTTCTGACAATTATCAGTCCAAATGAACTTGACCCTTTTGCCAAGTAAGTTTGTCAAAGGCTCTGCTATGACAGAGAAGTTATTACAGAATTTCCTGTAATATCCAGCCATACCAAGAAAGCGCATCAGTTGTCTTTTGCCAGAAGGTACGGGAAAATCTGAGATAGCCTCAACTTTAGCTTCTACAGGTTTTACCTTACCTTGTCCAACCATATGACCTAAAAATGTCAAATTTGCATGGCAAAATTCACTCTTTGTTAAGTTAACTGTTAGTTTAGCTGTTAAGTTAACTGTTAGTTTAGCTTCACTAAGTCTGTCGAAGAAATTTCTGATAGTTTGTAAGTGTCTTTCCCATTCTTCGCTGAAGATGATAGCATCGTCTATATAGGCTTTACAGCCAATCAGATTAAATATCAAGCTGTTAACCAAGCGTTGAAATGTTGCTGGAGAGTTCTTCATTCCAAACGGCATAACTTTATACTGATACAATCCGTCTGGAGTAACAAATGCTGAGATCTCCTTTGCTCTATTTGTTAGAGGTATTCGCCAAAATCCTTTAAGCAGATCGAATTTTGTAACGTATTTGGCTTGTCCAATGTTATCAATGCAGTCATCGATTCGAGGAATTGGAAATGTGTCCGTTTTGGTGACAGAATTTACTTTACGGTAGTCTGTACACATGCGAAATGTCCCATCAGGTTTTGGCACAAGAATACAAGGAGAACTCCATTCACTTTGACTAGGTTCTATAAAGTCATTATCCAGCAAATATTGAACTTCTTCTCTGAGAATTTGTTGTTTTACAGGGTTCATTCTGTATGGATGTTGTTTCACAGGTTTTGAACCATCAATAAGTTCAACATCATGATAAATTTTGTCAGTTTTGGATGGAATGTCTGGAAATAAGTGCTCATATTCGAGAATTAACTGCTTCAGTTCAAGTCTCTTGTCTGAACTAAGATGTGACAATTTCTGGTCAAGATTCTTTAAGATATCAGAGTTCTTGAGTTTTGACGACGCGGGATCAGATTTCACAAAGTTCATATCTTCAGAGTCCATTTGATTTTGTTCAAGAGGGACAGTATTAACTAGATTTACTGATGAAATAACAGAACTATCCCTATCAATGTACTTTTTAAGCATGTTGATATGACATAACTGTTTTTGTTTACGCCTCCCAGGAGTGTTGACAATATAATTAAAATCACTTAACTTTTTGTCAACAGTATAAGGTCCATAATATCTAGCTTGCAATGGCTTACCAGGGATGGGCAAAAGAGCAAGTACCTTGTCTCCAGGTTCAAAATTTCTATCCTGAGCATTTTCATCATAATGTAATTTCATTTTGCTTTGGGCTGATTTGAGATTGGACCGAGCAGCTTCACAGGCTTTTGATAGTCTATTTTTGAAATTAGACACATACTGAAGTAAGTTCAAAGAACTGTCATCATCTGAGAGAAATTTTTCTTTCAGAAGTTTCAAGGGTCCGCGAACAGTATGCCCAAATACCAGTTCAAATGGACTGAACCCAAGAGACTCTTGTACAGATTCTCTTACAGTAAATAAAAGCAAATGTATACCTTCATCCCAATCTTTTTCTGTGTCAAAGCAGTAAGATCTGATCATGCTTTTCAAAGTTTGATGAAATCTTTCTAAGGCACCCTGACTTTCAGGATGATAAGCCGATGACTTGTATTGTTTGATGCCAAGTTCATGCATGACTTGTTGAAAAATTCCCGACATAAAATTTGAACCTTGATCAGATTGTACAGACCTTGGAAGTCCCACAAATGTGAAAAACTTCACAAGTGCCTTAACAATTGTCTTAGTCTTGATATTTCTGAGTGGAATGGCTTCAGGGAAGCGTGTTG
This sequence comes from Loripinus fragilis, assembly GCA_964019695.1. NCBI lineage: Eukaryota > Metazoa > Mollusca > Bivalvia > Lucinida > Lucinidae > Loripinus > Loripinus fragilis. The sequence continues at coordinate 88,075,622 of OZ026527.1, read as the reverse complement.
AAGCACACATAATAGTCAAAAGATATTGACAACCTGACTTTGTTTTGGGTAGGGGACCTACACAGTCAATAATGATTCTGCTAAAAGGTTCATCAAAGGCAGGAATGGGCTGTAAAGAAGCTTTTGGAATGGTCTGATTGGGTTTTCCTACCATTTGACAAGTGTGGCAGGATTTGCAGTGCTGAGAAACATCTGATTTTAATCCTGGCCAAAAGAAATGATTAAGAATTTTGTGATAGGTCTTATTTACACCTAAATGGCCTGACATGGGAGTTTCATGAGCCAAATTTAAAATTTCAGGACGATAAGCCCTAGGAACTACAATCTGGTGGTTAACTGTCCACTCATCATCTGCTGAGACATCAGGAGGACGCCATTTTCTCATCAAAATGTCATTTTTCACATAATAACAAACAAGGACTTGTGACATTTCATTTTCATCTAAAGCTCTGTCAAATAAAGGTGATATCTCAGGATCACTGTGTTGTTCCTTACAAAGCTGTGACCTTGACAGCTGGTCATTTGAAATTGAAGGTGAAAGGTCAAGGTTTGACCTTGAAGTGTCAAAGTCAGTCTGAATGTCAGACTGGCTGGGAGAAAGAGAATTTGAAATCTCATCATTAAAGGACTGACCTATCAAAGTGTCAGCTAAATTAATATCCTGCATCCCGTAATTCGGATTGGCTTTCTTTGCCATTGCCCTAGTGACAGCACAAGAAGGGTATAGGTCAGGAATTTCCTGCTCAATAGGATCAGGCGGTTGATCAACACAAGGTGTGTTGGTCAAAAGTGGGTCTACCACAACCTTATCTCCAGCCAAATCGTTGCCTAAAAGCAAGTTAACACCTTTAAAAGGTAAAGAAGGTCTAATACCTACAGCCACAGGACCAGTAACTAAGTCTGAGGACAAATAAATGTTATGGAGCGGTACATTAATAAATCCACACTCTACACCCTGGATTAGGACACTTGTCCCAGAAAAAGTCTTCTCAGAAAAAGGCAGGGTATCTGCCAAGATAAGGGATTGAGAAGCACCAGTATCTCGTAAGATTTTAATAGGGGTAGACTGGGCAAAGTCACTATTTAGTGACACGGAACCATCTGATAAGAATGGTTCATAAATCTCCATAACGTCATCAGTCTCAGATGTTTTGGCCAAAATAGGATTCTCATCCTGAATAGACGACTGTGGTTTTAGCCTTAAAGAGGTGAGACCTGTGGGTTTAGGACTCTCCTGTCTTTCTTTTTCTCTCTTTCTTTTCAAAGCAATACATTCAGATATTATATGACCAGATTGTTTACAATAATTGCAAATTGGCTGGGATAATGGACTTTGACCTTTGTTTTCACCAGAAAATCTAGGTTTTGGAGTAAATGAATGACTGGAATTATCGGATGGATTACTGGGGTTGGATTTTGGACTTGACTGAGGGGAATATGGTTTTGACTGAGGGGAAAATGGTCTTGATTGAGGTGTAAATTTCAATTGAGGGTTAAATGGTTTCCTAGGAAATGGCTTGTTAACAAAAGAAGTTTTATGAGTCAAAGAATAATCATCAGCTAGTCTAGCTGCTACATCCAAATTTTCAACTTCTTTTTCATTTAAGAAAGCCCTTACGTCAGAATTTATACACCATTTGAATTCTTCAACAAGCATGAGCTGTCTTAATTTTTCATGATCAGAACCTACTTTCCTTGAAGAGCACCACCTATCAAATAATTGTTCTTTAGTTCTAGCAAATTCCACATGAGTCTGGTTAGGTTCTTTCCTACAATCTCTAAATTTTTGCCTGTAAGCTTCAGGGACCAACTCATAAGCTTTGAGAATAAGCTCTTTTACTTTGTCATAATCTGAGCTTTGTTCTAGTGAAAGCTGAGTGTAAATTTCTCGAGCTTTGCCTATTACAACGCTCTGCAAAAGTAAGGTCCAGTGCTCTCTTGGCCATTTCAGGTTTTCTGCCACTTTTTCAAAATGTAAAAAATATTTGTCAACTTCTTTTTCTTGAAATGGAGGAACGAGTCGGATGTGTTTTGTCACATCAAAAGATTTGCCAGAGTCTAAAGGCAAAGGTTTTGATTTCGATTTTCCTTCTAACTCAAGTTCTTTCATTTTTAACTCAAAGTGTAATTTTTCTTTTTCAATTTCAATACGTTCTTGTTGTTCTAATTTTTCTCTTTCCATTTCTCTTTGTTTTTCCCTCTCTCGTTCTTCCATTTCAATTTTTTGTCTCAACAACCTATCTTCTCTTTCTATTGTCTCCAGCCTTATTCTGTCCTCTCTCTCTTCTTTCTCACGCTCACGATCTAACCTTAATTTTTCCATCTCAACTTGCCTTTTAATTTCCAATTCTCTCAGCTGCAAATCAGTCTGGGTAACCAGAATCTGAGATGTGGCTGAGGAATCAAAATTTTCTTCTTCCACAAAGAACTGAATGAGAATATTCTTAATTTCATGTTTTAACATAGTCTTTTTGACATTGGGTAGGCCATAATGGTCAGCAATGTCAAAAAGATCAGACTTTTTTGCCAAGTCTAACAGCTCCTGAGAAGGTGACGCAGTAAAATCACTAAGTTTGAATGACATATTTGCTTTCTGCTGGCTTCAACTAGCTAAACAGCAAACAGTATAGATTCTTTTAAATTTCAAACTAATTTGGTGAATAATAAATTTCAATCCCGGACTCTGAGCGCCCAATTTCTGTTACGTGCCAGGTGTAACTAGAAAAGTATTCAGGAAACCAAACTTTTGATATTTGGAAAGTCAGCCAAAAGCACTTTTAAAATTTAACAAAATTTATTAAAAACAAAACTATCATTTACAATAATCAATGGAAAATAGTTATACAATCAAAGAAAGTCTAATTTACAATACCTGGTATATCCAAACTGTCCCTCAGAATATTTATCAACACAAGTCTTTCTGCAGTTTCTGATCCCCAGATTTTGAAGTTAAATCCACATGAACATGAAGTCTGAATCCAAAACTGAATAATCCAAAGTAATCCAGAATGAATTAAGTTAAACAGTAAGTATTCCAATATAGAATTCCAGCACAAAAGGTTTATACTTTTAAAAGGTGAAATTATTTCAAAGATGCTCTTATGAAAAATTTACTCTTATATATACTGTTTAAGAAATTTCTAGAACACTCAGGAAACAACTATGATATCATATGCTAAATATAAAACATTCTGGAAAGTTCTACATTCTGCTGGATGATTCCACTGAATTCCAGAACCTACTCAAAGCTTCTATTGGCATGGAAAAGAAAATTCCAGAAAGATCTGGACTTTTCTCCAAGGTTCAAGAACCATCTAGATGATTAGTCATCCTTCTAGAAAAATCTCATAACCAAAAAAATACCTTGTTTACAACAACTTATTTACCATCAATGTCTCCAATATCTGGGTCAATCAGAAACTAAGTAAACAAATATGAAATAGATAAACACCATACATGTTACAACATTTTGGCATACAGTAAAACCTGTGTAAAACGGCCACTCAAAAATAGATAAAACAAAGATCTTAATAACAAATGGTAGCTTAATGAAGGTTGAAAGTATTGCAGAATACTCCCCTTGGAGCATTCTGAAATACTTTTGACCGGCATTAAGCGATAATTAGTCTTGAAAGCTATTTTTTGGTCTATTTGAGAGTGGCTGTTTTACACAGGTTTTACTGTAATCAAGGTTTAAAATGCAAAACAACATCTTGCTAAGCTTCCTATGACATTAGCATTTCAATGCTGATGCCTTTATGTGATCCTAGTTTATTATCCCCCGACGAAGTCGTAGGGATATAGTTTTGGCGTTGACCGTGCGTGCGTCTGTCTGTCCATTCCGTCCGTCCGTCCGGAGCCATATCTCAGTACCTATTGGTCAGATTTGATTCATTCTTGGTACAAATGATAAGTACCATGAACTCTCTATATCCTATAAGTTTGGTCAAAATCAACCCATTAACACTTGAGTTATTGCCCTTGTTTTAGTATAGGCAATTATAAGGCAAAACCTATATTAGCTTTTTTGTGTGATGATCTTCACATTTCATCAAAGCTATTATATTTAACAACTTCTCACTATTAGACCATGATTGCCAAGTGCCTGTAGATAAGCATGGCAGTGTCAAAGTTTTACCCCACCCCCTTTGACCCCACCTAAGGGGTCAAAGGTCAAATATTTAAATTTTGCAATAACTAAGGCAATTGTTAATATTTTTTGCTGAAATTTTGCATACAGGCAGAGCAGCAATAGATATGAAACATATTAAACGTGATTTCAGTTTGAAGGCCTGGGTCCGAGCCTGTTGGGTGGACTTAGGGGGTGGGACCGAGGTCAAAATTAAACTTTTTCAGAATATGGTCATGTTGCATATCAAATTAAAGCTGACGACGCTGGCAGCAACATGGTAGCAAATATTTTGCCCACAGACACACCCTCGACCCAGGGGTGGGGTCAAAAGGTCAAACTATATCTTTTTCTGAAAGTAGTCATGTTGCATATCAAATTAAAGGGAATTGAGCACAGAGGACCATGAAAGCAAATATGCTGTCATTACACAAACCAACGATCCATTGGGTGGGGTCAAAAGGTCATTTTCTTTTTCTTTTCTAAAAGTGGTCATGTTGCATATCAAATGAAAGTGGAAGAAATGTAGACCTACATGCAAGGTAACACTTTGAATTTACACACACCCTTGACCTCTGGGGTTGGGTTTAAAGGTCAGATATTTACATGTTTCTCTCAAATAACCCTTCGTCGGGGGATATAAATTCGTCGAATTTGTCTTGTTTACATCATTATCTTCCATTGACATCTCAGTAAGACTTAGTAGGGGAGTGCAGTGGCTCAGTGGTAAAGTGCTTGCCTTGAGACTGAGGGGCAGCGGGTTAGAGCCTCACTGGCATCACTGCGTTGTGGTCCTTGAGCAAGACACATTTATCCTAGCTTAGTACTGGTTCAACCCAGGAAGACCCGTCCCTGTTTATCTGAAAGATTGTTGATGGGACTTAAAGAATAATATCAAACAAAACAAAGTAAGACTTAGTGATGCCTTGGTGCAGTGATTCTGAATTACTTAGATGCACTATATTTTTTTTGACAACCCTTTTTTGCAGAAATGGATAGTATATAAGAAAAAAAGCAAGTGAGTATGATTCGGAAATACCACAATCACACACAGCAGACCAACCCACGGCACTGTGAGTAAGAGCCACAGAACATTAACAGAAACAAGGCATCAGGAATACAAACAAAATAAAGCAACCAGCTCTCTCTTCCCCATCAAGATGATTGCAAAACTAGAAAGGATACAAAGCAATTTACAACATAACATGGAACAAACACAAAACCCCACAATGGGAGCAACAATCATCAACAACAACAACAACAGAATCACCACCTTAGAATAGACAGCAGCCTATGCCACCAGGGCTTCAATGCATTTTACTGATACCAAATATTCGCCCTAGATTCTGTTGTTGTTAAAACACAATAATTATTAAGCTTGCATGGAGGCTTCCTAACTATTGCAATGCATCATCACAGAGAAACAATCTAATCAAAATTAACACACTATGATGAAACAAAAAAGGGTTAAAGACAGATAGTCAGAGCTAGAGAAAACCTCATGTTAGCCCAGGGTGGTCTCAGCCAAAGACATGCATCAGGCACCAAAGTTGTCTAATGGTCATGTAAGAATAGAATGTCCATGTGGGATAGAGATAACACACCAGGGGGTCCTAATTGACCCAAGGGCAAGAATTGCCGAGTCCCTGGTTTTATTATGATGAGGGTAAGATGAACAGGCCTGGGTCATAATGCTTTATTTCATCAGGGTTCAGACTATTTGCTAAGACAAAAATGCCATTTTATTCTTGAGAAAGAAGTGCAATTTTATTTGGAATTAATGAATAACCTATGACCCCAGGTCTCCAGATAAGAGTGTGTATTGGAAAATTATTTTCTTTATTTCTCATCCAAAACATATGTTGTTGTGGGTACTCAAAAGAACTGTCTCAATGAGACGGTTCTTTTGAGCACCCAAAACACATGTTTAAATTAATGGATAAGAAAATAATTTAACTTTTAAGCAAATTAAATTTCCTTATCTGGACCATTGTATGACCCCTCAATTTATAAAATGGACCATCTCACTTTTATTGTATCAAACCAGAAGGAAGAATCCATAGATGCATTTAGTGTTAAAATATCTCATAGGTTTAGATTTAGATAAACAAAATTTTTGAGCGTTAAATTGTAAATATTGTCTTACCCATCAGTTTTAACATATGTTTTGGGTGCTCAAAAGAACCGTCTCATTGAGACGGTTCTTTTGAGTACAGTCAACATATGTTTGGTTGAGAAATAAGAAATTTTTTTTTGGTACGCACTCTTAACTAAAGACCTATATCTTATATGTTTTGGTTGAGAAGTAAGAATTTTTTTTTGGTAAAGGCCTGTATCTTATCGTGTTTATTATACAATACAGAGGAGTATATCAAGAGATATGGCAAAGGTAAGATCAAGTGTTGCGGTATGGCTGCATGTCTGCTTCTGTCTTGTGTGTGATAAATATCCTTACGTGATAGTTCAAATTTGATGAATAAGGCACATTCTAAAAATCACAGGAAAAGGAGCATTTAAATTTTAACCCTTAATGCGCTAATCGCAAAAAAAGTCGTCTGCTTTTCTTGTCTGCTTAATGTTTAAGAAGCCTCTATGGCAAACAGTGTGGACCCAGATCAGACTGCTTTCTTTAGGAGCAGTCTGTTCTGGGTCCACCCTGTTTGCTTCTATACTTCATTCGTCAGTAATGTAAGGCAATTATTTACAGCAGACGACTTCAGCAGACGACATTTTCAGATGCATTTTTTTCTTGTCGCTTTAAGGGTTAAGTAATATAAAGAGTAGGCTTTGTTTTCTTAAAAATTGAGTACCTTACATGATACTTGTGTTTTATTGAATTTATTAAACAAGTTGATGAAAAGAGATGCAAGATTTGCCAAGCATTTTTCGCACAATTTTAATAAATTCAATAATACAGGAGCAAGAATGTAAGATTCTTTGTCATATGAAATTTAAATCACTTTGAGATCACATTTTGACACTTGATTGTTTATCATTACAGTAAAATCTGTGTAAAAGGGCAACTCAAAAATAGAGAAAACAAAGATCTTAATGACAAAAGGTAGCTTAATGAAGGTCGAAAGTATTGCAGAATGTTCTCCCTCCCGCCCCCTAGATAAAATCAGTAAAGCAAACCTCACCCACCTTTATACAATGAACCCCCTTTTCAGAAATCCTTGATCCGCCCCTGGTGTGTGAAAGTAACCAGATAGCATGGCACTTTCTGTTTTTGTCATGTGTGAAACAAAAAAGGCCTAGATCAGCTTTAAACTTCTGACCAATGTAATGTGATTGTTGATGAGTTCTAGAAAGAATTGACGCTTTGCCTACTTCATCCAAATTTTAAATTTTGTATATAGCATAAGGTGCCTTTTTGTGTCACTTGGCTGGGTCATGTGTGCAGTTTTGTTTTGTAACATTGCTTTAGTTTGTGAGTTAGTTTGAGTGAACTACCATATGGGCCTCGATGCGAGAAAACCTGTCTTTGGTGGTTTGCGAACAACAAAGGCGCAGACCAGCCTGTGCTTCCCAGCAGTCTGATCAGCACCTTTGTCATTTGTGTATTGGAAAGTAGCATACCTAGACTTGCTACGAACAAAATTTCATTTTTCTACCTAGTCTCTGTAGCTGAGCAGGCTGGTTTGAGTCTCACTTTGTGGGAAACTCCGAAGACAGGTTTTCTCGCGACGAGGCCCATATTTCGCCTAATAACTTTTCGAAATACTATACTCTCTTTTGTAAACAGTGTAGAGCAAGATCAGCTGGCTTTTGTTTAAAGCAGCTGATCAGGATCCATACATTCTTATTCAAAGAGTCAATCCGTATCAATGGCTCAGTGGGAGAGTGCTTGACTCCAGACCGAGGGGCCGCGGGATCGAGCCTCACTGGCATCATTGTGTTGTTTCTAAGAGCAAGACACATTTAGCCTTGCTTAGTACTGGTTCAACCCAGGAAGACCCGTCTTGACATAACTGAAAAAATGTTGACTGGGACGTAAAGAGTCAAATCAAATCAAAATCAATAATGAAGTCACCCATTTGGGTTGACTGGAAACAGAAGTTCATCTAGGATAAGCACTTAAACCCTTTACCGCATGATAGTGCTTTTTGACGCCTTTGAAATATCATGTATTTGGAAATATCGTGGAAAATCAAGCATTTGCTACTTTGAAGCAAATGCTCCATTCCCCATAAGATTTTCAAAAGTATTCAAAACTTTACTTAAATTATTCTTGAATTTTTTAAGTGTTGTCTAAAAATAGAAATGATGTCATGATCTAAAAATAGCCTAATAAAGTACTCAGTGTGTGCTTACAAGCGTGTACATACTTGAAAATAGAGAATACTAGGTGAGTGTCTTTTGATATCATCTTTACCAGACAAGGCTTTGAGAACAGAAAGCCAAGCCATGTGAATTTGATATCAAAAGAAAGGTACCTGGCATTCTGCAAGTTCACCAGGTTCACTCTTGAAACCAGCAATTATGACGTAGTTGCACCTCTTTGTCATAGAGCTTGGTCAAGTTGGCTTGCAGGTTAACTTAAATTTACTAAATCAGTAAATTTACTAGATCAGTAAATTTGATAGTTCTTATCATTCACCAAGTATATTTGCAAGGTATCTACAATGGGTTTCTTAGCTTGTAGCAACTTTACTATCTTTTCCTGTTGCCGAATTTGAGTGGCGTTACATGTTGCTTTGGCATTAGTGTCTGTTGCATGCTATTAGTCTATCTGCAATGTGGGAGCGCAGTGGTTCAGTGGTAGAGTGCTTGACTCGAGACCGAAGGGCCATTGAGCCTCACTGGCATCACTGCATTGTGGTCCTTGAGCAAGACACATTTATCCTAGCTTGGTACTGGTTCAGCCCAGAAAGACCCGTCCCTGTTTAACTGTTGGTTGTTGATGGGACGTAAAGAATCAAATCAAACAAACAAACAAACTATCTGCAATGCTATTATGGTATGTACAAAGTAAGAAAGACAGCAAGGATCAGGAATCAATACAATCAAGTATCACATCTGTCCCAGGATACCAAATGGGAAAGTAACAAAATCACAATAAACATCACAAACAAGAGTCAAGAGGCAGTGACCAATATTAGAGTGACTGGACACTTAATTTTTCAGCCATATAGGTATGTCGTGGCATGTGTTACGTGACTTACACCTGGTGCGCCTTTCATCGAACACACACAAAATGGCGACACAGCTTGAGAAACTAAGCATTTATAAATATCTTAAAGAGTGTACTTTGTTGTAAATGTCGCTTATTGGTACTCCATGTTAATAACAATCGAAAAAACATATATGAAATATTGCTAAATATTATTTTTCTGCAATGTTAAAATTAATCCTATTGAGTTATGACCATGTAAATATCCGCCAATTTGATGAAAGTTGCGGTAATTGTCAAAAATGGCTTCAACAATACCTCTTTCACTGCAACGAAAAAAGCTACAAACATGGCTATTTCTGTGTCTTGATTTATCAATATTCATAAACTAAGATGTCATATGATTCATAATTATTGTTATTATACTACGAGGGATGGTCCAAAAGTTCTGATCGTTACCGTGTAGCTTTGTCCAGAGACATTTTGAGAGACATACCATGCACCATTCAAACGAACAAGCGCTGATCTTTATAATGATGCTAGTATTTTCTCGCTGTACTATTTCGTTAAATTATTACAGCACATTATATATGGTTCACTCCATACCACTGGCTTGTTTTCAGGTTATAGAATTATAATAGAATTTAAATCTGAATCTTTCAAGCCTCGCATCTTTAAAACTACAAAGTTAAACTGCCATGATTTTTTACTTTTTGTTACTTATAATGTCAATTTAAATGTAAGAATGGCGACAAGTTGTGTCGATTCAATATCTAAAGCACAGTGCGCATTTCTTATGACGTCATTGAAATTGACAACTACGTCATCTTGAATACATTGCAGAATTTACATTTCAGAGAATATTCTATTTTTGTCTATCGATTTGGACTAAAACCATACCAAGCCTAATATCGGCAAAATATGTAACACCAATATTTTTTTGATAAAGAAATATCTTAATCTTAATTGGAATATTGTTAAAAGTTTAATTTTTATTTAAGAAATGATTGATTTTAAATAAGAATTTTCTAACTTGTTATTGGGTTCAGACGGATGCTTTGTGCTAAATATAATCCCATATTGTATCATTTTATGATATAGTGCACATTTCATTAATTTATTGGGTTTTGGTTTTAGATATACACATGCAAATGTGTGTACCTCAGAAAATTGACCTAATTTATGGACTCGTTTTAATTTTCTAATGCGGGCTACTATCAGTCTCAGACGATACGGAGTATTCATAATTGCTTCAGACAAAAGTCAGCTCATCTAAGATTGCCTAAAATATGTTTTACCTTTAAAGCGGCTGATTTTAATGCAATATGGGCCGGTCAAAATTTGAAGTGGTCCAAAATTTGATTATAGCTGGCATTTGCATAGTTATACATTTAAGGGCCTAGGAATCCGAGATCATATAGAAACTTCACCATATATACAGGACATGTTGACTTATGGATGAACATTACGCAGCCATAAATACGAATTGCTGAGACTGCTCTTGTCTAAATTCTGAGGTCTTTTATATGCACAGTCTGCCTGATAGGCCAGTGCATTGAGGGTATGGCTGTTTTGGGTTCGTTTTCTGGCCACTCCTTCAAGTTACATAAAACTTGTCAGAGTGGTGTATAAACAAAGAATATATTATCATTTGGTGCGATTTTCATGCATGTTGCATTGCTGGTTACAGAGATATCACGCCAGGATCAAAACTTTAGGATCACCCCTCGTATTTTGGTGTTTGTAAAGGTGTTAAAAGTGTTGGTAAACAATAGAGAAATTACGCTGTGTATTCCAAAACTGCGGTAAAAGCAAATTGTGTAGATAAATGATATTGATTTACCCGTGTAAGATGCCCGACAGTGTTATTTGAGTTGAGTTGAGTATTGGTATTTCTTTGGAGTTTCTAGTCACTCTTATATAGGTCACTGCAAGAGGTTAGCCCTTTCCCTTCAGGTGACCACAAGGCAGCAATGAACAGATTAGCCTAGCATTACTGACGAATAAGGTATAGAGGCAAACAGCGTGGCCCCAGACCAGATCTATTCTGGGTCCACACTGTTTGCCATAGAGGCTTCTTAAACATTACAGCAGACGAGAAAAGCAGACGACTTTTGTTGCGATTTGCGCTTTAAGGGTTAAGTGCAATCTCTCCATAACACGGTGTTTGGGGTCCAACAGAATGGACCACATTTTAAGAGAACCATGTTATAAAGGGACAATTTTTCATGGTCATTTTTCTATAATTCCTTTGTAAAATTCCATGGTAAAAAATTCTGGGAGCCTCAACATTACTATGTTATATCCAGATCGATGTTATATCAAGGTGTTTTATAAAGGGACTGCTCTGTACTAGGACCTATTTAGTTGCAACATATGATGTCTATAAAAAAAGAGATAAAAGAAAGGACAAGTTCATTTGAACACACTACCAACTCTTCTACACTTCCAGGGCCAGAACCTTATGTTCGAGAACCAACTGACTTTATTCCTGATTCTGGGGACACCTCTGCCGCTACGAGCCGAGAAGTAACACAGGCCAACATTTCTCAGAATAATGACACCAAGGCTCAACAACGACCTAAAGTTGTCTCCCTTGTTTGCAGAGCACATGAAGGACAATTGTCAACAGCTCCATATAGCATCAAACCAACTCAGTTGGTAAGTATATATACCTTATCAGTTAATTGCATTGTTGCACTTTGACTTGATAAATGTTGCTGATCTCCCCGCATGTATCTTTATCAGGTATACATGACGTTGCACTTTTTGAATGACATCATCAATGACAATGACTCGACATGAAAATTGATAATAAGCTGATAATCCCTAGTTTGAAGAGTGAATCAACTTGGTAAACTGATAAATGGAATTCCAGATTCCTATCTTTTGCTATCAAGTTTACCAGGCTCGGCTTGGAGAATGCATGTTGAATCACTCAGCAAGCCTTTCAATTTAACAAGCGTTCTCGAAGCCTTGCCTGGTAATTTTGATATCAAAACACACTCGCCCAGTATTCTCTGTATATTGACAAGTTAAGCACACATGCCCCTATTGGTACACACTTCTGTGCTTTATCGGTTGATCCACCTATATCAACTGTTATTCTGATTCCCAGTCAAAATCATTGGTGCAAAATCATTGTTTTTACAGATTACCAAAAGCTTAAACTTGCATATGGGCCTCGACGCGAGAAAACCTGTCTTCGGGGCTTCCTTTAAAGCAAGTTTCAATCCAGTCTCCTCAGCTACAGAGACTAGCTAAAAAAATTGAAATTTTACCAGAAGCAAGGTTACATATGGTACTTTCCAAATAGCTAATATTAAAGGCGCTGATCAGACTGCGCAGATGCGCTGGCTTGTCTGTGTCAGTGTTGTTCGCAAACCTCCGAAGACATGTTTTCTCGTGTTGAGGCCCATATACATGACAAACACAGGCCTTTAGTTAAAAGTGTGAACCCAATATAAATTTTCTTATTTCTCAACCAAAACATATGCTAAAACTGATGAGTAACAAAATGTTTACAATTTTATGCTCAAAATTTTGTTTATCTAAACCTGTGTGTACATCTTTCAAAGGATAAGCCTATTTCATGGCCTGAGCTAGCATCTACTTCCATACTTTGTGTGTTCAAGTAATGAAGGCTCTGGCAACAATGCCCTGGTGCTCAGGCTTGTCAGACTGTTTATTGTATTAATCTTCAGATCAGATGTGATGGACCATTTTTAAGGATTGAAATGCACATTTTTTAGTTTGCACTGGATGATGCACAGTATTATTCATAATACTGAATAAGAGAGATTTTTTTTTATTTACAGTTTATCTGAAGACAATTGAGCTGTGACATGAGATTTCCAACAATGTGGTATGTGCAACCAGCAAAGGCTCAGACCAGCCTGCGCATATGTGCAGTCTGATCAGAGCCTTTGCTTGTCGCTTGAATATTCTATGATTGTTAAGCTACTGACTGAGCGGCATTCGGAGTTTCTAAGCTTAAAAGAGGCTGCACAAGCTCATCTAAGTGTACACTTGTCAAAATGCAACGTTGTTGGAAATCACATGTCACGGGTCAATTGACTATTCAGACTTGATATTGTTTATATTTTGTAGGAATGTTGAAAGGTTTTAGATTTGAATCTCATACGTTCAGGATTGTTTGGAAAGTTAGAACTTTCACCTAATGTATTACAGGTGATTCCTGCCAAAAGCCATGCTAATATTGCGTTGAGCTCCACACCCTACCCTACAGCTGAGGTATCTAAAGACATGGACTGTATAGGGTACATGCTTGGTTATATGAGTCTGGACAATGAGAAAGCTGTCAGACAAGAGGGGTTGGTTACACGATCTCAGGCGTATGATACCGCTCAGGTGCGACTAGATATGACAGCCCACCTCAAGCCAGCACTGTAAGTGAGATACTTGGTTTAACTACAGTAAAACCTGTCTTAAGCGACCACTCAAAAATAGATAAAACAAAGGTCTTAAAGACAAATGGTAGCTTTATGAAGGTCAAAAGTATTGCAGAATGCTCTCTTGGAGCAGACTGCGATACTTTTGACCTGCATTAAGCGATAATTGGTCTTGAAAACCAATTTTTGGTCTTCCTATTGAGTGGCCGCTTAAGACAGGTTTTACTTATTTCCTTCCTAGAGGTGACTTGTTGCCTGCTGATAATCTTTGCAAGCAATTTGGACCCACATCAGGAATTACAAAACATCGGTCCTGATCTGGATCCAAACTGTTTTACCCTCTGGTAGTGTTCCTGAAAGAATTTTTGAAAAAAAAAGTGTTTTGGAAAAAGCCAACGGACGACAACAAGGCATGAAAAATTATCCAATATGCAAATACAAGTAATTAATTTTTAAACTTATTTTTAGCTCACCTGAGCCGAAGGCTCCGAGGTGAGCTGTTAGTATACCAGTGACTCCGGCGTCCATCCGGCGTCCGTCCATCAACATTTTCAAACATCTTCTCCTCTGAAACCACTAGGCTAATTATACCCCCCGCAAACTTTGTTTGTGGTGGGTAAACTGTTTTCACTTTGTCCGTACATCCGTCCGTCCGTCCGTTACGTTTTGTTTCCTTAATATCTTGAAGAGTCATTGCTGGATTTTCATCAAACCTTGCAAACATGTTCATATATGCAAGACATATACTTTAAACAAAAAATTAAAGGCTAGGGTCCAATTTTATTAGAGTTGTTTCCCTTTGTAGTTCTAAATGGCTTTTTGTATAGTGTATTATGCTTATGCTATTATAGGCCATACATGGGCCGATCAACTCCTACCACAGCTTTTGATGGAACAATTTGATACTTTTCCTATACAATGTAGACACAATGAAGATATGCATGAAGGAGTTTGGTTCAGAATTTTTTTTTTTAACAAAATGACAACTGTGAGAACATAGACAATTTTCCCCTAATAGGGCTTTGGTATATGCATTGCTGGTACCTTCATGGGCCGATCAACTCCTACCATAGCTTTTGATTATACAATGTAGACACAATGAACATATGCATGAAGGAGTTTGGTTCAGAATTTTTTTTTTAACAAAATGACAACTGTGAGAACATATACAATTTTCCCCTAATTAGGCTTTTGTATATGCATAGATGGTGCCTTCATAGGCAGATCAACTCCTACCACAGCTTTTGATGGAGCTATTTAATACTTTGCCTATTCAATATATATAGACACATTGAACATATGCATGAAGGAGTTTGGTTCAGAAAAAACAATTTTTGATAAAATGACATCTATGAGAACTTATACTATTTTTCCGATATAAGCTTTGATAGAGCTTTTAGGTGTGAATAATCTTGTGTATTTGATCTAAACAAATGTTCCACATATCAAGCTTTAATATCATTTGCACAGATTCAACTGAAACCTTTTTTTATAGATTCTACTGAATTTTTTTTTCAAAACTAGGGTTTGCTGGTTTGAACTATCACTTGCCATAACTAAGTTTTTTCACTGACCCTTACTGTGCGGGGGGTATCTAATAAGCATTGCTTATTGACTTTTTTCATTAAACTCAAATTTCATATGGAGACTCCTTAGGATGGGGGAACGAAAGTTTGTTCAAATGGTCCTGGTCACATGACCAAGATGGCCGCCATGCCCATATATGGTAAAAACCATTTAAAAATCTTCTTCTCCAGAACCAGAAGGCTGATGGCCTTGGTACTTGGTATGTAGCATCGGGGATGTTGGGCCTACCAAGTTTGTTCAATGATGGTCCAGTCAAATTTGCTTCCTGATGCATTTAAAATGGGGAAATTTTTGAAAAGTTGATTTTTTGAAAACTACTGAAGCCAATGTCATTATTCTCACTTGATATGTTTAATCTAATGTGACAATGGCTGTAAATAAGTTCAAAAGGTTAAGGTTGACCTTTGAACTTTCTGCCAAGCTGCTCATATTGGAGTCCTATCAATTATCAAAACATAGTTTTCTCAGAAACCATTAGGCCAAATGAACTCAAATTTCATATGAAGACTCCTTACAATAAGATAGCCAAGATTTATAAAAATTATTTTGTTCACATGACCAAGATGGCCGACATGCCCATATCCGGTAAAAACCCTTAAAAAATCTTCTTCTCAGGAACCAGAAGGCTGATGACCTTTGGACTTGGTATGTAACATTTTGGATGTTGGGCCTACCAAGTTTGTTCAAATGATGATCCTAGGTTGACCTTGACCTACTTAAAACCAAGGTCAAATTTGCTTTCTAATGCATTTGAATTGGACATTTTTTGAAAAGTTGATATTTTTTAATACTGTTGGAGCCAAAGTCATTGTTCTCACTTGATATGTTAATAGGAAATGGCTATAACTAAGTTTCAAAGGTCAAGGTTGACTTTTGACCTCTCATATTGGAGACTCATCATTATATTAAAACATAGTTTTCCCAGAAACCACTTGGCCAGTTGAGCTCAAATTTCATATGGAGAATCCTTAAGTTGAAGGGAGTAAATTTGTACCAAATGTTAATGGTCACATGACAAAGAGGGCGGCCTGATTATGCCCGTATTAGGGAAAAACCCTTTAAATATGTTCTACTCTAGAATCAAAAGGCCAATGACCTTGGGACTTGGTATGCAGCATTGGGGATGTGGGCCTTACCAGGTTTGCACAAATGATAATTTCTAGGTTGACCTTGATCTTTTTTTAACCACAAAGCCAAGGTTAAACCTACTGAGGAGTATTCAGTAGATAAAACAATATAAATATGATCTTTTTTAGGTCAAAATGGCCACTGTCCATATATGGAAAAACAAAACATTCAAGAAAGAGCAAACAACATGCTTAAACATATTTAACCCTTCCTTCATGAAAATTCATGCTAGGCTCCACCCACTATGAATTATAATATAAATAAACTTTCATGTCGATACTTAGAACAAAGAAATTACTTGTCAGGTCCACTTGTGTAGAATCAGATATATCATATTTCTATAAGCAAACAGAGTAGACCCTGATCAGGCAGCTCTTCAAAGATCTGGATCTGCTCTGTTTACAAAAGTGTTATAAGGCGTCTATATGAGGTCAAGGGTTATTATAGGAATGAAATTTTATTTTTTGGTTTTTATCGATGTGTAAACTCCGGCGAATCACTCACAAATTGAATAAAGCCCGTAGGTACAAGTATAGATAACATAAGTCCCCTACTGTTGCAACCACAATTTTCATGTGACCACAAAAATAAATTGACGAGCATAATAAGAACATTGCCACCATTGCTCCAAGGGGAGCATTCTGCAATACTTTCGACCTTCATTAAGCTACCATTTGTCATTAAGATCTTTATTTTGTCTTTTTTTGAGTGGCCGCTTTACACAGGTTTTACTGTATCTCAAGATCTGTATGTTTTTGCAACATTTTGACTATTTCCATTACCATAGTAACCACAATGTTCATGCAATATCTATAAAAAATGACATGCATAATCAGCACATTGCCACCTGTTCACATACCAAGTTTCATCAAGCTACCTTGTTTATCTTCGGATCCAGATTTCAGTGGGCAGACGGATGGAGGAACAGACAGATGGACATATAGATGGAGGGCAAACCCATAGTACCTGCCGGACCGCGTAGCGCAGTCAGTAATGTATCTGGCTGCAGATAAGTTTCTGACTGCAGATCCAGGGGTTGTGAGTTTGATTTCTGCCTGGTGCCATACTTTTGTGGAGATTGATCATGAAATAATTTCTACGGCCATTCTCCTCCCTTCCGCTGATTCAAGAAGGGTTGTTGTCAGTTAGAAACGAAAGTATGTGCACGCGGTACTGGTTAACTGCTTAGTCAAGCTTGCCCAGGAAAAAAGTGTGTTTAGATGAACATGACCATAGCTTTTGACTGGGACATTAAGCAAACAAAACCTATAGTACCCTGATACCCTCGGGTGTGAACTCTGGTAGGGGACTATTCATCAGCACACTGTGGGTTTATTAAGGCTGCAGTAATTATTCTAAAATTTCGACCACTAGTTCTGATACAAAAAAGGTACAGACAAACAGGCAGACCCAGATCAGACTGCCTGTGAAGAAGCAGTCTTATCCGGTTCATCCCTGTTTGCTATTCTGACATGCATTTTATGAATTCCAGTACTGAAAAGCAACATTTTATTTGAGAGCAGGATAAAAAGTGTATGAAATTTTAGAACCTTTACCGTAATACAGAAAAAAAGCTGCAACATGAGATTTCCAACAATGTGGTATGTGCGACCAGCAAAGGCTCAGACCAGCCTGCACATATGTGCAGTCTGATCAGAGCCTTTGCTTGTCGTTTGAATATTCTACGACTCTTAGGCTACTGACGGAACATCATTTGGAGTTTCTAAGCTTAAAAGGAGGCTGCACAGGCTCGTCTGAGTCTACACTTGTCATAATGCCACGTTGGTGGAAATCACATGTCATAGCTCAGTTTCTTATTTTATCAGTTACCTCTCATATAAACTACATTGCTGCACTTTGCCTGATAAACATTGTCTATCTCACGGCATGTTCCTTTATCAGGTCATGATGATGTTGTACTTTTTGAATGACGTCGCTATTGAAGCTGAATCAACACAAAAATCGAAAATTATGTCATAATCGCTAGTTTGAAGAGTCAAACAAGGGGTAAACTGATAAATAGAATACCAGGTTCGCATCTTTTGATATCAAGTTTACCAGGCTCTGCTTTGAGAACGCATGTTGAATCGCTCGGCAAGCTTCGCGATGTCAACAAGCGTTCTCAAAGCCTTGCCTGGTAAACTTGATATCAAAAGACACTCACCTAGTACTCTATATCTATTTTCTCAGTTTAACATTAGAGTGTGCAGATGAAGATGGGATGAGATATAGATCTGTCATGAGCAGCCTGCTACAAGAATATGGTGGGGTAGGCATCTATGTTAAGGCCAAGCATTAATTGACACGAAAAAACAGAACAGCAGAATTTTTCTCATGATTTGGCTTATAAATGGGTGTACGAGAGAGATTCATTGTGTAATGGCAACTGGCCAATAAATTGAAAACTTTTATATTTGCACACATTATGGTCTAGGGGCCAAACTGATATATATGGGCTATTTTGCGAGTTTGTTGCACCCCCCAGGAAGAAAAACTTGGTTACTATTTTCAGTTAGGGACATGTCTTGGGGCCTTAGAAACCCATGTTTTACTAAGTTTTCTGTGGTCAGCTTTCTGTAAATGGCCTGTAACCAACGTTACCCTACTAACTTTGAAAATAGTAGTACACAACAAGACTTAATAGGATATTTTCCAAAAGTATCAATGAAATTATTTGAACTTTAAATGGTTGATCGTGTCATAAACATCAATTGCAGACATCTGTGAGATGTATTTCTGCTCATCAGTGTTACGTACGTTACATTTTATACAAAATTGCAGATAATGACTTTAGAGATTGCATATAAGAATGAATCGTGTTCCCCAACCCCAGGAAGAAAAGCTTTGTTACTATTTTCAGTCAGAGACAAGTCCTGTGACCTTAGAAATTCATGTTTATCTATGTTTTCTTTTGTCAGTCATCTGTAAAAGGCCCGTAATCAATGTTACCCTAATAACATTAAAAATACCAACAAAAAAGACAAGACCAATAGGATATTTTCCAATAGTATTAATGAAATTATTTGAGCTTTACACGTTTCAGCTAGACATATATATCAATTGCAAACATCTGTGATATGTACTTCTGCACTCCAGAGTTACTTATGTTACATTTTTTATGAAATTGTAGATAAGTAGTTAATAACTTAAAATATTGCATATCAGAATAAGCCATGTTCCACAACCATAAATGTGTAAAAAAAGATTTCGATTCTAATGATGAATTTTCATTTTCACATATTTGAAGCAATTTATTAATTGCAACTGGCAATAAAGTGTAGTAAAATAAATATTTCAAGATGCTTATAAGCGTCTCACTTCTACTGGTGTACATATTTTATTTTCGTCCATTTATATTGCACTGGGATGGGCACTGTCTTTTTTCATCTCTTTCACAATGAAATTAAATAGCGACTAAACAAACAGGTTTAACTGCCATGGATGTTTAATTTCTGTCAAAATATATATAAGGTAACGTAGGTAACAAAATGATGTTTAGCATAAATGGATAAATATAATAGAATTTGTGGAGAATTGACTCTTTTGCCTTTGCCCGACTACACGCAAGGTAAAATTTAAGTCTACTCTCAACATGTTTTTAATAGCTTCAATTACAGACAAATTATTCTAAATAAACACTAATATAAGAGTTTTGTATGTTTGGTTCTGTTACTTTGATATGGCTATTTGCATTTTTTGTCAATGGTTCATGGCAATATACACGATATTTACTTCATGATTCAAATATTGGACTGAAGGTACCGTATATTAATTAAAAATTAAAAGTAAAAATATCAAAGCAATATTTCCTGCATCTGGTGGCAGAGATGATAGTGCGCGGTGCCTTCCAGAGCACAGACTTTCTGTTTATTTTATACAGAGAAAGACAAATCTTAAAACTAATAAAGTTCTGGTTAAGACTTCTTTTAACAAGAGCAAATGGGTAACAGATTGGTCAGATTTGATGATTAGCTGTTTAACAAGTTATATACCCTTTACACTAAATGTAATTGTAAGGTAAGTCCATAACATATGTAACAGCACAATGCCATTATTTTAGCTTAAATATATTTTTCCTGCAAGTTCTGGCTCTTTTTGACATTTTATTTGCCAAGTATTTTATCAGGCGGTACTTCTTTTGTGGATCTTTTATGTTTTTGTTCTGTCTTGTGTTTGCTATGTTTTGTGCGTGTCTGTTTATATGTGCTTCGTGGTCACCTGCTGGGAAAGGGCTGACCTCTTGGCTCTCGTTTGTGGTGTCGTCTGTGAGTTTGTCACTTTCCCATTGGTATCCTGGGTCAGGTGTGGTACTTGATTGTATCGATTCCTGATCTTTGCAACCTTACTTACTTTGAAAAAAAACTATGTTTGCTAAAAAGTGAGTATGTCCAGGAAATGTCACAATCATAGACTGCAGACTAACCAACGGTACTGTGAAGAAGAGACACAGAACATTTTAGGTCTTGACTGCATTTTGCTATACATGTAATCTAAAATTTCTAACTCATTTTTAAAGACTGCAAACATAATATCAACCAAAGTATTTATCAGAACAGAAGTAGCATGGTTTATACCCAAATGTACCTGATGTTTTGTAGATCTAGCCTAAACAGGTTTTCTTGTATGCTTAATACATTTAATTTTCACTGTTGGCAATTACATTTTGAAAACAAATAACGACAATGTTTCATCTGTCACAATTGCAATCTTCTTTACTTTTGTTAAGTACGATTCTTTTATATCATATTGTAATGCTTATTATTTTATTATATTATACAGCAATTTTGAAAGAAATTGTTTTGTTTGTTAATTAAGAAAAGTTAAGGTAAAGCCATACTCATAGACTGAAAAACATAGTTTGTGGTAACACTAATTACAAAGCTATAAAGATATTTCATGGTAACATTAATTGCAAATCTTTTGTCAGCTATTGAATCTTTTTGAAAGCCCATTTCCAGGAGTTACAACTTGAATCATAAACATGACACAATAAAATCAAGCAACATGGTTTGAATCTCTGAAGCTCACAGATTAAGTTGTCAAATGATTGTCAGTTGAAAAAACGTGTCACACCTAACACACAGCTATTGGCTTTCTTACATTGTTAATAATGTAGTTTTGTGTTGTTGTTTTTTTGCTCTGTCGGAATTATTTTTAACAATTATACATGTTTGCACATGACATATGAAATGAAAAGTATGAGACTTATGGTCAGTTCGTTGGATGCAGAGTCATCCGAAAATGTGAATAATACTGCAAATAACAGCTTGTAGACAGCATTTTAGTCATAAACTGACTCATTCTTGTACCCATTTGTTAATACTAACATTGTTTGAGGGCTGTCTTGTCTACAGTGAAAGGAAATTCATTTCCATTTAATTTTAAGTGTAGTGCCATATTAAGATTACAAATATTTAGTACTGTATGTTGCCAGTTACAAGTGCTAGCTAATCTTGTATATTGCACTGGTTAATACATATAATATGATACTGTAATATAAAGTCAAACCTTATATGCAACAAATCACTGTTTCAGCAAACTGATATGGTGGAAAAACAGATTCATTATATGTTAGGATGGTGAGCATCCCAACTAAGGGATTGTTTTCTACATCATGCAAATCAGAAATATTAAAACAATTAATGATGTTTGTAAATTTGTTTTAGATAAATCTTTTGTGCAGATGTAATTTCTCAAAACATGAGACATGACTTCAAATTAACTGATGAAAGACTGGATATACACTGAAGCTGTCCAATGTGGTAAATGACAGCTGCGTGCGTAACATGTTTACATCGTTGCATAACCTTATTAAGAGCCTTTGTCACCGAAAGACCAACCAAGACACACTTACCCTAATAGGATAGTTTCCAATAGTATCAATGAACTTATTTGAGCTTTAAATGTATGACCTAGACATAAACACTAATTGTAGACATCTGTGAGATAGGTATCTGCATGGCAGCGTTACGTATGTTGCGTTTTATACAAAATTGCAGATAATGATTTTTTAATTGCATATTAGAAAAAAACATGTTCCCGAATATAAATTTTATAATGTTGGTATCTATTATAATGGTAAATTACCATTTCAACATATTTGCAGCTGTTTATAACTTGTATCTGTAATGAAATAGATATTTAGATATGCTTATTAGCATGTAACTTATACTGACTTACTGTCTATCCTAATTTTGTATGGTGACGTAATTTACAAGCCTATTATGATTTTGACAACAGGAAACGTAATAAAACATTCAGTCTAATATTTGAATCATGAAGTAGATATTATGTTTATTGTTATGAATCATTGGTAAAAAATCTGCAAACTGTCATATCAAAGTAACAGAATCAATCAAAATTGCAAAACTCTCTTATTTTATTGTTTATTTAGAATAATTTGACCATAATTGAACTTATTTAATAAAAAACAATAAAAATAGACTCAAATTATAGCCTTGTCAACAGGCTATGTCGTCAGGCTAAGGAAGAATTTGAGTCTACTTTCCACACTTAAGTGTTTTAATCTATTTATGCAAAGAACAATGCTGTTACCTACGTTACCTTTATATATTAACAGCAACAAACTTTCCATCGTCGTTGACTCTGTGTATTAAATCATTATTTGATTTCACTGTGACAGAGATGAAAGAAGACATTGTACATTCCAATGCAATGTAAATCAGGTCATATAGAAAATATGTACGCCAGTGGAAGTAACATGCTAATAAACATATTTAAACGTTTATTTTGCTACCTCTATCGCCAGTTACAAGTTATAAGTAGTTTTTATATGTAAGAATGGACATTCATCATTTGAATAGAGATCTTAATCACATACTTAAGGTTGGGGAACATGGTTTATTCTAATATGTAATCTATAAAACATAATATGCAATTTCATAAAAAAAAAATGCAACATAAGTAACTCTGACCTGCAGAAATATACTCCACAGATGTCTCAAATTTGTGTTTAAGTCTAGCTCAAACATGTAAAGCTCAAATGATTTCATTAATACTATTAGGAAATATCCCATTAGTCTTGTATTTTGTGTTGCTATTTTTAAAGTCAGTAGGGTAACATTGATTACAGGCCATTTACAGACAACTGACCGAAGAAATTTTAGTAAATCATGGGTTTCTAAGGCCACAAGACATATCCCTGACTGAAAATAGTAACCAAGTGTTTCTTCCTGCGGTTAGGGAACATGGTTCATTCTCATATCAAATCTATTAAGTCATTATCTGCAATTTCGTATAAAATGTAACATACGTCACCCTGTTGAGCAAAAATATATATCACAGATGTCTACAATTGATGTTTATGACATGATCAAACATTTAAAGTTCAAATAATTTCATTGATACTTTTGTAAAATATTTTATTAGTTTTGTATTTTGTATACTACCATTTTCTATACAACCATTTTCTATGTTAGTAGGGTAACGTTTGTTACAGGCCATTTATAGAAAATTGATCACAGAAAACTTAGTAAAACATGGGTTTCCAAGGCCCCAAGACATGTCCCTGACTGAAAATAGTGACCAAGTTTTTCTTCCTGGGGGGTGCGACAGAACTCAAAATTTGAGATTTGGCCCCTACACTATTATATTTATATTGACTTTCATAGAAAGGTATTTTTCTTGGCTAAGCAAAAATAAAATTGCAGTCGTCCAGCTCTTTTCCCAATTTACACAAGCTACTTTGAAAATAGGTTACTGTAAAACCTGTCTAAAAGAGCGGCTCAAAAATAGACAAAACTAAGGTCTTAACCAAATGGTAGCTTACAGATGGAGCATTCTGCAATTCTTTTGACCTGCATTAAGCGATAGTTGGTCTTGAAAGCCATTTTTTGGTCTTCTTTTTAGTGGCCACTTAAGACAGGTTTTACTGGCAACTACCATATTAAATGAAACAGTGTTTTCAATAACAGAATACTATATGAGCTTATGATTTCAGCCTGTTTTTTTTTATGAGGTGAATATCTTTATATTGGTGATTAATAACTGCATATATCTTAAATATTAAATAAATAATTAAATCTAATAATTCCATAGGGAAAATTCAATAATAATTATAAAGTCAATGAATTGTATTCACTGTTTCTCAAATTTTTGGCCTTTGGCCTTCTTCAGGATATTAGAAACAATTTTCACAGCTAAGTGGCATCCATGATGGTCATCAAAGAGTGAATACAATTCATTTACTTTAATATTAAATATGCTGTGATTTAATTGGCTTCCTTAATTGGTTTTGCAGCTGAAAGCAGAAAGCCTTGCAGTGAACAGTGTGATGTTGTCTAACCTGACCTTGACCCCTTTAACCTTCAGACTGGTTACACAGAAACCATTCATGTTAGTAGAGCTTGATCCCTCCAGCAACAAAGAAGGAAACACAAGAGCCCAGTCTACAGATATGCACACTCTCAAACCAAGGCATAACCTTGTGGTAAGTTTCTGAAAGACATTGATCCCTCTGACCTTCAGACTGGTTACACAGAAACCATTCAAATTAGTAGAGCTTGATCCCTCGAGCAATAAAGGAAACACGAGAGCACAGTCTACAGATATGCACACTCTCAAACCAAGGCATTACCTTGTGGTAAGTTTCTTAAAGACATTGACCCCTTTAACCTTCAGACTGGTTACACAGAAACCATTCATGCTAGTAGAACTTGATCCCTCAAGCAACAAAGAAGGAAACACGAGTGCACAGTCTACAGATATGCAAACTCTCAAAGAGAAGACGGCACTTCTTTTTTTACCCAACCACCCATGGAAGTCAATTTCCCCAGACACCAACCACCCAGGTAATTAGAAAGTTTCATACACCAACTACCAATAGAATTCAATTTTCCTAGGGCCCAGTGGTGTAAAATTCCCCATCCGCTCCCTCGCATTGGTGAAACTTCAGGTTCAACACGAAAAAATGCATTTCATCCATTAGAGAAGACAAAACAAAGGTGAAAATACAGATACATCGCAAACCAGATGTTTATATCAGACAGTTGCAAGTACGCATGCACATCTCTGTGATTAACTCCCAAACTCCCCAGCGGCTTGATCCTGGAGCCTCCTCTGGACTCAGGGGGTGTAGACAACGGAGATCGTCCCAAATCGGCGGGCGAATTCAGACATTGAACACCACATTTTTGCTTACATCAATGCTGGTCTTTGGTTCCACATTTGCTGTCCAAATTAAAGGTCACAGCAAGACATTGGATCGTTTGAAGGAAAGAATATAGGGGAGGTGGTGGTGGTGGTGTGTGTGTGTGTGTGGGGGGGGGGGGTCATGAGAGACTGAGTGTGCCATAAAGCAAATTGAAACAATAAAGCCTCAGCAGATAGAATATTATGAACTTAAGCCCTACCTTAACTTTGCAAAACAATCAAACAGATCAATTCACAATTATTATGAGTGTAATCAACTGCGCATCTTTCTCAAAGAAATGGTAAATTGCATTATTCCAATGTAAGTAAGGCTGCAAAGATCAGGAATCGATACAATCAAGTACCACACCTGACCCAGGATACCAATGGGAAAGTGACAAACTCACAGTAGACACCACAAACAAGAGCCAAGAGGTCAGCCCTTTCCCAGCAGGTGACCACAAAGCACATATAAACAGACGCGCACAAAGACATAGCAAACACAAGACAGAACAAAAACATAAAAGATCCCCAAAGAAGTACCGCCTTGGAACAGTCAGTAAAATATTTTAATGGAGGGCTTAAACCGGTTTAACGGCCCCAACCTCACCCTTAATTCAGATGTGGATCAAGACACATAGAAAGTCAAAAATATTGCAGAATGCTACCCTTAAAGCATTCTGCAATACTTAAAACCTTCACTAAGTGGTAATTTGTCTGAAAACCAATTTTTGGTCTTCTTGTGTGGCCGCTTAAGACAGGTTTACAAAGACATAGCAAATACAAGACAGAACAAAAACATAAAAGATCCACAAAAGAAGAACCTTCTTGGAACGGTCAGTAAAATATTTTAATGGAGGGCTTAAACCGGTTTAACGGCGCCAACCTCACCCTTAATTCAGATGTGGATCAAGACACATAGATATTTGGTTTGCATGAAAGACCCCTAACTTATCAATGCATCATCTCCTAAAACATATAAATCAAGATATAACAAGGAGATAAAGCAAGGATAAGGACAGTAAATTAAACTGAATACCGGAGCAAAAGAAATCCAACAGGTAAACCCCGGTGGGCCAGACAAACAGCCAAAGCATCAGGCCCCTACCATCTCATCAATAGATAAGTCTTTAAGTCGGAACCATCATAGAGTCTGAAGTCCCACCCACCGGCGTGCAATTAAAGAGGAAAGTAAAGTTGCCAACCGTGATTGGGTTGACTACCAAGCATGAAGTCTGTTGCAATACATTAATGTTATAGCCAATCTTTTTATAATGGGAAATTATTTTAATGAACTGCGCTGAAAAATTATTAGAGCCAACAATCTTCTTCAATTTATACACCAAGTCTCCATAGAAATCAGGTTTCGAAAGTCCTTGGCGCAAGAGAGATTTAAGTCCAACTTGGAATTTAGAAATCAAATCATAGTATCGTCTATAAAATTTTGAAAATGTTTTGCGAAGTTTATGATACCGATAGCCTTGTTTAAGAAGTTTCTGAGTTAACAATTTATTGCGAGTGTTGAAGTCAGCAACATAGCTAGATGCTCTAGCAAAACGAATGATTTGAGAGATATAGACTCCATAGGATGTAGAACGAGGAACATCACCATCTAAAAATGGGAAATTGACAATTTCAAAATCAAAGTCGTCACGTTTATCATAAATTTTGGTAGAAGCATTATATCATTAGAAATTGACAAATGCAAGTCTAAAAATGCGGCTTCGGTATCAGAGGCATTGGCTTTATTCAGTTGGAGCTCTGAAGGGTATATTTGACTAACCATATTGTCAAAATAAACATTATTAATATTTAAAATATCGTCCAAATATCTGGAAGTAGTGTTAAACGCATCAATAACATCAGCCTGCTTATCATCAGAAAGAGACATCATAGAGTCCCTCTCATAACAAAACAGGAATAAATCAGCAACCAGGGGAGCACAATTAGTGTCCATAGGAATCCCAACTACTTGTCTATAGAGCTTGGTGCCAAATCGAACAAAAATGTTGTCCAACAAAAAGGTAAGCGCATCACATACATTTTGACACGACCATGCATGGTATTTTTTAGGCTTTTCTGAAGTAAAAAATGCATTTCTGTCATTACATGCAAGGTAAGGAGAGCCTTCTCTCTGGAAGGTTCTTTCAATAAGATCAATAAGTTTATCTTTAATTAAATTATGAGGTAAAGTAGTGTAAAGAGTAGAAAAATCATAAGTAGACAAACTGGTGGCATTGAAATCTCTAGCTTTAAGTTTATCTAAAATTTCACCTGAATTTTTAATAGACCAAAATAGGTTTTTACCAGATCTCTCATATACCTTTTCACAATATTTGATAACATGTTTTTTAACAGCTGTAAGACACAAGGTTAACAATTTAGAAATTTCTGTTGTCGTACAAGAACTAGAATTAGCAATAAATCTTGCTTTATAGGCTTTTTTTATGGAGTTTAGGTAACCAGTACAACGTAGGAACTTTTGTCTTGATTTTCTTTAGCTTTGACACCAAAATGTAGGGCTGTATGACAACCATGCCCATCAACAATCACCCTTTCACTTAAAGAAGGCTGCAGTTTATAAGCATTAGTGTCAACAAGCTCACGCTTAAGAGTATCAATATAATACAATCGTCAAACAACTACAACATTGTTAGCAGCTTTATCTGCTGGAACCAAAACATAGTTCATATGAAAATCCTGGATACCTTGTTTAAGATGACGAAAAGAAGATTTAGGTTTAGGGGGCAAAAGATGTGTATTACGAGAGTAAAATGAAATACGAGTATCAATAATTTTAAAAATGTTAATCTTCCATTCCTTCAAGGCATCAGGTTCAACATTTTCCCGTTTGCACCAACGATTACTAAAGTCATTTAAAGAAGCAGCGATCTCTCTACGACATTTAGAGAAATCAATATTAGAGGGAAATCTATATTTAGGACCTTTAGAAATGATATTGCGAACTCTAGCGCCAGGAATGACATTTAGATTACCTGTAATAACATGCCCTGCAGAGGGATATAAATAATTTGAATTTTTACAATCTCAGGAGGCAGGAGTATTGGAATCTATATCTAAATCATTTACAATTTTATTAAAGTTAAATATCGTAGACCTAACAGGTTTGTTATATTTATAACAAATGATAGGAGTTTCAGAATTATTAAAGTAGTTTGGAATAGATGAAATCACTGAATTATCCTTGAAGATACTATGTAAATCAATAAACTCAATACCTTTGTTAATGAATGGAATTTTGATAAAATGTCGTTTATGGTTGACCTCAGAATCGATATAAGGACTAAGGAAATGTTGAACATAACACCTTGTAAGGAGTGCTGCTTTATATAATTTGTTTGCTCTATCGTAAAGTTTATTAGCCTCTAACTCTAAATTGTGTAAAACTGAGATAGGCAAGGAACTTAAAAATGTCCAGTTTCAGTCTTTATTGATACAGGTTTTTACAGGTATTGGCTTTTACCAGTAGCCTAACTACCATATAGTGTTGTTTCCTTGAATAAATTCTTCTGAAAATACAGGTTTCCCAAGTGAAGTAATGGCCGCTGCAGAAGCCACTATTGGGGAGTTTATTTTTCTGCACCAACCACCCATAGAAAAATATATCGCCTGCCGTCTTCCCCTCCCAGGTATTTTTTTCTGGAATAGCCCTGAGTAAATATGGCCTTAGAACAAACATTAGTCATTTAATATGAATATGGTGCAATATAAAAGATAAAAGATACCCCTACCTTCAGATATTCTTACCTATTACAATGGGTAAATATGGCCTTAGAACAAACATTGGTCAGTTAATATGAATATGGTGCAATATAAAAGATAAACTACATGAATTTGTTAGACTTTTTCAGAAGCAATAAAATTAAGGCTTATGATCCATATCATTTAACTTTTTATATTCCTACCTCATAAAGATTTGCTTTTGTCCATCCTTGTGTCAATCCTTTTGTATCCCACCTATTGCTGAAAAAAGCATCTAGGCCTCTTGATCCTTTGCAGGAATCAAAGTTCACCAGATTATTAGTGACCATGATGTACTGGTCTCTGGTAATATTGATAAATGAAAATTTTATTATTTCTCAACCATAACATATGTTTAACTCTTTACCCCATTATAACACCTTTTGACGCCTTTGAAATATATATTTGAAAATATTATGTGAAAATGGAGCATTTGCTCTTTTGGAGCAAATGCTCCATTTTCCATAATATTTTGCAAAAGTGTTCAAAACTGAACTGAATTTTTTCTTGTACGTTTCAATGTTGTCTAAAAATAGAAAATGATGTCATGATCTAAAAATAGCCTTTGGAGTAAAGGGTTAAACTGTCTTATAAGGAGATAATCACCCTTTTATGCAAACTTTTTCTTGTTTCTGGACTCATTGAGTTAAGTTGTTGTCCAAAGAAACTTATAATAAGTTTTCAATTGCACTTGGGATATGTTAAAATTTCAGTATGCATATAGTAAAAAGTTTGGATGTCCAAATATTAAGGCCAGAATTTTTTTATTAGTTGATTTACAAACCCTCCTACTGTAATTTTCGGGAAAGTAGAGAAAAAATAAAATTTAATTTCTAAAATTATTTTTTTATTCTATCCACCGACTCTAAATATTATTTGTTTTGTTGAAAAAATTTATATTTTTGAGGTTCTGTCTGTGGATATTTGAGAGTGACACTGCTAAAAGTGATTGTCCTGTCCAGATTTTTAGAAAAATGATGAAATATTAAAGATTTAGGGGCCTTGGGTAAATACGGTCAGTTTATCTCTCTCTGTTTTTTTGCAGGTTAAAGTGGCATTTTAGACTACATCAGATCTATCTACCTTTAGAATGTTAGTCTTAGCTCATTTATTATAGTAAACATCAGATCTATTGTCTGAGATAGCCAGTGACTACTTGAACAATGAGGATGACATGAGCGGTGCTGGTAGAAAGATTGAGTTAAAAGATCATCTTGTGGTGGAGTTCAACAATAAAGCTTCACAGGTAAACCCAGCCTTTAGAATGTTAGTCTTAGCTCATTTATTATAGTGACATTTAAATTTACAATTCTTTTGCTATTCTTTGCTATTTGGACCAGCTCATAAGAGATATTGTTACTTATCACATATTTGGTATTGGGACACTATTTCCTGTGGTAACCCAAAGTCTGGATACGCGATAAGCACTTTCCCACCAACTGGTTATCTGCCTGCCATGGTGATAATCATAGGTCATGTATTTTGAATGGAGAAAGGTTATCATTCCAGGCACGAGAAGTTGTTCATTAGATGAGATCAAATGTTGACAAGTGGCATGAGGTTTGTACTTGAAAGGTGTTATAATAGTGAATTGGAATATGTGATCCACAGATTATAATACAGAGTTTTGGTTATAGCCCAAAGTATCAACCCTTGACCATTATTAGCCCTCAAGCTAAAGGTCTCTACTGATAATGGAGTCTCAGGTTGATATTTTCATGGGTGAAAATTCAAAATTTCCGAAATCCTGAACTTTAGAAACTCCAATCTTTAAACTTGCAGTATGCGCACTAAATATTCACAATTTCAAGTTTAAATTGTCAATTGACTTTAGACTGACTGAAAATAAATCAGAAAAGCTAAGCTATTATAATCTCCCTAATTCAGCATTTTGAGGTTGACTTTCCGCTAGTCTCTGTAGCTGAGGGGGCTGGTTTGGGTATGATCTGGAAGACAGGCTTTCTCAGATCGCACCCCATATAATTGGCAGATCTCTCTTTTTGTGCAAAATAGTGATGTTTGAAAGAGGAGACTGTTGAAAGTGCTTGAGATTTGGGATAACTGACTCTGTAGGGAGGTAAATTGTGATACGTTAAATGTTCTAAAATTTCGTACACTAATTGCCTGCCAAAAATGCCTGGACAAACAGTGCAGACCCAGATCAGACTGCTTCTGAAGAAGCAGTCTGATCAGGATCTCCCCTGTTTGCTATTCTGATAAGTGTTTTATTAATTCCAGCCATGATAACCAACATTTTAGGTGAGAGAGAAAAGTGTTCGAAATTTTAGAACATTTACCATACATAAACTTTTCCATGTAATGTTGAAATTCTTATAATCATGATACAAGTAGCTTTTCCAGGGGTGCGGAAATAGCAATTTTTTACTTACCCAGGGACAAGTAAATACACATTATTATAATAGTAACTTGATCTGGCGTACTGTATCACGTCTCGTGGATGAGGCCATACCATTGGATCACCCTCGACGCTTCGCGTCTAGTGGATGAGGCCATACCATTGGATCACCCTCGGCGCTTCGCGTCTTGGGTGATCCAATGATATGACCTTATCCACTCGACGTGATACAGTACGCCATATCAAGTTACTATCAAATTAATGTGTTTATTATATACCTTTTTCTGACATTATTCTGACTTATTATAACTTGTTTTGGTCTTTAATCCCGAAAAATTGCGGGAACATTTGCCATTACGTTAGGTTTCTTGACATAACATCATCATGTTTTCCATCTCTGGTTCGATGCTTGAAATTTACTTTACGTAACGTCGCCCCAAAAACAGGTAATCAACGTTGGCCTCCTTTTAAAGGACAGTGATATGGAATCAGAAAACCTCAGTTGGTTGATCCCACTTTCTGTATCAGATGGCCAGAAAACAGACAGTTCAAAAGATGAATTATTTATAGGTATATAATAAATAGTCATAATGTACTCATCCGAAGAAAATTTTACTTGTCCCAAAGGGCAGATAATGCACAAAAAACTTAGCTTAGCCCTTTGTGTGCTGACACCAAAGGTAAACTATTTTTGAAAAAAGTGTGAAACCAGATATAAACTCAAGTAAAAACAGTAAAGATCCAGATCAGCTGGCTTCCTGGTCAGGATCCACACTGTTTTCCAAACTGTATGCAAGTTTAATCCAAATTGAATTTGAAATGCAGAATTACATTTACTTTCTTTATGCTTGTCGCAGGACAAGTAAATAGAAATGTCTAATTGTCCTGATTGAAATGGTGACCAGGTCAGACAAGTCAGGCATGGTTTTTCTAAACCTCTGGCTTTTCTGATTTCTACAAGAATACATCTGTGAAGGTGCTCATTGGAAGCCTTTAGAGATGATTCCAATGAGCACCTAAAGAAATGTTTCTTAGACAAATAAGAACTGTAGGATAAGATAGACAAATAAATAGAGGATCTTACATGAGTGCTTGTGAATTTATTAACTAAGTTGAGGAAAAGAGATAATATGTGAGGTTCTGCCAAGCATTTTATTGATTTCGCATTGAGTTAATAAAGGACGTGTAACGGTTTTGTATTACAAATGGCCCACTTTTACAGTAAAAAATCGATTGTAAAGAAATCCCTCCAAAATAGTACCAAATGATACCTAAGAGTCTCTAGTTTAATGTCCGCAATTTATTTTCTTCATTAAAATGTATTTTTATGATAAATTTTGGGGTTAAATGCATGCCCTATCAACCACACTTAACACTAAGTCTATGGTAAAACCAAACACCCTCGTGTACTTCGTGACTCAATTACATACATGTCCACATGCAGAACCGGATAAAACTATTTCTAATTTTATTGTGCATATAATATTACACCATAAAATGGTAACTCTAAGTCGGTTCCGCATGCGGCAAATACCGTAAAAAGACTTTTTCTGCAAATTTTATCCTGAAATGTACTATTCAATTCATACTTATCAAAGCACTGAGAGTATTAAAATCACTGGAGAGACGTAAGATTACCGTCCAAAAATGGAATACAATGTACATATTAGCAAGCTCGTATCAATATTATTTCTTACAAACAGTCTTTGGATACATTGGGTTTGACCGGGCCGCGTAGCGCAGTCGGTAACGTGTCTGGCTACAGATGCGTGTCTGACTGCAGATCCAGGGGTCGCGAGTTTGATCCCGGTCCGGTCCCATACCTTCCTGGAGATTGATCATGAAATAATTTCTACGGTCATTCTTTTCCCTTCCGCTGATTTATTCAAGAAGGGTTTTTGTCAGTTACAAGCGAAAGTATGTGCACGAATTACTGGTTAACCGCTTGTTCAAGCCTGCCCAGGAAAAAGTGTGGTTAGGTGAACTGACCGTCCCACAATGACCATAGCTGTTGACTTGGGACGTAAAGCAACAAAACCAACAACCAACCAACAACATTGCGTTTGAAAAGCAAATACAACAACGTTTCAGTAAATGCGAGTCTTATTTGAGAGAGAGAGAGAGAGAGAGAAAGAGAGAGAGAGAGAGAGACCAGCGGAGAGAGAAGGTGCAAGGAGAGAGTTTGATGTGCCCCCTTCTTTGATTGAGATTTAGATTTTTGGAGACAGTTCTTTGGTACAATCTGCTTTTAAAAAGACAGCTCACCACCACTTTTGTTTTGACATGGCCCATTGCTTTGAATTAAGATTGTCAAAAATGGCAAATTATTTGATAATTTTTTGGAGCATGAGGAAAAAATAATCAATTATTGGTATTCTCAAATTACACGGCAGACACTGTTTAATATGGCTATACTAGAGTAGTTAGGAATGGAAAGTATATAACATTAGATGGAGTTGTACCCCCACCCTATTAAAGGAGTTATGTGACGCTGGTGATCTTGGAGTTAAGGTCAATACTACCGAATTCTAGTCATTCATTAAGGTCTTCCCAATGAATTATCTGTGTCAGTTTAGTCAAAATCTGGTCATTGGTTAGGAAGTTAGAGTACAGACAAGCCTTTTTTTATATATGGCCCTGGTGACCTTGTAAATAAGGTCGAATCACCAAAATCTTATAATTTGTTTTGGCTGTCCCAGATAAGTATCTGTGCAAGTTTCGATAAAATTCATCTAGCAGTTCATAAGGTAGAGCAAAAAGCTACTTCACAGCACAGATATCGGAATCATTTGATATGATTCCAAAATTTTGATAGAACTGTGTTGGGTTAATCGTAATATTATTAAAGTGTGGTTATTTGAACAAAAAGGAGCTGGGGTAATGTATACAAATTCACACTCTCAACATATATTGTAACTGACCCTCAAAGTTAACACCTATTTATATTTTATGAAGTTCGTAACTTCTCATGTACATATATGATGTATATAAGTGGCGCATATATTGTCGCAAATAAACCAATGTAATTCCTTGATTTAGTTTTGTTCTTTTCAATTCATTGTTATTTATGCAAGAAAGCATGTATAAAACAGCCAATGGCCTGATTGCTAACACCACAAGCATTTTATTCATAATGAATGTAATGCGCTTTTCATGCTTCCATGTGCACAATATCTGTGCTAAACTGTTTGTTTCCTCAATGAATATCGCTCTCGTAAAGTGTTTGCTAAAATAATGCAGTATATATACAACAACCACTTATCTGCAGATGGTAAATAGTCACTGGTACCAACAAACACATACATTTAATATTCAAGGATCGAAATACTCTATTTTAAATGTTCATTCACCTTTATCAAAACACAATGTAGGTTGTTCAAACGGTTCCGAAATCCCTGCTTTGACAGAAGTTGTCACCCTTGAAATAGATGTCTGCACCACAAATGCTTGAACCATGTTTCAGTCATGACGTTTCCTCGGTTAAACATGTATTAGGCAATAAAGATGAAGGGTCTTGCACAATGACACAAAACATATGTTTCTTCGGGGATTGTGAACTGCGATCCCTTAGTCACACGTAAGATAATAGGTAAGTAATATAGACCACAAAGCTATCGCGACTGTTGGATATCTGAGCTGGGACATGCGTAAAATATGGAGCATATATGCATTCTGTACATGTAACATATGACCGCCTGCTTTGACATGGCCTTAAAGTATTCATTTATTCTGCATGTTAATCCACAAAGATGCACAGTTTTGTGAATTAATCTTATAATCGAACCAGGCGTTTGGGAGATACGTCACAAACACAAACGTGTAACATACAGACGGACGGACAGATGAACAGGCAGATATACAACACTCACATGTATCTATTTAATAATTGTGGCTGTAAGCAAAAAAAAGAGTTTAGAGCTTCCATTATCACTTCCGTAGCTTTATAACAATTAATATCCTTGTTTCATACAGGTTGCACATGTACTGCCGCGTTTAACATGTTACATGCACGCTTGGGTACATGTCATACTGATTATATTAATATGAATAAACCGGAATAGGCTTGTTTGAGCTATTGATTAACTGGAAAAGGCGATAAAACACTAAATGTTTAATTTATATAACACCTAAAAAACAACATATCATCAAGGTAATCGTAAACACAGTATCAAGCCAAGTTTTAGCATAGTTTTCAATTAATGATGGTAGTGTTAGCTCAAATTACGACATAGACATGACGAATATAAACACACGCATGTTTGGTATTATGTTTGAGGTCAGTTTGCTTGTTGCATCTTTAAAAGTATCCACATTCATGAACAAACCTCTGTTTATACACACTAGTGAGAAACTTTAATTCATGTGACTGCATATGCTGTCGTTAATTCAAAAACATGCTCATGTGAAAGGGCATAGATCAAACCACCATATATTTAAATTTCAGCCAAATCCATCGTGGGCCAAAAAACGGCCAAACCGTTACACGTCCTTTAATAATACAGGAGCACAAAATATTAGATTATATTTATCATATGAAACTAAAATTATTTTGAAATACAGTTTTAGCTTGAAAACATCAAGATTTGCCAAACATATATGGCATAGTTTTGGGCATCACTTTGTAACATGAACAATGTATTTAAATTACTAGTGGTTTATAAATTTTTATTGCACGGTGATATATCACTCACAGAAGCCACATAATATGAGCCTTGACACAAGAAAACCTGTCTTCGGGGGTATGCAAATAACAAAGGCATAGACCAGCCTGCGCATCCACACAGTCTGTTATTCACTATTTGAAAAGTATCTCATCTAGACTTGCTACAAACCAAATTTCATTTTGCTACCTAGTCTCTGTAGTTGAGTAACCTGGTTTGAGTCTTACCTTTTAGGAAACCCTGAAGACAGGTTTTCCCATGTCGAGGCCCATATGATAAGTTGCTGTAGTGTTTTATCAATACCGATCCCATAACTCCTCTTTTTTTTTTTGGTTAAGGTACAAAGTTTGGATCACTTCTGTACGAAGATGTTGACTGATTTTTATTCTATTTCAGTTTGTCCCCTTACATGCTACATTGACTGTACCACAGTTTACTTTGTCAAAGGAGTCATTAGACTTTGGTGTTTGTCTGGTGAGGTTAAGGTACAAAGTTTAGCTCACTTCTGTACCAAGATGTTGACTGATTTTTATTCTATTTCAGCTTGTCCTCTTACATGCTACATTGACTGTACCACAGTTTACTTTGTCAAAGGAGTCATTAGACTTTGGTGTTTGTCTGGTGAGGTTAAGGTACAAAGTTTAGCTCACTTCTGTACCAAGATGTTGACTGATTTTTATTCTATTTCAGCTTGTCCCCTTACATGCTACATTGACTGTACCACAGTTTACTTTGTCAAAGGAGTCATTAGATTTTGGTGTTTGTCTGGTGGGTCAAACAAGAGACTTACAGTTGATGTTGTCTAACCTGACCTCTTCTCACACACACTGGTCGATTTCACAAGGTCAGTAATTGTATCCTTAAAGTATCAGTAATAAACACAAGATTTCTTTTAAACCTTTTCCTTTATGAATATTCATGCTAGGCTCCACCCACTATGAATAATTGATGTTGTCTACACTGACCTCTTCTCACACACAATGGTCAATTTCACAAGGTCAGTAATAACATCCTCAGAGTATCAGTAATATTCATATGAATATTCATGCTAGGCTCCACCCACTATGAATGATTGATGTTGTCTAATCTGACTTCTTCTCACACACAATGGTCAATTTCACAAGGTCAGCAATTCTATCCTCATAGTATCAGTAATTAACTCAAGATTTCTTTTAACCCTTTTCTTCATAAATATTCATGCTAGGCTCTTCTTCATAAATATTCATGCTAGGCTCCACCCACTATGAAGAATTAAATAAATAAACTTTCACATTTGTACACAGAACAAAGAAATTGCTTGTCAGGTCCACTAGTGTAGGATCGTATCTAATCATATTTCCATAAGCAAACAGAGTGACCCTGATAAGGCAGTTCTTACAAGAGCTGCCTGATCTGGGTCTGCTCTGTTTTCGAAGTCTTCTCAATGAGATAAAGGGTTAAATACAAGGATTAAGAGCCATGCTTCATGATCATAGTATAGGTGGTCTTATCAGTAAAATGCATGTCAACATTAGGGACACAGAAGTACATGTAATATAGCCCATATATGATAAATAATCTTTCTGAAGCAAGAAACTCATTTTTGCTGTATTTTATGCTGTAACATCATGGCTGTAATATTCCTCTGTTCCGTAAAAAAGTTATTCCAATAATTTATAAAAATCCTAAACACCTAATAAACATAAGAAGAATTGTACTTTCAAAGGGATGCTGCTACAAGTAGCTAAATTACTAAAGGGGCATAAGGCTGAAGACCAGCAATAAAAATGTGTTTTCAATTTCAGTTTTAAAACAAGTTACTGAAAATAACTTTAAAACAAGTAATATACCAATAACATTTGAAACATTTTTTTTCTAAATCCAAAACTGGAAAGGGGGTATATAATTTTCATCAACAAAATCATTTAGGCACACTTCCTATATAGAAGGTTTGCAACTTGGCTAGTTCAGAACCTTACTAAAGGATTATCAGCTAGTCACCAGCTATTTGTTATTTGTTAATGGCATAAGCCATTATATCCCTAGACCCTGACCGTTCCAAGGCGGTACTTCTTTTGTGGATCTTTTATGTTTTTTTTCTGTCTTGTGTTAGCTATGTCTTTGTGCCTGTCTGTTTATATGTGCTTTGTGGTCACGTGCTGGGAAAGTGCTGACCGCTTGGCTCTCGTTTGTGGTGTCTAACTGTTAGTTTGTCACTTTCCCATTGGTATCCTGGGTCAAGTGTGGTACTTGATTGTATCAATTCCTGATCTTTGCACCCTTACTTACTATGATTAAATGGAATTCATAACTGATATCTATACTCTCATCATAATTTTTCAGAATCTAAATCAGACACCTGTGCCACGGACACATTAAGAGTAGAACCAACTCAAGGCCTTCTAGTATTGTAATTATATATCAATATCATAGCTGATATCTGAACTGTCATTATTATTTCAGAATCTAAATCAGACACCTGTGCCACGGACACATTAAGAGTAGAACCAACTCAAGGACTTCTAGTATTGTAATTATATATCAATATCATAGCTGATGTCTGTACTGTCATTATTATTTCAGAATCTAAATCAGACACCTGTGCCACAGACACATTAAGAGTAGAACCAACTCAAGGCCTTCTAGTATTGTATATATATAGATATCATAGCTGATATCTGTACTGTCATTATTATTTCAGAATCTAAATCAGACACCTGTGCCACGGACACATTAAGAGTAGAACCAACTCAAGGACTTCTAGTATTGTATATATATATTGATATCATAGCTAATATCTGTACTGTCATTATTATTTCAGAATCTAAATCAGACACCTGTGCCATGGACACATTTAGAGTAGATCCAACTCAAGGACTTCTAGTATTGTATATATATATTGATATCATAGCTGATATCTGTACTGTCATTATTATTTCAGAATCTAAATCAGACACCTGTGCCACAGACACATTAAGAGTAGAACCAACTCAAGGACTTCTAGTATTGTATATATATATTGATATCATAGCTGATATCTGTACTGTCATTATTATTTCAGAATCTAAATCAGACACCTGTGCCACGGACACATTTAGAGTAGAACCAACTCAAGGACTTCTAGTATTGTATATATATATTGATATCATAGCTGATATCTGTACTGTCATTATTATTTCAGAATCTAAATCAGACACCTGTGCCACGGACACATTTAGAATAGATCCAACTCAAGGACTTCTAGTATTGTATATATATATATTGATATCATAGCTGATATCTGTACTGTCATTATTATTTCAGAATCTAAATCAGACACCTGTGCCACAGACACATTAAGAGTAGAACCAACTCAAGGACTTCTAGTATTGTATATATATATTGATATCATAGCTGATATCTGTACTGTCATTATTATTTCAGAATCTAAATCAGACACCTGTGCCACAGACACATTTAGAGTAGAACCAACTCAAGGACTTCTAGTATTGTATATATATATTGATATCATAGCTGATATCTGTACTGTCATTATTATTTCAGAATCTAAATCAGACACCTGTGCCACAGACACATTAAGAGTAGAACCAACTCAAGGACTTCTAGTATTGTATATATATATTGATATCATAGCTGATATCTGTACTGTCATTATTATTTCAGAATCTAAATCAGACACCTGTGCCACAGACACATTTAGAGTAGAACCAACTCAAGGACTTCTAGTATTGTATATATATATTGATATCATAGCTGATATCTATACTGTCATTATTATTTCAGAATTTAAATCAGACACCTGTGCCACGGACACATTTAGAATAGATCCAACTCAAGGACTTCTAGTATTGTATATATATATTGATATCATAGCTGATATCTGTACTGTCATTATTATTTCAGAATCTAAATCAGACACCTGTGCCACAGACATATTTAGAATAGATCCAACTCAAGGACTTCTAGTATTATATATATATATTGATATCATAGCTGATATCTGTACTGTCATTATTATTTCAGAATCTAAATCAGACACCTGTGCCACAGACACATTTAGAGTGGAACCAACTCAAGGACTTCTAGTATTGTATATATATATTGATATCATAGCTGATATCTGTACTGTCATTATTATTTCAGAATCTAAATCAGACACCTGTGCCACGGACACATTTAGAGTAGAACCAACTCAAGGACTTCTAGTATTGTATATATATATTGATATCATAGCTGATATCTGTACTGTCATTATTATTTCAGAATCTAAATCAGACACCTGTGCCACAGACACATTTAGAGTAGATCCAACTCAAGGACTTCTAGTATTGTATATATATATTGATATCGTAGCTGATATCTGTACTGTCATTATTATTTCAGAATCTAAATCAGACACCTGTGCCACGGACACATTTACAATAGATCCAACTCAAGGACTTCTAGTATTGTATATATATATATTGATATCATAGCTGATATCTGTACTGTCATTATTATTTCAGAATCTAAATCAGACACCTGCGCCACAGACACATTTAGAATAGATCCAACTCAAGGACTTCTAGTATTGTATATATGTATTGATATCATAGCTGATATCTGTACTGTCATTATTATTTCAGAATCTAAATCAGACACCTGTGCCACGGACACATTTAGAGTAGATCCAACTCAAGGACTTCTAGTATTGTATATATATATTGATATCATAGCTGATATCTGTACTGTCATTATTATTTCAGAATCTAAATCAGACACCTGTGCCACAGACACATTTAGAGTAGAACCAACTCAAGGACTTCTAGTATTGTATATATATATTGATATCATAGCTGATATCTGTACTGTCATTATTATTTCAGAATCTAAATCAGACACCTGTGCCACAGACACGTTAAGAGTAGAACCAACTCGAGGACTTCTAGTATTGTCTATATATTGATATCATAGCTGATATCTGTACTGTCATTATTATTTCAGAATCTAAATCAGACACCTGTGCCACAGACACATTAAGAGTAGAACCAACTCAAGGACTTCTAGTATTGTATATATATATTGATATCATAGCTGATATCTGTACTGTCATTATTATTTCAGAATCTAAATCAGACACCTTTGCCACGGACACATTTAGAGTAGATCCAACTCAAGGACTTCTAGTATTGTATATATATATTGATATCATAGCTGATATCTGTACTGTCATTATTATTTCAGAATCTAAATCAGACACCTGTGCCACGGACACATTTAGAGTAGATCCAACTCAAGGACTTCTAGTATTGTATATATATATTGATATCATAGCTGATATCTGTACTGTCATTATTATTTCAGAATCTAAATCAGACACCTGTGCCACGGACACATTTAGAGTAGATCCAACTCAAGGACTTCTAGTATTGTATATATATATTGATATCATAGCTGATATCTGAACTGTCATTATTATTTCAGAATCTAAATCAGACACCTGTGCCACAGACACGTTAAGAGTAGAACCAACTCAAGGACT
Source organism: Loripinus fragilis (assembly GCA_964019695.1). Taxonomy (NCBI): domain Eukaryota; kingdom Metazoa; phylum Mollusca; class Bivalvia; order Lucinida; family Lucinidae; genus Loripinus; species Loripinus fragilis. The sequence continues at coordinate 88,033,824 of OZ026527.1, read as the reverse complement.
TCTAGTATTGTATATATATATTGATATCATAGCTGATATCTATACTGTCATTATTATTTCAGAATCTAAATCAGACACCTGTGCCACAGACACATTTAGAGTAGAACCAACTCAAGAACTTCTAGAAGCCCACATTACCCACATCAGTGATAGCAAGATCCTGCTACGTGTATACTTCACAGCAAAGTAAGCCCTAATATTATGTATCATGAACAAGTAGTAGCTTTCAATAAAGTAGCTGCAGCTAACTTACATCAGTGAAAGAAATGTGATTGAGCATACAGTAAAACCTATCTTGAGTGGCCACTCAAAAGAAGACCAAAAAATAGGTTTTGGAGACAGATAATTGCTTAATGCAGGTCAAAAGTATCCAGTGGAGCATTCTGCAGTACTTTTGACCTGCATTAAGGTACCACATGGCTTTAAGACCTTTGATTGTCTGTTTTTGAGTGGCCACTTTAGACAGGTTTCAATATATTGTGATGAAACAGAATATACAAATAGTAAGGCTCAATGATCAACTTCTCAGATGTTTTTGTCCTGCTAGATTTTCCCATTCATATTTATACATATGGGATCATCCATTATATATATTTAAGGGGGCACAGGTTGGAATTCCAAATGAGCAGTGACATGAGATTTCCAACAATGTGGTATGTGCAAACAGCAAAGCCTCAGATCAGCCTACACATACGCGTAGTCTGATCATAGCCTTTGCTAGTCGCTTGAATATTCTATGAATGTTAAGCTAATGACTGAACATCATTTGGAGTGTCTAAGCTTAAAAGGTGGCTGTACAGGCTCGTCTGAGTCTACACTTGTCAAAATGCCACATTGTTGGAAATAAAGTATCATGGCTCAAATTATGTTTTTCTGTACCTAAGTATAGACCAAGAGGTCCATGCCAAATTCTGAGGCATCCCACTGTTTGCCAAGGTACATGTTTGCTGTTTTGCAGTTTTCAAAGAATTGTCCATAGGAAATCTTTAAAACTCTTGAATTCCTTTTGTTTCCTTTTGGTCAATGTCATTTAGTGTAGAATTAAAGGTGAAGTGCTCATGCAGCAGAGTGATCTTAGATGTTGTCATCAGTATACAGTAAAACCTGTCTTAAACGGCCACTCACTAAGAAGACCAGAAATTGGTTTCCACAACGGATTATCGCTTAACGCAGGTCAAAAGTATTGCAGAATGCACAAAGAGAGCATTCTGCAATACTTTCGACCTTCATTAAGCTACCATTGTCTTAAAGACCTTCATTTTTCTTCTATTTTTGAGTGGCAGCTTTAGACAGTGTTTACTGTATTACGATATGTATGTTCTATAATGTACGTGCTTATAGCCGTTTACGTCCATCTTATGGCTTAGATATGTTCTGTCAGAGCATGGTTCCAATAGTTTTAACAGGATTTTAGTTGTTTTGGGGAGCACAGTGGTAGAGTGCTTGACTCAAGACCTAGGGTTCAAGCCTCACTGTGATGTGTCCTTGAGCAAGACACATTAATCCTAGCTTAGTACTGGTTCAACCCAGGAAGACCCGTCCCTACATAACTGAAAGATTGTTGATGGGACGTAAAGAATCAAATCTGACAAACAATCAAGGAGTTAAGTTGTTTTAAAACATTTTCCAGTTGATCTTACCACTCAGTTTGGTGCAGTAAAATTACCCAAATTTGTAAAAACTGCTAATTATTTTTTATTATTAAACTAAACAACTGACCCTGACACACAAGTTTAAAAAAATACCTTAGAGATTTTACAAGGAGTAGCTATAGTACTGAGAAATCAGCATTTGGCCAAAGGGCCATTAACATCAACAACAACATCAACAACATTTTAAAAACAAATAACCCTAGAAGTGCCAATCAGACTGTTGCAGAAAACAGATGTTGTGATTCTTTCTTGATTTTCAACTTTACAATTCATTTGGTATTATACATGATTATTAAAATATCTATGATTTACAAAGTAGGAACAAAATTTTAAAACTTGTGTCTGGTGCAAAATTTTGGAAGTTCTTTAACCCTTTGTATACTAATGGATTTTCATACTGGTTTGATACATTAAACTTGGGATGGTCCAGTGTATATATCTAGGGGTTTCAGGCTATAATTTTTTAATGTATTTTTTGTTTTACCATAACAAACAATGTCTTCACTGTTTGTTAAAGTACCCATTTAGGGGGTTCCAGTATACAAAGGGTTAAAGGTAATTTATTTAGCAGTGCATCTGCCTTGAAAATCAATTTCATTAAGCAGAGAGCACAGGTTAAGATAAACAAAATATTTGCCCGTAAAATTGTAAATATTTTCTTACCCATCAGTTTTAACATATGTTTTGGGTGCTCAAAAGAACCGTCTAATTGAGACGGTTTTTATGAGTACCCATAGCATATGTTTTGGTTGAGAAATAGGAAAATTAATTTTTTGTTACTCACTCTTAACTAAAGGCCTGAGAGAGTTTAATAAGACTAGGCCCTCATGACCATAAATCAGACTTTTAACCATTCACAGCAGGGACAGGGTCTAGGTATATAATAATCAGTCTAGTTATTGTGAATAGTAAAAGTTGTCATTAACACTAGAATATATTATTTTTCAGGCATGCTGAGGATTATGAGACAGTATTTACAGTACATGGGGTCCTAGGGGAGACTCCCAGACGTTTGTACATCACAGGTCAAGGCTCCTATGATGGAAAACATGAAGCTATTCTCAACATTTAGATTGACTATTTTGAAAAGCACTTAGTCTCATGCTTTTGTTGTCTGCTGAATTTTATCAAAAAAATTTTTTTTTTAAATTATTTCAGTAACACTATTAGAGTTTCAAACAGTTTGGATCCAGATCAGGACCGACGTTGTGTCGGTCGTGATCTGGATCCAAACCGTTTGCAAAGATTATCAGCATATATGGGCCTCGACGGGAGAAAACCTGTCTTTGAGGGTTTGCTAACAACAAAGGCGCAGACCAGCCTGCGCATCTGGGCAGTCTGATCAGCACCTTTGTTATTCGCTATTTTGAAATTATCACATCTAAACTTGCTACAAGCGAAATTTCAATTTTCTAGCTAGTCTCTGTAGCTGAGGAGACTGGTTTGAGTCTTGCTTATTCAGAAACCCCGAAGACAGGTTTTGTCGCTTCAAGGCCCATATAAGGGATGATACCTAGGTCTCTGCTAGCAAAAAAAGAGTTAAAGCATCAGTATCAACTTTGGCAGACTTATGGGTGAAAAATCAAAATTTTCAAAATCCTGAACTTTAGAAATTCTAGTTTTTAAGCATGCAGTATGCCTAGGAAATACCAAAAAAATTTTAATTTCAATGGTCTATTGTCTTAATATGAATTGAAAACAAATTGGAGAAGCTATCATAATCAGCCTAATTCAGCATTTCAAAATCCTGAATTCAGGAATAACCCTGAGGGAGTGCAGTGGCTCAGCGGTAGAGTGCTTGACTTGAGACTGAAGGGTAGCGGGTTCGAGCCTCACCGGCGTCACTGCGTTGTGGTCCTTGAGCAAGACACATTTATCCTAGCTTAGTACTGGTTCAACCCAGGAAGACCCATCCCTGTTTAACTGAAAGATTGTTGATGGGACGTAAAGAATCAAATCAAACAAACAAAACAATTCAGGAATAATCCTGTGACAGAAGGTTTGACAGTTTATGCTTTTCACACAAACCACTAAACGTTTTGAGGTTTGTTTAATAGGCAATTTTTTTCTTACCTTTAAGTTAGTTTGTTTATTTTGTTGCTTTACGTCCCAAGTCAACAGCTATGGTCATTGCGGGACGGTCAGTTCACCTGACCACACTTTTTCCTGGGCAGGCTTGAACAAGCGGTTAACCAGTAATTCGTGCACATACTTTCGCTTGTAACTGACAAAGTTAGGTTAGTTGTACTGCAAATTCTAGAATGGACGGACTTTAATGGTTAACTGTTCAAGTTATGAGCCCATTGTTTAGAAAGCTCTAGTCTGTTCCAGCTTGTTAGAAATGCAGTCTTAAGAAAGAAAAATACACCTGTACGTGGTAGCTAGCTCTACTGATTACAAAACTGTTGTGTCTTTACAATTTCAATGGTGGAGAAGCAATTTTTTGAGTGTAAAATTGTAATTATTTTCTTACCTATCGGTTTAAACATGTATTTTGGGTGCTTAAAAGAATCATCTCATTGCTGACTTTCTTTTGAGTACCCACAACATGTGTTTTGATTGAGAAATAAGTAAAATAATTTTCAAATACACACTTTTATCTGGAGGTCTGTAAATTATAGTCTGATCCATACCTATAGACAGACTGATCAGATCCTTCATTTTCCTAATATTCATCTACATTGTACTTGAAGAGGTCAATTCTTTTCTTACATTTAAAAGAAAGCATAATGAAACAAAAAACAACTAGTTTTTACAAATAAGTCTGTGGCATTCTAGCAAAATAAAGAAAATTGGTAAATATTGAGATTTGCCTGTCAAATGTCCTCAAAAAATTGTGGTATAGCCAGGACTTTTAGTTAAGAGTGTGTAACGGAAATTTAATTTTCTTATTTCTCAACCGAAACATATGTTGTGGGTACTCAAAAGAACCGTCTCAATGAGACGATTCTTTTGGGCACCCAAAACATGTATTATAATTTATGGATAAGAAAATAATTAAAATTTTACGCAAATAAAATTTACATATCTGGACCTATGATGTCCTAAAAAAATTGTGGTATAGCTCTGTACAATACAAGGGACAGGTGATAAAACATTAGGAAACAGGCAAAAATCATCTTACCAAAGATAAAGAAAAGTGGAAATTCTAAATGGCACAAAAATAGCATCCACTGCAAGGCTTAACATATCCAGCAAAAGCCTGCCTTTGAATTTGTTCCATTTTTATGGTAAAAGAACTTTATCACAGCCACATTATCTACTGAGGCATGCCAAGCAAACCCTTGTCAATAGCTTTAGGTTTTGTTCACTTTTTGTTAGGTTTTTTCAAAACAAATTATTTGTTCATGGTTATGTGATATTCTGTTCTGTGATATTCTTATATTAAAGCTTAATTACTGGTTTTCAGTCAATTTTGTTTTGTTATGACCCTACTAGAGATCAATTTCACACCTTATGACCCTACTAGAGATCAATTTCACACCTTTCAGGTTCAGTAGTGGACATTTACCGCGAGGCTGTGTCCAGAACTTCACATGACATGAGGCAAAAATGTGCGGATCCAGAAAGTTTTGTCAGAGGGGGTCCATCTTTTTTCTTTTTTTTTTTAGTTGATGAGGGAAGGGAGGTTCCAAATACCACTATAAGCGGACCTTCATTGGCCCCACCAGCGAACCGCCATTAAAATGATGATGGCACAACTTTGTGATTTAGGGGATCTGGACCAATAATGCTAGGAAACCTTTAATTTTTGTGAATTTCCAGGGGGGTTCTGGGCCCCCTGTCCCCTCCTCTGGATCCGCGCATGGGCAAACCATATGAAAAAAATTACTCAACTCACAATACCAACAATCAGAATCACCCTGAAGGAGCAGTAAGGTCTGGGTTTAAACTGTTTTCAAAGAATAGAGTATATCCAGCTCAGCCTTCTCCTGATCAGGGCTTATTCAGTTGTTTTTCCAAAGCCAATTAATTAAACAGAAACTTTTTGTGGCTTTCCCTGGGTAGTAACCAGTACCACACGGGGAGGGTTTATGATTTGTGTGTGTATTTTATGAAGGGAGCACCCGAAGGCTCAACAGAAAGTGGTTCTGGAGAAGCGGGGAATCCAAAGCCAATGTTGACAAACATCATCACTCTACTTCTGGGGGAACCTTCTGATCAGGGTTTATTTATGCACTAGTCTTTTTTGCTTTTCCAAAGCTAAATATAATCCAACCTAATATAATAAAGTAATCACAAAGAGCATGAAAGTTATGGTGCATATAAGGATTTGCCTTGTTCAAGGGAGATAAATCAACTTGAGAGCAGGGGACAGCAACCATTTTTAAATCTTGACATGATATATAATCTGAGTGTAGGACAAAATCCCCCCCGGACAAAACCCCTCCTGCTCATTTTTGTATACGTGGACAAAACCCCCCCCCATGAATTTTACAACTAGGACATAATCCCCCCCGCTGAAATTTACAACTAGGACATAATCCCCCCTGCTGAATTTTACAACTAGGACATAATCCCCCCCCCTTATATAACAGCATACATCATACCATGTAAATAATGGGTACCCGTAAATAATTTGGACCCAGATTGTAAGTCCTGATCTGGATCCAAACTGCATGACAGCATGATAGTGTTTTGAAACAATAAAATTATAAAATTTACTCATATATTATATAATTAAGCAATCACTCTCAAATTAAATTGAAAATGTGCTAAAATTTAATGGTCTAATTGAGTGACTCACTAAGGTCAATTAACTTTCTGATGGCCTAATTAACAGTTACTCAATTATAAGTGTTAGTTTTAAAAACTTAATGGTTTGAAATTAGATGAATATAATGATGGGAGATCAAAGGGTGTTTGTATATTATTGAATGAAATGTAATTAAAATTCTTTGTCCTTTTATTATAACAGTAACAATTAGCTGGTGAAATGCATTATTATCTAAGTAATCATCATTTTCATGCTTTGTTCCAAATAATTAGATAGATAGATAGATAGGTTTATTTCAAAATTCCAATAGGCTATAAAGCCCATGAGGATACAACAAATACAATATTAACATGGTGATGATGGCAGACAGTACAAGCAAGGATGCAATGTGTAAATCAACAAACGTTTGAGTTCTTACAAAATCTTGACAGTTTACATTGCATTTTAGTTTTAACAACACATGGCAGAGAACATGCGGTGGCTAGCAATGTCCAGACACCATGTTCCCTGTCTCCTTGATATATATGATACTAAATTCACCACTGATAAGAACCAAAACAGTTATAAGCGTTTGCGAACGAGCACAACACCCAAAATGCTACTTATTTGATAATCAAATCATATTTTGTGGGTACTCAAAAGAACCGTCTCAATGGGACGTTTCTTTCGATGACACACACCTTATGTTATAACTAAAGAATACAACATATTGACTCGATTACGCTGTTCTATTTTGTTTACCTTGACCTATGTTCTATGAAAATGGTCAAAGACGGAGAAGGTGTGTAATAAGTAGCCTTTCGCACGATACTTGTCTAAGCTTTAGTATGTGTCGAGTACGCCCTTCTACATAGAAGAACGCTCCCGAATAGAACATCATAAAGCATGTTACACAACTAAGCAGTGTCCAGAACCTAGCCTTAGCGAAAACGAAAAATAAAAGGCAGGGTTCCAGACAAATAATGTTAAGTATATATATTGTATGAACTATCACTACCCTTATAATATAACAACATAAATTTTATTAGACTTAAGCCTATACAGCTCATCGTCATATAACATATATACAATGCGTGACTTACATGCTCTCGTGAGAGTGACGTTATATTGATACTCTCAACCCCAAAGATACACAAACATGACAAAGGTGTCCGTTAGGTAATATAATACATGCACTCTATAGGTGCTAATCTCGTAATTATCATTCCACAAATAACGTAGTTGAAATTGGTTGTAAAAGTGACCTGAATAGTTATGAATGAATTCCGCCTAACTTTAGCTTGTTGGATTAATAGGTCAGCTGTCTTGGATGATTTTTGGATTTCGTCCCAAAAGGGGACAGGCATAACAACTCATTCCGAACGCCTCACCCGAGACGTTTAGAATGACTTGTCATGCCTGTAGGCTTATGTTAGTTTACCAAGATGATTTAGAAGACTATTACGTGTAGCATAAAAGAAAGTGTTTGGAATATTTTTTCTGGATTATTTAATCTATAGGGGTGATTTCCCTTTGACCTGGATCTGTTCGACATACAGGTAACCGACAGCCATGGATTATCTCTTTTCCTGCACTCACAGGAATCACCTCAGTATGTGATGATCTCGGTGAGTGCATGAGGAGCGATAAAGCATTTAGTGTGGGAGATGTCAATTGACAATATGTTCCAAATACACACCAAAGCCGTCTCACTGAGGCGATTCTGATGTGTGCTTAGGGCATATGCCATAATAACGTTTATAATACATGTGTTTACTACGTGTGGTAGATAAGCTATAGAGATATCCTCTGAGAATATGTTCCAAGCACACATCAAATCCGTCTCACCGAGGCGATTCTGATGTGTGTTTAGGGCATAAACTATAATTACGTTTTATAATACATGTGTTTACTATGTGTGGTACAGTATAGCAATGTCTATCGATGTATCAAAATATAGTTTGTTTGTGGGTACTCATCAGAACCATCTCAATGAGGTGATCCTAATGTGTAACATAGCAATAGTTCTGAAATCTATTTTGGGTGGCAATTTGGAATAATTGCTTGAACGGGCCTATGCAAGATGCACAAATTTACACATTTATTCTGTCGTACATTTGTACGTCCCTTAAATATCGATTTTGACATTTGGGATATTTTGGCCAAGATCTGATCGCAACCTTATAGTGTACAAGATCACTACCCGATGTTGACGTCGTAAACGTAATTATATATACATATAGTTATGTCTTAATTATAAATTTTCATAGAAAAACACAAAAAATAATTCAACGGTCGCCTGCCAATCAACTCAATCATATGTTGTCAGTACTCAAAAGAACCGTCTCAATGAGCCGGTTCTTTTGGGCACCAAAACACATGTTAAAACTGATGGGAAAGAGAATATTTACCAATTTACTCCCAGAAATTATGTTTATTTAACCTGTGTTCCATATAATAGATCAGTGCGACATTTAAAAGCTAGATAGACATATACGCTCAAGTTTCGTAAAAGTTTAACCTTGGTGGTATTCAACAATTCGATAAATTTATACATTGATGGCCTCTTCCAATAATACTTTGGTATATACTTAGTTCTTAGCTCAATAAATATCTTACATTCAACCACGAAATGAAATTCGTCTTCTAAGACATTACAATGTACACATTTTCGATCGCTTATAGGAATACTGGTTGGCCTAGCCCATCTGCCCGATTCAATTGCTAACCTGTGTGATGACATCCTTAGTTTGCTCAGTGCCTGCATATATTTGAAAACATTAATCTGCTCCAAGTATGTTTGAAATTGAAATTGTGCTGCACTTTTATAAAAATTTGCTCTTGATGAGTTATTAAGTCTATCGTGCCAATTTTGCATAAAATTATCATGAAGCCTCTGCTTAAATACAGACAAAAAAGCTCCTATATTTCCAACCCCTTGAGCTAACCAGACATTACGGAACCCTAATGAAGCTAATAAATCACGAACAAGTGATGCCCAATTTGTCTTGTTTGGTAGCTCCTCAAGATCATTTAACATCATATTATATATAATTTTAGTATACTTATTTTCAGGTGTTTGTAATATTTTGAACCAATATTTAATGATGATAAAAACTCGTTTTGTGGCATAATTTTCTCTTCCCAGCTCCCCATATACAAAATCATTTTGTGTTGTTTTCTTAACCCCGAGTAGCTTTTTGCAGAATTGCAAGTGTACCCTTTCAATTGCGTTTGCTTGACAAAATCCCCATACCTCACATGAATAATTTAAAATGGGTGATATAAGCTTATCAAAGAGTTCTAATTTATGTTTTGGTGCAACAAACGTAAACTTATAAAGGTACTTATTCAATTTAAATATGGCCTTTTGGGCTTGTCCTGCCAACGTGTTTTGCGCTTCTGAGAATGAACCCCCTGTAGTAAATACAATTCCTAAATATTTAAAAGTCTTAACTATTTCTATAACTTGATGCTCATACGTAAATACTAAATTTCTTGTTAGGGCGCCACCCTTTCTGAATATTAAAATGTTTGTCTTTGATGCATTGACTTTAAGTTTCCATCGTGTACAATAGTCTGATAATAAATTTAAACCTAATTGTAATTCTTCAGCATTATTAGCAAAAATAACTATATCATCAGCATATAATAGCATAAAAAGCTTAAACATATCTAAGTCGAGCCCCTCAAAATCATAATGGATAAAATGATCCTCTATATCGTTCAAAAACAATGAAAATAGAAGGGGAGAGAGGCACTCGCCTTGCCTGACACCAAGTGCGCAAAAGAATTCATTACCTACCATGTTACACATCTTAACTCTAGATTTGACGTTCTGATACATTGACTTAATTATATTTAAAATATTGCCTCTTAACCCTAGCTTTACTAACTTAAACCATAAATTATCCCGTACAACATAGTCAAAGGCTTTGGTAAAATCTATAAAACAGCAATACAACTTTTTTCCACGGTTAATAAAATGGGTTATCAAACTATGCAATACAAAAATGTTGTCTACCGTGCTCATCCCAGGTCTAAATCCAGCTTGTGCCTCTATTAAAATGAAGTATTTCTCAGCCCACTCAGACAGTCTATTATTTATTGTTCGAGAAAAAAGTTTTCCTAGGGTACTCAAAAGCGTTATTCCTCTAAAATTTTCTACCTCGTTAATGCTTCCTTTTTTATGTAAGGGTATTATGTACCCTTCAGACCATTCTTCAGGAAAGTGACCCATTTCAATTCAGGACCCCTATCATGCTGTCAGACAGTTTGGGTCCAGATCAGGACTTACAATCTAGGTCAAAATTGTTTACATGGTATGATGTATGCTGATATATGCTGATATATAGGGGGGGATTTCGTTTTGGGGGGGGGGGGGAGGGATTATGTCCTAGTTGTAAAATTCAGCGGAGGGGATTATGTCCTAATTGTAAAATTCAGCGGGGGGGATTATGTCCTAGTTGTAAAATTCATGGGGGGGATTTTGTCCATGTATACAAAAATGAGCAAGGGGGATTTTGTCCGGGGGGGATTATGTCCGTATCCCATATAATCTTACAAAATATCATAATATCTCAAAGTATGGAAGTAATAGGATACACATTGTCAAGGTTTCTCCTTTAAAATTCCATCAAGGGAGATAACTCAAACAAGGAAGGAGGGAACCATTATTGCAAGTGGCAACCTAATATATCCCATTCCAAATATTATTGAAATGTCTCAAAAGGTATGAGAGCTATGGAGTGCACAAGGTTCCACTTAAAATTTCATTCAAGGGAGATAATTCTAACAGGGAGCAAGGAAGAGTAACCAGGACTGCATGCAGCACACTGTCTTGTTCTGATATGCATGCCTACCAAAATTCATCCAAATATCTCAAAGAGTATTAGAGTAATTGAACACACTAATTTCCGGGCAGCAAGGGAGAGCAACCATTCTTGCATGTGATACACCCTCTTGACCTGAAACATAAGCCCACCATATATTTTCAAAACTTCTCAAAGGGTGATTAAAGTTATTGAGCACACAAGCTTTTGTCTACTGACTGACAGACAGACTGACGGACGCCAGGCTGATCGCTATATCCGCTGAGCCTTGTTTGTTGGGGATAAAAATCTGCAGGGGCTAGATGCCTAAATTTTGGCTAGTGCCTTTACTTTAGTCCCCCTAGGTGTGCTGTCAGGAAGCACTCTGGCTAGACCGGATGGAGACACAAACTCGGTAGTTCCCCTAGGTGTGCTGTCAGGAAACACTCTGGCCAGACCGGATGGAGACACAGACTCGGTTGTCTCGGTAGTCCCCCTAGGTGTGCTGTCAGGAAACACTCTGGCCAGACCGGATGGAGACACAGACTCGGTTGTCTCGGTAGTCCCCCTAGGTGTGCTGTCAGGAAAACACTCTGGCTAGACCGGATGGAGACACAGACTCGGTTGTCTCGGAATACCCCCTAGGTGTGCTGTCAGGAAACACTCTGGCCAGACCGGATGGAGACACAGACTCCGTTGTCTCGGTAGTCCCCCTAGGTGTGCTGTCAGGAAACACTCTGGCCAGACCGGATGGAGACACAGACTCGGTTGTCTCGGTAGTTCCCCTAAGTGTGCTGTCAGGAAACACTCTGGCCAGACCGGATGGAGACACAGACTCGGTTGTCTCAGTAGTCCCCCTAGGTGTGCTGTCAGGAAACACTCTGGCCAGACCGGATGGAGACACAGACTCGGTTGTCTCGGTAGTTCCCCTAGGTGTGCTGTCAGGAAACACTCTGGCCAGACCTGATGGAGACACAGACTGGGTTGTCTCGGTAGTTCCCCTAGGTGTGCTGTCAGGAAACACTCTGGCCTGACCAGATGGAGACACAGACTCGGTTGTCTCGGTAGTTCCCCTAGGTGTGCTGTCAGGAAACACTCTGGCCAGACCGGATGGAGACACAGACTCGGTTGTCTCGGTAGTCCCCCTAGGTGTGCTGTCAGGAAACACTCTGGCCAGACCGGATGGAGACACAGACTCGGTTGTCTCGGTAGTTCCCCTAGGTGTGCTGTCAGGAAACACTCTGGCCAGACCTGATGGAGACACAGACTCGGTTGTCTCGGTAGTTCCCCTAGGTGTGCTGTCAGGAAACACTCTGGCCTGACCAGATGGAGACACAGACTCGGTTGTCTCGGTAGTTCCCCTAGGTGTGCTGTCAGGAAACACTCTGGCCAGACCGGATGGAGACACAGACTCGGTTGTCTCGGTAGTCCCCCTAGGTGTGCTGTAAGGAAACACTCTGGCCAGACTGGATGGAGACACAGACTCGGTTGTCTCGGTAGTTCCCCTAGGTGTGCTGTCAGGAAACACTCTGGCCAGACCGGATGGAGGCACAGACTCGGGACACAGACTCGGTTGTCTCGGTAGTTCCCCTAGGTGTGCTGTCAGGAAACACTCTGGCCAGACCGGATGGAGGCACAGACTCGGGACACAGACTCGGTTGTCTCGGTAGTTCCCCTAGGTGTGCTGTCAGGAAACACTCTGGCCAGACTGGATGGAGGCACAGACTTGGTTGTCTCGGTAGTCCCCCTAGGTGTGCTGTCAGGAAACACTCTGGCCAGACTGGATGGAGGCACAGACTTGGTTGTCTCGGTAGTCCCCCTAGGTGTGCTGTCAGGAAACACTCTGGCCAGACCTGATGGAGACACAGACTAGGCTGTCTCGGTAGTTCCCCTAGCTGTGCTGTCAGGAAACACTCTGGCCAGACCTGATGGAGACACAGACTAGGCTGTCTCGGTAGTTCCCCTAGGTGTGCTGTCAGGAAACACTCTGTCCAGACCAGATGGAGACACAGGCTCGGTTGTCTCGGTAGTTCCCCTAGCTGTGCTGTCAGGAAACACTCTGGCCAGACCTGATGGAGACACAGACTAGGCTGTCTCGGTAGTTCCCCTAGGTGTGCTGTCAGGAAACACTCTGTCCAGACCAGATGGAGACACAGGCTCGGTTGTCTCGGTAGTCCCCCTAGGTGTGCTGTCAGGAAACACTCTGGCCAGACCGGATGGAGACACAGACTCGGTTGTCTCGATAGTCCCCCTAGGTGTGCTGTCAGGAAACACTCTGGCCAGACCGGATGGAGATACAGACTCGGTTGTCTCGGTAGTCCCCCTAGGTGTGCTGTCAGGAAACACTCTGGCCAGACCGGATGGAGACACAGACTCGGTTGTCTCGGTAGTTCCCCTAGGTGTGCTGTCAGGAAACACTCTGGCCAGACTGGATGGAGGCACAGACTTGGTTGTCTCGGTAGTCCCCCTAGGTGTGCTGTCAGGAAACACTCTGGCCAGACCGGATGGAGACACAGACTCGGTTGTCTCGGTAGTCCCCCTAGGTGTGCTGTCAGGAAACACTCTGGCCAGACCGGATGGAGACACAGACTTGGTTGTCTCGGTAGTTCCCCTAGCTGTGCTGTCAGGAAACACTCTGGCCAGACCTGATGGAGACACAGACTAGGCTGTCTCGGTAGTTCCCCTAGGTGTGCTGTCAGGAAACACTCTGGCCAGACCGGATGGAGACACAGACTTGGTTGTCTCGGTAGTTCCCCTAGCTGTGCTGTCAGGAAACACTCTGGCCAGACCTGATGGAGACACAGACTAGGCTGTCTCGGTAGTTCCCCTAGGTGTGCTGTCAGGAAACACTCTGTCCAGACCAGATGGAGACACAGGCTCGGTTGTCTCGGTAGTCCCCCTAGGTGTGCTGTCAGGAAACACTCTGGCCAGACCGGATGGAGACACAGACTCGGTTGTCTCGATAGTCCCCCTAGGTGTGCTGTCAGGAAACACTCTGGCCAGACCGGATGGAGATACAGACTCGGTTGTCTCGGTAGTCCCCCTAGGTGTGCTGTCAGGAAACACTCTGGCCAGACCGGATGGAGACACAGACTCGGTTGTCTCGGTAGTTCCCCTAGGTGTGCTGTCAGGAAACACTCTGGCCAGACTGGATGGAGGCACAGACTTGGTTGTCTCGGTAGTCCCCCTAGGTGTGCTGTCAGGAAACACTCTGTCCAGACCAGATGGAGACACAGACTTGGTTGTCTCGGTAGTTCCCCTAGGTGTGCTGTCAGGAAACACTCTGGCCAGACCGGATGGAGACACAGACTCGGGACACAGACTCGGTTGTCTCGGTAGTTCCCCTAGGTGTGCTGTCAGGAAACACTCTGGCCAGACTGGATGGAGGCACAGACTTGGTTGTCTCGGTAGTCCCCCTAGGTGTGCTGTCAGGAAACACTCTGGCCAGACTGGATGGAGGCACAGACTTGGTTGTCTCGGTAGTCCCCCTAGGTGTGCTGTCAGGAAACACTCTGGCCAGACCTGATGGAGACACAGACTAGGCTGTCTCGGTAGTTCCCCTAGGTGTGCTGTCAGGAAACACTCTGTCCAGACCAGATGGAGACACAGGCTCGGTTGTCTCGGTAGTCCCCCTAGGTGTGCTGTCAGGAAACACTCTGGCCAGACCGGATGGAGACACAGACTCGGTTGTCTCGATAGTCCCCCTAGGTGTGCTGTCAGGAAACACTCTGGCCAGACCGGATGGAGATACAGACTCGGTTGTCTCGGTAGTCCCCCTAGGTGTGCTGTCAGGAAACACTCTGGCCAGACCGGATGGAGACACAGACTCGGTTGTCTCGGTAGTTCCCCTAGGTGTGCTGTCGGGAAACACTCTGGCCAGACCGGATGGAAACACAGACTCGGTTGTCTGACCCTTTATTGCTTGACGATATAATAAATACCAGAATCACATTTACAGTTAAACCTTTCTTAAGCTGCCACTCAAAAATAGACAAAATGAAGTTCTTAATGACAAATGGTAACTTAATGTAGGTCGAGCATTCTGCAATACTTTTGACCTGCATTAAGCAATAATTGATCTGAAAACCAATTTTTGGTCTTCTTTTTGTGTGGTCGCTTAAGATAGACTTTACTGTAACTCTCTCCTTGCTAGCAGCAACTTTTGTCTAGCAGCTACTTTTGTTGTCCGCTGATTATTGATAATATTTACAAACAGTTTGGACCCAGATAAGGACAGACATAACATCCATCCTGATCTGGATTCAAACGATTTGACAGTGTTACTGTTTAGGTTTTTATTGAAAGTTTTTAAAAAAGACTGCAGACCACAACAGGAGCATGAAAAATTACCGGGATACGGACATAATCCCCCCCGGACAAAACCCCCCCCCCCTGCTCATTTTTGTATACGTGGACAAAATCCCCCCCATGAATTTTACAACTAGGACATAATCCCCCCCGGTGAATTTTACAACTAGGACATAATCCCCCCTGCTAAATTTTACAACTAGGACATAATCCCCCCCGGACGAAATCCCCCCCCCCCCCCCCTTTTATTACAGCATACATCATATCATGTAAACAATTTGGACCCAGATTGTAAGTCCTGATCTGGATCCAAACTGTCTGACAGCATGATAGGGGTCCTGAATTATTTGGAACAAAGCATGAAAATTATTATTACTCAGATAATCATGCAATTCACCAGCTGATTGTTACTGTTATAATAAAAGGACAAAGAATTTTAATTACATTTTATTCAATAACATACAAACACCCTTTGATCTCCCATCATTATATTCATCTATATCAGCATTTCAAACCTTTAAGTTTTTAAAACTAACACCTATAATTGAGTAACTGTTAATTAGGCAATCAGAAAGTTAATTGACCTTAGTGAGTCACTCAATTAGACCATTAAATTTTAGCACATTTACAATTTAATTTGAGAGTGATTGCTTAATTATATATGTGTTAATTTTATAATTATATTGTTTCAAAACACTATCATGCTGTCATGCAGTTTGGATCCAGATCAGGACTTACCATCTGGGTCCAAATTATTTACATGGTATGATGTATGCTGTTATATAGGGGGGGGGGATTATGTCCTAGATGTAAAATTCAGCAGGGGGGGTTATGTCCTAGTTGTAAAATTCAGCGGGGGGGATTATGTCCTAGTTGTAAAATTCATGGGGGGGATTTTGTCCACGTATACAAAAATGAGCAGGGGGGGTTTTGTCCGGGGGGGATTTTGTCCTACATTCAAAAATACCCAGTATGCATTGGGGTACTGAGGTTCAATGGGTAAATGCAACATATCGAAGTCTGAAGCCTTGAACATGGCAAAGCCCTGTTCTTTTTAAGGAGCCAGAAGAAGCTAATTGCGAGCAAATTGAGCCGCGACATGTGATTTCCAACAATGTGGCATTTTGACAAATATAGACTCAGACGAGCCTGTGCAGCCTCCTTTTAATCTTAGAAACTCTAAATGGTGTTCAGTCAGTAGCTTAACTTTAATAGAATATTCAAGCGACTTGCAAAGGCTCTGATCAGACTGCGCATATGAGCAGGCTGGTCTGAGCCTTTGCTGGTCGCACATACTACATTGTTGGAAATCTCACGTCGCGGCTCAAATGTTATTAATCATCTTGAAAGTCCCATCAATTTATCCAGATATGGAGCAAAAAGTTCAGGCTGTCCAGGTTCAAATGGTTTCAACTGTGAGAAATCAGCTGTACTCAGAGCCTCCAACAAGTGGCTGAAAAAAGAAATAATTTAAAGTATTGTTGCACAATTTAGGGCAGTCACTGGAGTGCCAAAGGACCTCGGACAGTTTTCTATTCAATCTGCCCAAATTTTGACAGCCTTTAGGCTAGGATAATGCATAAATGACAACTATATTTTTGTGCTTAAAATAAACCGTTACATTTAGTGCACCCAGCAAAATAAAAATATTTTGAAAATATAGCATAATTATGCCAAGACTTTAGGGTTTAGGGGGTGGGGGTATATTTCGTGCCCAAATTTTATTTCACAGAAAGTCAAAGTTTTGTCGAGTATTCACCTGAATACATGTAAATATTATGTTTGCGGCATAAAACTTGAAACAAAAGTGATGTGTTTGCATAAAATTTGGGTTGAGAAGATTTCATTGTTTCATATCAAGATATAATTATCTTTTATTAAATTTTATTTCACTGTGAAACTGCATTTCAATCAATCTAAGATCTAGTTTATATCATTTGGACAGTCTTACTAGGGCAATCACTGCTAGTACATGTAATAGTAGATGAAGGTCCCAAATGAGACTTACCCTGAAGGAGCAGTCTGAGTGTGGGATGTTTTGTCCGGGGTGGCAAAAATGACATGGGATGTTATGTCCGGGTTGACAAAAACAGCATGGGATGTTATGTCCGGGGTGACAAAAACAGCATGGGATGTTATGTCCGGGGTGGCAAATCTTTGTGGGATGTTTTGTTCGGGGTGTCAAAAAATGGCATGGGATGTTTTGTCCCGGGATGTTTTGTCCGGCTCCCTTTTGGCTATTACCTGTAATGTTTCAAGTTTAACTTGTGCACTGAGGCGTATAACATCCGCATACTGTATAAATCATAGTCTAGATAAACACAGTTTTTGAGCGTAAAATTGTTAATATTTTCTTACACATCAGATATAGGCTTTATTTTGGTGCTTAAAAGAACCGTCTCATTGTGACGGTTCTTACCCACACCATATGTTTTGGTTTAGAAATGAGACAATTAATGACATGGTACGCACTCATAACTAAAGCCCTGATACATGCCATTGTAAATTGATATTTACCTACAGGTTTGTACAAAATAAGTTTCTAAAAAGCTTTTATCATAAAGTGTTTTTGAGCATTTTGACAGCGTTCCCCCCCGTGACCAATCATGCCGTTTTTATATGATGTATGTAATGTAAAACTACAACTATATGCAAAAGGATTAGTTTGGTCACGGGGGGGGGAAAGCACTTCAGTAAAACTTTTTCTATTTTCTATATGTTGAATAGCAAAAACAGAGTTTTCAACCCATATTTTTCAATTGTTACTTGTCCAATGAGAAAACGGCTTTTATTGATAATTCGAGGGTTAAAGCTACTATCTTTTTCACAGAAAAAATATCATTTTCTTTGAAACTTTTCTCTGGTCGTTTTTATGAGCAACCCTTCATTAAGACTGTCCGAGGTCCTTACAGAGACTTACTATTTGCAAAACATACACTGTTATCCTACAGTCAAACTAAACCTCTGTTCAGCAAGTGTCCAAAAGGGGGAACGGACAAAAGCCCACTGGGACAAAAGCCAACTAGGACAAAAGCCCACTGGACAATATCCCACTGGACAAAAGCCCACTGCTAAATTTGGCAGGGTGGACAAAAGCCCACTTTTTTGAAAAAAAAAATAGGTTTAAGTCTTTTATAAAACTGTTAACACTAATCAGACTGCTCATTCAGGGTAAGTCACACCTGCAGTGTGTTTTCACTGACACTACTATTTCTCCTGTATATTGTGTCAAACACATTAATTTGGGTGTTAAAAGGTATTGATATGTGAAGAAAACCAATTAACAGTTTGGGTCAAACAATCTATTATCATTGGGAAACATATGTCTAATTAATTCAAATGACCTTTGATCTGGTAGTAACAATTAGCATGCACTATTATGAGAGGTGCCAAACAAAAAGAGATGTTTGAAATTTCAGATTTGAGAAGAAGGGTTAGATCCGTCTGTCCGTTTGTCCCCCTGTGTGTGTGTGTGGGGGGGGGGGGGGGGGTACTCTGATATTTTCATACATAGGCTCTGGCTATTTTTGGGGTTAAAAATTTTGAATTTCAATTTATTTTTATTTTTTTTTTGGGGGGGGGGGGGGGTTCAGATGATTTGGGGGGAGGGGGGGGTCATCACAAATTGGACTATATTTAGAGGTCATTTCTATGCATTTTAGGGTCTTTTCAGATGGTCAAGGTACAGGATTGAGGATATTTTTTGGGTTGCTAAATCGTCAAATATTTATTTGGGGTGCTTGAAATTCATGACAATTGGGGGTGGGGGGTGAACAGTAGATGCTGGGCCCGAGTCTACGTATGAAGAAAATTTGAGAGTACACCCCCTTGGGTTTGTCTATCAGTTCAAACCTATCCCTGTTAAATGCATATAAGTGGGCTTTTGTCCTAGTGGGCTTTTGTCCCAGTGGGCTTTTGTCCTAGTGGGCTTTTGTCCAGTGGGCTTTTGTCCTAGTGGGCTTTTGTCCTAGTGGGCTTTTTTGTCCTACAATAGCTCTATTAAAGCTAGATCGACTAACTTTAATATAGGTGCTGCTTCACATCTTGGTCTTACTATAGCAATGGAATTGGTTCAGTTAAGCAAACTTTTTGAGCGTAAAATTGTGAATATCTTCTTACCCGTCAGTTTTAACACATGTTTTTGGTGCCCAAAAGGACTGTGTTCATTTGAGTACCTACAACATATTTTTTTGTTGAGAAATTGGAAAATTAATTTTAGATTATGCACATCTAGGGGCCTGAATGGGCCGAAAATCCAGCTTTGAATTATTTGGAAAATATTGTGATATACAATGTATATCAAATTGAATGGCATGAAGAATAGATCCAGCATGCAAGCAAAAGCTGTGCTCTCAATCACACTTTTCAAAATTCTCTGTTAAAATATGATTAACTAGAACCTAAGTGTAGTATGTGCTAAACCAAATCACGGCCTTACTACGGGTGCACGACAACTCGTCGAAAGACACTTCGTCGAATACGACAATTAGTCTATAAAGACAATTGGTCTACTACGACAGTTTGTCGAATGCGACACTTGGTCTACTCCCTTTTTTACCTACGACATTTGGTCGAAAAAGATTTTAATGCATAATTACAGTTACACTTACCATACGAGTACCTTGCGTTGTTATTTTTGGTAGCGTGCTTGATTGTAACGGTATTATAACAGTAGGAACTACGGAACAATGTTCTACATTGGGCTGCACTGACTAGCCGTGGTGCTAGAAAGTTAAGTTTTCAGGGATACTCATATTGTATTAAAAGACAGACTCGATCCAAAAACCGGGAAATGTTACTGGAAATGTGACAATAGGAAATGTAAGGGCCGGATTATAACATCATCTGATGATCGGATGCTGAAGCAAACAGCCCACAATATGCATGGACCTGACATACCGCCAATTGAAGTGCAGCATTCTATGGCTAGGATAAGAGAAGCCGCCTCCAAAACACAGGAAGCTCCATATAAAATCCCGAATAAAAAAAATGGCCAAAGACTTGCCTGCTGATTTTAGAGGCTACTGGCCCAAGGAACCTACCATGAAGCGGTCAATTCAGCGCGTACAATATAAGATATTAGACTCTGCCCAAGTTTTGCATTTTTGTGAAAATCGAGTATACCCTAAATCAAAATAAAGTTGTTTCACTTCCGTTATTTCTTGATTTAAGTTTGATAAATTGCGACCAGTTTTAGACAAATTTTTGACACATTTCGACGAAAAATAAGTTTCGACCAACTGTCCATTTCGACCAAACGTTACATTCGACCAGTTGTCTTATTCGACGAAGTGTCTTTCGACGAATTGTCGTAGACCCCCTTACTACCCATCAATTGTATGAATTTGTTTGGTTGGAAGAAAATACATATGTGTTTCAGTTATATGTGATTTTAGAATATTGATGGTAGGTTGGTAAATATCTTTAGTTTGTTAGATGCCTTTACATGGGGATGGAACTGTGGTGGGAAAGGGGAATTCCCTTGAAATTCTTGAAACATTCTTTAAAAAAATGGATTAAGAGCAAAAAATGAGCAAGTCAGATATTAAACCTGAAACATGCAACTTTTAAGGCCTTTTGAAATTAGAGGAGTTATCCAGAAACAAAACCACCCCATTTTCAATCTTCAAAGAACAATAACATTTGTTGACCATAGCCTTTAAGAAGTTTCTAGAAACAAGATTTTTACAGAGAGACGTACACCCCATACTATGACCATTTTTTTTCAAAGCAGGTGTAAAACGATGAAAAAAAATGAATTCATTCACAATTTGATCTTATGATTACCATTCATTGTCCTGTAACATCTTAACCCTTTCCTGCATGAACATTCATGCTAAGCTCCACCTACTATGGATAATTATATAAATAAATTTTCATGTTTGTACATAGAACAAAGAAATTACTAGTCAGGTCCACTAGTATTGGTTCATATCTAATATTTTCATAAGCAAACAGAGTATACCTGATCAGGCAGCTCTTGTGAGAGCTGCCTGATCTGGGTCCGCTCTGTTTGCAAAAGTGTTAAAAGGTGTCTCTATGGGAAAAAGTGTTAATTCTATATTCATTGAAGCCAATGTATGGGTTTTTGAAAATCATATAAGAGCTAGCACATGAGTTTTGATGCTTATTGTATATGAGTAAAGTTTTAAATTTAAACATGCATACACTGCTAACTACATGTAGTAGGGCTAGAAACCTAATTTTGGGTCTGAGCTCTCATCTACTTCCATATATTGTGTTTGTGAAGAGTTGCGGTGCTGGTGAGGGTCTGTGCATGCCCAGACTCTATTTAAAATAAATTGTGTTAAACATGAAAGGGTAAGGTTGTTTAAAACTCTGTTAGTTTAGAGCATATCATTGCATACAATATCTGTTCATGCATATAACAGTTATAAAACTTGTTTTTCATGGTCAGCTCAATGAATATGAAATTTCAACAGCTCAAAAAATTTAAAAAGCTGAAAAGTACTTGTTGCTTTCAAACTCTCATATGTTAGATTTATCATGCTTATAAATGTTAAACTGTCAACAATCGTAGATATTTTCACTTTTATGAACAGAATTTATTTCATGCTCAGTTGAGTATGAAGAAAGCTTTCTAACCTGGGGTGTGTGATCAAAAGCCTTCCTTGTTTTATACTATTCTGATAAAAGCTTTTTCTTTTGCTCTAGCTATCTGTGAGTCGTAAGCCCTTTTCTTTGTTTCATCATGGTGTGTTAATTTGATTAGAGTGTGTCTCCATGATGATACATTGCATTAGTTAGATGGCCTCCATGCGAGCTGAACATTTCTTGTACTTCATCAACAGCAGAATCTAGGGCGAAGATTGGTACCAGTAAAATGCATTTAAGTGATCTTGTACATGAAAGAACGAAAAAAATTAACTGTGCGCCCAGCGAATATACAGATCAGCTTTTACATGAACCCAGATAAATCTGAGTATCTACTGTACACTGAAACATTTGGAATTCTGACCACCAGTTTCAGAGAATAGTTTTGTTTTTTTTCCATACTGCAATAAACCGCACCAGCTGGCTGCCATGGTTTTTGACAGATAAAATTTCTTTTAGCTATCTATGTTAAGGGTCTCTAAGGATCATTCCAGTGATGTTTTGTTTAAACTTGCCAAGTGAGATAGGAGGAGTTGTCATTTAAAGCAAATTATTGCTGACGCTCAGGAACCAACAGACTATGGACATTGACTGAAACCAATAGCTCACTTTGAGCTAATAAGGGGTTAATCAGGAAGAAACTAAAAGTAAAGTATTAATATTTTAATACGATTCAATAACATGGTTAAGGGTATAATGAAGATCCAACAATTATGACGATCCCTTTTTAAATAACAAACATTTCCTTAACTCAGCCTGCTAGTGAAGCCTTAAACTTGTGCTAGTAGTCCATACAAACAGTTTGGACATAGATTGGCTCGGAAAAATCAAGACCAGAGCTGGATCTAAACAGTTTTGACATAATTATTCCTGGAAGATTTGAATCAGCCGACAAAAAGGCACGGAAAATTACACAGCATGCAAATAGTTAACTGCTTGCCATCACTGATTTTTGTTGTCAGCTGATGACCTTTGCAAACAGTTTGGACCCAGAACAGGATTCACAGATAGTCGGTCCTGATCTTGATACAAGTCTTTTGACACTGATAATGTTCCTGAAAGAATTCAATGAAAAAGGTCAGCATACTACAATAATGACAAAATACCCATCATGCAAATACATGTAATTAACACACATATGAGCCGTGCCATGAGATATCCATCATGTAAATAGTTTTCCAACAATGTGGCATTTTGACAAGACTTTAATGTTGACTCAGACGAGCCTGTGCAGCCTCCTTTTAAGCTTAGAAACTACAAATGATGTTCAGTCAGTAGCTTAAGAGTAATAGAATATTCAAGTGACAAGCAAAGGCTCTGATCAGATTGTGAGTATGCTGGTCGCACATACCACATTTTTGGACTAAAATCTCATGTTGTGACTCATATACAGCCTGCACATCAAGGTTTCTCCATATGATATACCATAATGACCCAGAAAGGATTGAATAACCCTTTTCAGACAAATTAGATTTTCCATATGCTACATACAACAGTTCAGATGGTTCATAGTATATGAGCCTTGACATGTGATTTCCAACAATGTGGTATTTTGACAAGTGTAGACTCAGACCAGCCTATGCAGCCTCCTGTTAAGCTTAGAATCTCCCAATGATGTTCAGTTAGTAGCTTAACACTCATTGCATACTCAAACTACTTGCAAAGGCTCTGATCAGACTGCGCGTATGCGCAGGCTGGTCTGAGCCTTTGCTGGTCGCACATACCACATTGTTGGAAATCTCATGCATTGGCTCATATATTATTAAGGGGTCACAAGGTTTAATTTCCTAAAAAAGTATGATTTATCTTTCTCTGAAGATCAATTTTAGGTAAGCAAGTGTAGACCCAGATGAAATGCTGCATTGTGTTATTCGGCATTTCATTTTAGTCGTCACTGTTTGCCGAAACACATGTTTATGGTTTCCAGTCCTCAATGGGTTAAACATTGTAAACCATGCTAAGCCTGCAACTTAAAGAGAGTCAGTCTGATACTAATCTCAATAATAATAATTATTATATGATCTATAAATAAACATCTTCTGATTGGCCCAGATGCATATCCACTCGAGTCAATAAAACTACATATTACATGGTTTGCTGGATGTGACGTTGCAAAGCACACGGCACGAGATAATATTGACTGGCTTACGGGAAGTGAAGTCAGAACGTCAAGTCATTTCGCATGATCCATCCGTAACGTCAACGTTTTAATGGTCTAAAATGGCAGGACATGCATAACATACATTTATAATATAATAAAACAATTGTTGACTTATGTTTCTGTAGACATGGAGTGTTATTGAACAGTAAACTTAATCATATTGACCTCCGCTCCGCGTCGGTCAATATGACGTTTACTGTTCAATAACACTCCATGTCTACCTCAACATAAGTCAATAATTGTATAATAATAAGTCTTTATTTTCAGAGGGCAACACATTTAGCATTAAACCGCTCATCTATCCATAAAGCCTTCAATAAACTACCTAAAATACAAGTGTAAAATACAAAGATGATTTACATGAATAAAAAATAATACAAGCATCATGGAACACTTTCACACCTACATATGCACAGCACACATTTGAACATACATTTTATACTTATGTAAATCGTACATGTACTTCTAGACAGAAGTGTGTAATTATACTCAATTTACCAATTTCTCAACCAAAACACATGTTCTGGGGCAATCAAAAGAAGCATTTCAAATGTTCAAACTGACGAACAAACAATATTCACAATTTTTCACTCAAAATTATGTTCATATGGACATAGGTATGCATAAGTTTCAAAATTGAGAGGTCTGGATTTCTTCAACATACGTAATACAATGTATTATAGACTGGATTTCATCCACTTAATACAATGTATAGGCTGGATTTCATCAACATAATACAATGTATAGGCTGGATTTCATCAACATAATACAATGTATAGGCTGGATTTCATCCACTTAATACAATGTATAGGCTGGATTTCATCCACATAATACAATGTATAGGCTGGATTTCATCCACTTAATACAACATATATGAAAATCATCAACAGTTTCTAAATTCTTTAATCAGTCTGGTAAATTGTTCTAAATGACTGGACCTGAACAAATTCGGCTTTGAAAGTTTATTTTGTGGCTTTGGAGCATATAACATTGATTTAGCCTTCCATATAACATGGATTTAGCCTTTCATAAAACAGATTTGGCCTTTCATATAACATAAATTTGGCCTTTCACATAACATAAATTTGGCCTTTCATAGAACATAAAATTGGCCTTTCATATAACATAGATTAGGCATTTCATATAACCTGGATTTGGCTTTTCATATAAGATTGATTTAGCCTTCCATTAACATGGATTTAGCCTTTCATATAACAGATTTGGCCTTTCATATAGCATAGATTTGGCCTTTCATATAACATAAATTTGGCCTTTCATATAACAGATTTGGCCATTCATATAACATAGATTTGACATAAATTTGGCCTTTCATATTACATAAATTTGTATTTCATATAACAAATTTAGCCTTTCATATAACAAATTTGGCCTTTAATATATATCATAGATTTGGCCTTTCATATAATAGATTGGACCGTTCATGTAACAGATTTGGCCTTTCATATAACATATATGAAAGTGTGTTAATATGTTAAACATTTTATGCTCACCCATACTGTTGGCAGTGTTATCATATTGGTAATTAACAAAGATTTTACTAAAAATTCTAAGATCATATAGATATGTTCCTCCCCATATTGTTCTGTACAATTGTATTCTGTGATCAATGGATAAATAGTCCTTCAATAAATTTTGATAAGTCAAAGATTTAAAGAGTTTGTTTAGCAATAAAATTAATATTGTTGGTAGTTTGAGCCAGTGCATGAGATTTCCAACAATGTAGTATGTGCGACCAGCAAAGGCTCAGACCAGCCTGCGCATATGCGCAGTCTGATCAGAGCCTTTGCAAGAGGCATGAGTATTCTATGATTGTTAAGCTACTGACTGAATACCATTTGGAGTTCCTATGATAAAAAGGCGGCTGCTGAGGCTAGTCCGAGTCTACACTTGACAAAATGTCAAATTCTTGGAAATTTCATGCCGCGGCTCAAATGTCAGCGAGCAATCAATAACATTCTCAATTTTTATAATAGAAGCACTGCAGATACTGCATAATAGTTCTCTGCAAGTGTTACATGACAACTTTCATAAGAAAACGGACCTTTACCCTAACCCTTGGGTCAAGGATGTATAAGGGCAAAAACTTAATTGTTGGATGCTCATAGCTTCATTCCTTTTTAAGGATTATTGATGGTTTGAGCCTTATATGCCTATTTTTCTGACCCCCAAGAATGCTGTTTTGGGGCTTCTTGTGTGATGTATGTAGTTTCATTGCAATAGTTGAATCAAATGTCAAGAAATGAATTTAAAGTATCCCAATATTTATGGTATATATAATCTAGGTATGATATAATACCTTGAACAGTAAGGTGTTTACTTGTAGATAGAACTCATTGCATGCCAGTGGAGAATTTTGTCATCTGCAGATAAGCTTTGCAAACAGTTTAAACCCAGATCAGGACAAACAGAACATTCTTATAGCGTTCCTGAGCAATTTTTCTTAATTTTGAAAAAAGCCAGCAGATAACTAAAAGCATGAGAAATTACCCAGCATGCAAAGATATATGTACAGAATGATTGCAAAGGAATGTGTCATAAAATAACTAAACTTATTTCGTATGAAAAAAAAATATACATAAACCATGCTAATTCTACTTCTAATCTTTATGTACTTTATATTAAACTAGCGCACAATAAGAACCAAACTAGGAGGTTGGTGCTAGAGAACCCCGTAGAGAACCCATTCCTGTCATTTATTCCTTATTCCGTAGAAAAAGTATTTCATGGGCTTTGGTCCTGGTTTTTTGAGCTGCAGAACATCATTCCCTGCCCCCTTGTGCCAGAAACATTCCGCGCCACCTTGTGCCAGAAAGCCACCTTCATACAACATGTAAAATAAGGGAACACATATACAGACAAAATTTTTGCTGGCACAATGAAACAAATCCATTTTTTTCCTAATTTGTATAGATGTACTACGACCTTTGAGTAAGGTAAAGTCGGGTATATTCGGACAGACAGCTAAACTCAGGCAGTGACCTTGTTTGTTTCATATTTCAAATATTGGAATAAAAAAAAATTAACTAAGCAGTGAAAATCCTGATGAGGAGCCGTCTCATCAGGATTTACACTGTTTGCAAATGTGTGTCCGAATTTACCTGATGTCCGAATTTACCCGACTTTACCCTTATGGCTCATTTTATTTCAAAAGGTTGATGCATAACAAGTAACATGAGCCAGTCAGCCTGGAACATCTATGTGTGTCACAATCTTATAGTAAATATAGGTAAATATCTGAAACCCCTATTTCTAGATCTGTATTTGTAATATTGTAAATACAGTCAGGCTTCAAGGCTTTTTATTTATCTTCTATGTGCTCTTTATTCCTGAAGGATCCAGGTCTCCAGATTATTTATTGCAAGAATCTGTACTCTTGAAAATGGTGTAGATCCAGATCAGCTGGTTCCTGAGGTCAGCTCATCCTGTTTGACACCATTTCATCTTGATAATGAATCAACATTAATAATACGGTTGCACCATGGATTTCAAATTGGAAAATCATTAAGTGTGAGCTACCAATCAAAAACTTAAATTTGTGCTTAAATAGGAACACAAGCCTTTGTTAGATCAAGTACAGTATGCTACATGGTATATGTACCATGGTATAAAATACATGTACATGGGAATGTATTTCCAGAATTGAGCAAGATGAACCAGAGAATTAATATAATGGTATCTCCACTAGCGAAAGAGAGTACACCACCAAGGAAACACTTTCAGCAGCTAAGGACATTCTGGGAGAAGAAAAGATCTGGTACGCCAAATGAGCCAACATTTGTATCTGCAGGTGAAAAAAAAAGATCGAGGATCAATGAGAGATATGATTCTGAGAGTCAAGAGTGTGGCTCCGAAAACAAGGAAGAAGAAGAAGTCTCCAAGACAATTTGGACCTTTGTCATACCACAGGAGCTTGAAGTTATGTCCTTATATCACACCTATATAGCTTCAAGGCCAAAAGTTGATAGTGTCATTCAGGGGATAACAATTCCTTCACAAATTATTCAGCGAATGAAAAAAACAGTACCCATCTTTAACCTTCATGAATATTCATGCTTAGCTCCACATACTATGAATAATTATATAAATAAACTTTCATGTCTGTACATCTATAGAACAAAGAAATTACTTGCCAGGTCTACTTGTGTAGGACCATATCTTATCATATTTCCTTAAGCAAACATAGCAGGCCCTGCTCAGTCAGCTCTTACAAGAACTGCCTGATCTGGGTCTGTTTACAAAAGTGTTAAAAGTTGTTGTTATGAGGTAAAGGAATTACTCTTTGCCTACTGGGTAATTTTGCATGCTTTTGTCAACTGCGGACTTCTTACAAATTTTAATCAATTTTCCAGGAAAACTATTAGTGTGAAACAGTTTGGATCCCAATTAGACCCAACATTTTGTTGGGCATGATCTATGTCCAAACTGTTTGCAAAGATTATCAGCAGATGACACTAGTAGGCAAATAGTTAAACCTACATGTGAAGCTATCATGTGAAGAGAGTTGTAAAACTTGTGAGCAACAGCTGCACAGAGAGGTATGCTCACACCAATCAGCTATGTGATAACTGCCAACACCTCATGAGTGGGCTCAAATGTACACTGAACAAAATTTCTGATAGGTCATCTCTGTTTTATTCAAAACAATACACCAATCTTTAGTATGGTAAACAAATTAATGAGACCTACAAATCATATGGGCCTAGTCGCGACAAAACCTGTCTTCGGGGGTTTGCAAACAACAAATGTGCAGACCAGCCTGCGCATGCGCGCAGTCTGATCAGTGCCTTTGTTATTCGCTTTACGGAAAGAACTGTATGTAAACTTCCTACAGGTAAAATTTCAATTTTCTAGCTAGTCTATGTAGCTGAGGATACTGGTTTGAAACTCGCTTTGTCAGAAACCTCGAGGACAGGTTTTGCCGCGACGCGGCCCATTATCTTTAATACTTCTTTTGCAAAACTCAAACAAAGGATAACTAATTAGAAAGGATCAATTAGAAATTGTGGTCAGTGTATTTTACAGAACTATAATGCACTAGTCATTTGTAACCACTGCCACCCCCCCACCCTGGGGTATAGCGGGGACTTTTTTCCCAGCAAATCTCTGCTAGAAGCCCTGCACTGCGGGACAATCAGATGGTAAACTCTGGGCTAAATGACCCAGCACTGCGGGGCTCAACCTGATGGTCAAGTCTCGGCTAAAAAAACTTGAGCGGCTTGCCCAGGAACAGCGTCTTGCTTTTATTTACTTAAAATAATGATATTTAAAACTCAGGCTCCCAAATACAAATGTCTTGCTTTTATTTACTTAAAATAATGATATTTAAAACTCAGGCTCCAAAATACAAATGTCTTGCTTTTATTTACTTAAAATAATGATATTTAAAACTCAGGCTCCAAAATACAAATGTCACATTAATTGACAAGTAATGCCGACATTAGTGGGTGGGGTGAGTTTTGGGAGATATCATTGGATTTTCAACAACAACAACAAGTTAGTTCCTTCTTTCGGAAGAAAATCATCATGCCTAATGAAGAAATGTAAAATTAAGTTTATAAACACTGTTCTCTAGTTTTACAAACAAAATTCAACAAATATTGGAATGACTTATGGATGGAAATAATGAAAAATCGGCAGCAGACTGACCGGAAAATTTTCAGAGATTTCAGTCACACATACGATCTACCGTAAACTCGGGGTACTATCATCAAGACGAATTTTCACTTTCAGTGTGTAACTGAGCAGGTGCTAAACATTATCCATGATTTCACAGAAAATATATACATGAAGCTGTAATTCCCACTATTTTGGCGCAAAAACAAAACCACTGCATTCACTTGCCACTGCCAGGACATGGCACATTTCCCCCGGGGGTGGGGTGGGGGGCCGTGATTACAAATGACTAGTGCATAAAGTGCATTTAACTATTTCAGACCAATGCTGAAATATTTTACTAATCTCTTGGTCAAACAGTGTAGACCAAGATCAGACAGCTCCCTGAGGAGCTCTCTGATCTGGTTGACACTAGTTGCCTCTGCTCTTCCATAAGTGAATGATTTTAGCAAAAATATGCAGCAGATGACTAAAGCAGACATTTTCAGATGCAATTAATGCAGGCTAAGTGTAAAGAATGAAATCTACTGCATAATGTATTTGTGAGTAAATAGACCATAAGGTGACCAGCCAAGGATCAGACCAGCCTGTGCAAATACACAATCTAACATGAACCTTCACTGCTCATGCTTTATGGTGTCCAAGTAAATGAACAAGAGAACTAGGAATTTCAAAGTGATATTGCCAAAATAACAGAAAAACACATTATGTAATTGTCTCTCTACTGGCAAATAATGATAAAACTTCGATAAGGCCAGAATTCTTTTATTAGTTGATTTACAAACCCTCCTACTTTTCCGGAAAGTAAGAAAAAAATAAATTTAATTTCTAAATTATTTTTTTTTTATTTTATCCGCCGACTCTAAATATTATTTGTTTCATTGGAAAAAAATTATATTTTTTTGAGGTTCTTTCAGTGTATTTTTGAGAGTGACACTGTAAAAAGTGATTGTCCTGTCCAGATTTTTAGGAAAATGATAAAATAGTCAAAATTTAATACAGACTGTTGGTCTATCTATTACTAGTTTTACTGTTTCTGGAGATAATAAAAAAAAAGCTCTGGGAAAAAAAAAAGCTCCTGGAAAAAAAAAAAAAAAAGCTCTGAAAATGACCAGTTTACTGGTCATTTTCAGAGCTTTTTTATTTTATTTTTTTTCGTCCCCCGGACCCTAAATCTGAAAAAAAATTCCCGTAAATCAACTAATAAAAAAATTCTGGCCTAACTAATAGTCTGTAATTTCACTGCTCGAGTCTATATTGATGCTAACTTGTTTATATGAACTGAATGCTAGTGTCTTTTTGTTTTTGTTGCTGTTGTTGTTTTGTTGTTTTCATGAAACTCCAGAGATCCAGGACTGAGACTTGAGGTACAAAACCTGAAATGAAAAAAAAAATATTTAAAAATAAAGAACAAAAAGAGTGAAATGTATCTCTGTCAAGACTAATGCAGGCCTCCAGATAAGATGACAATATTGATGTTTTTATTTCTCTCACAACATATGTTTAGGGTATTCAAAAGAACGGTCTCAATGAGATGGCTTTTTGAGCACCCAAAACTTGTTTAATGTATGTTTTGGGTATTCAAAAGAACGGTCTCAATGAGATGGCTTTTTGAGCACCAAAAACTTGTTTACTGTATGTTTTGGGTATTCAAAAGAACCGTCTCAATGAGATGGCTTTTTGAGCACCAAAAACTTGTTTAACGTATGTTTTGGGTATTCAAAAGAACCGTCTCAATGAGATGGCTTTTTGAGCACCCAAAACTTGTTTAACGTATGCTTTGGGTATTCAAAAGAACCGTCTCAATGAGATGGCTTTTTGAGCACCCAAAACTGGTTTAACCTGAAGGATAAAAATTTATTCAAAATTTTAGCATCCAAATTATTCCTGATCTGAATCGAAGACTCCCTGAACATTTTCCCTGCTAGATCATCTAGATTGTCCTCTGCTGATTAGCTTCGCATAGTTTGGCCCAGACAGAATGTCAGTCCTGATCTGAATCCAAACCATTTGCACTCTAATAATTGTTTGTTAAAGAATATTTTTGGATTGATTTGATTCTTTACGTCCCAGTCAACATTTTTAGTCATGTCAGGATGGGTCTTCCTGGGTCTTCCAGTACTAAGCAAGAATTAATGTGTCTTGCTCAGAAACACAAGACAGAGCCATCGGTGAGGCTTAAACACCGCAACCCTTCAATCATGAGTCAAGTACTCTACCACTAAGCCACTCTGCTCCCATATGCTGCATTTTGTGATGTACATTGATATACTTGAGCCAGTACATGTGATTTCCAACAATGTGGCATTTTGATAAGTGTAGACTCAGATGAGCCTATTCAGCCTCCTGTTAAGCTTAGAAACTCCAAATGGTCTTCAGTCAGTGGCTTAACATTCATAGAATACTCAAGCGACTAGCAAAGGCTCTGATCAGACTGCTTATGCGCAGGCTGATCTGAGGCTTTGCTGGTCGCACATACCATTTTGTTAGAAATCTCATGCACTGGCTCATATAGTTGATATTTTCAAAGGATCCGTAAATAAAACGTTAGAAATTTAGCAAGTGAACTATCCAAACATCATAAATAGAGATGAGAATTTCACAAGCTGTAAAAGCAGATAAAATTAGCAAAAAATGTTTACCGACAAAACATAGAAAATTCATGAATCTGATCCAAGTAGAATGATGTCCTGGCTATTCCGAGATTTTACTCTGCATAGATCTATGGTAAATGTACTGAGCTTCCAAGCATTAGATTTTTCTGCTTCCAAGCATTAGATTTTTCTGCCAAAAATGCAAAGGCAAACAGTGTAGACCCAGATCAGGGTTTAACCTCTTTGCTATTCTGACAAGCATTCTGTCCTGATAACCAACATTTTAATTGGGAATAAAAGAGATAAAGTGTTTGAAATATTAGAACATTTACCATAATTCTGTGTGTTTTGACATGCACAAACTCAATAAATCTCCACTTTGAATTAAGAAACCTATCTTATAAAGAGCTATGACAAGTTAACTTTGCAAATTAGGTAATTTTTTATGATTGTCTACTTTTCCAAAATCAACATTAAAAAATTTCTTTCAGGATTATCATCAAAATCTTACAGTTTGGCATGATCTGGACCCATAATGTTTACAAAGGTTATCAGCAGACAACACTGGCAGATAGAGAATTAAAAATAAGATATCATTTGAACATGCTGTATAAGGCATTCATATACTTAGAAATTCTATGATCTCGACCCATAATGTTCACAAAGGTTATCAGCAGATAACACTGGCAGATAGAGAATTAAAAGTAAGATATCATTTGAACTGCTGTATAAGGCATTCATATACTTAGAAATTCTATGTTCTCGACCCATAATGTTCACAAAGGTTATCAGCAGACAACACTGGCAGATAGAGAATTAAAAGTAAGATATCATTTGAACAAGCATTCATATACTTAGAAATTCTATGTTACATAAAGTAAAAGTCCTTTGCTAGACTTCAATATTAACAAGATTAAGTCAATTCAAACATAATGAGACTTGCAAACAAACATCTATGTGTTTTGTTTACTTGTTTTATTTCTTTAAGTCCCAAGTCAACAGCTATGGTCATGGCAGGATGGTACTTCATGCACATACTTTTGCTTGTAACTGACAACAACCCTTCTTGAAGGATTCAGTGGAAGGGAGGAAAATGACCGTAGAAACCAAGTCAACAGCTATGGTCATGGCAGGAGGGTATGTTCACCTAACCACACTTTTTCCTGGGCAAGCTTGAACAAGTGGTTAACCAGAAGTACTTCATGCACATACTTTTGCTTGTAACTGACAACCCTTCTTGAAGGATTCAGCGGAAGGGAGAAAAATGATTGTAGAAACCAAGCCAACAGCTATGGTCATGGCAGGATGGTATGTTCGCCTAACCACACTTTTCCTGGGCAAGCTTGAACAAGTGGTTAACCAGAAGTACTTCCAGGGGCGTGCCTGAGGTCAAAATTAAAGTAGGCAGGGGGTGGGTATGGGAGGGGCTGTCGCCCTCCCATACATTAGGAAAAAAATCAAAATATGAACTAAATGGTGGCCTCTTCATTTTCTGAACCTAAACACCGACTTAATTGTTTCCAAAACAAAAGTGAAAAACAGTCAAAATCCTATTGCTTTGGTTCAGGATTATTTCAAAATCGGTATACTTGTAATGTAAAGACCTAACCCGAGTGAGGCATGTTTTTATTGCATTTTTCGCGATTTAAGACATTTTTATTTTTTGGACATTCAAAAATTAAAGTATGCAGAGTGACTGGTATACTATTAGCTCACCCATGAGCCTTCGGCTCAAGTATAAAAAAGAAAAAACAAGACTTACTATTTCTATTTCCAATCATGGTATAATAATGGCCTCCACCATCCCCTTGTAGCCATCCTTACACCTCCTTGATGAAGCTCTGCTTACAACATGCACTGTAAAATACAAGTCGATTCAAGTATAAAATGTTTATGCCTTAAGTCAACAAAGCTGGTAGCTTGTGCGTTTTGATGCTTTATGTTCCTGTCAATTTTTCAGTCATGTTGGGATGTTTTCCTATCCAGGACACAACACAGTGACTCCACTGGCTGTGAGTCTCGAACAAGTAACCCTTCCATCCCCAATATAACCAACTGTAGATAACCCCTTCAAGTATGTCCAGCCTACAAAGGTCCTGGTCAGCCTGAGCTACCAATCAGGCTCATCAGGGCCTTCATTGTTGTCCATAAAAACTATATCATATGACTTTGCTATACAGTCCTTTCCTTGCTATGTGACAACCTTTGCAAACAGTTTGGACCTAGACCAGACCTGATAAGACTTGGGGCCTGATCTGGATCCAAAATGACACAATATCTGAATTTTTGAAAACTTTCATTTTGAAAAAAAATCAGCAGACTGCAATAAAAGCATAAATAATTATCCAGCTATGCCAGTGGATACACAACCATTTTAGCATAAATGTAATGACATTATCATAACATCTGCCAACAATACATTTTTGCATCCTTGGTAATTTTGCACGTTTTGTTATCTGCTGATTTTTTATTTAAATATGAAATCTTTTCAAAACATTCTTTCCAGAATACCAACAGAGTGGCAAAGAGTTTGTATCCAGATCTGTCCCGATGTTTGAATTTACTAAATGCCTTTGCTAAAATATAAACAAAAATCTTTGAAGTGTGACTGTATTCATAAGATGAAAATATGGCTTTAGAAATAGGGGTTTCTGGTTTTATCTTACATTTACTGTAATATTTTGACAAATGTTCTAGCCCAACCAGCTCAATTTACACATTACGCATCAACCTACTGAAAAAGACTGATCCAAAGGTCATTACTCCGAAGTTGTAATATATCTATACTTGTAGATTAAAAACATTTTATTCCTTCATTTCAAACTTATTAACCCATTTAAGCCAAATGGAATTTTCCACTCTTATCAAATAGACCAGTCCATTTCATTTTAAGGGTTGTTGGGTGGTATTTTTCATTTTCATTCAAATTTTGATAAAACATTGACTGCTGGCAGACAATGCTTATGATATATCAAACTTTTTTTTAATTAGAAAAGATGTAACAAAATTTGTTGTCTGCTGCAGTTGTGATTGGCAGTTTACGGGTTATTATCAATTGTTAATAATCATGTGGTAAAGGAGTGCAGGAAAAGCTTGTAATATACTTACAATTTAAAAGATTGATTCATTTCACTGCAATATTAGGTACTCTTGAATCTGTGAATAGAAAATATAGATTTGTTAAGCACCATTTCTGTCTATCACTGCCTACTAGGTAACTTTACATGTTTTTTTGTCATCTGCTGATTTTTTTTCCAAAATCAATTTTTTTGAAAAGTTTAAGAGTGTCAAACAGTTTGGACCTTCGTACCATCTGATACTAAGGACCCACAAGGGCTGGTGAATCATTAATCAACAAACAATCAATCTCTTTGCCTTCTAATGTCCTGCCAGCCAAGAGTGACAGCGACATCATGTTTGTTTACAATTGTTTAGTAAAACACTATCTTGTACACACCAAGTGAGCTAATGCGAATCGATAGATCACTTGTGTATTAATCAGCAGGATAGGATTAATACATAAGTGATCCATCAATTCTAAGTCCCTGATAACTTTGTAAACAAAACATGATGTCACTGTCACACTTGGTTGGTATGACAGTAATATCGTCTGCTGAGGACCTTTGCAAACGATTTGGACTGACATCTTTTTAATTTATATTTAGTGTTTGTCTTCTTAATGCTGTCTTCACCTGGAGATATAAATGTAAAAAAACTAGCCTTTATACCCCGTACTGTGGGGTTGGTGTGGTGGGGGGGGGGGGGGGGGGGGAAGATTCATCCAAACATCTACCATGACCCCCCTATCAGCTACAGTATCTCATAAGTGCGTCGGTGTTGGCAGGTAGGGGTGGGGCAGTGGTTACAAACGCATTTCACTCTTACAACATGTGTTGGTACATGCGTGCGCTTAATAACAATGGAAATGAGCATAGACGTTAAATAAAAATGTGATAAAAATAAAATAATAAAAATACTCTGAAAAAGTGAATGCCACTTAGTGTCTGTATCACAAATGGATGCGTCCAATGACAGACAGTGCAGATCCTGATTATAACCCACCTCTAGCAGCTATCTGATCTAGTTCAACTCTACCAGGTTTCCTAGACCAAGCATACATGTAAACCTTTCGATCATTCACCTAAAAATGATTGTTTCAGAATACAGGAAATCTTAAGATATGGAGGGAATATAAAAGTGAGTATTACTTGGGTGTGGTAAAAATGTTCATAATTCTAGGATGCTTATTCATGCGCGGATCCAGAGGAGTGGGTACTGGGGGTCCGGACCACCCTCTACAGCATGGAAAAGCACAACGCTGTAGATCTCCTCAGGAACACTGGTTTGGAACCTTTGGAAAAGCACAAAGCTACCGAGGTCGGGTCATCATCCGACCGTTGGCTAAAAAAATAAATGTCAAAACTTTGGACCTGGACTCCCCCCAAGAAACTCTGTACTTTCAGCGCAAGTTTATTGCAATGATTATGGTAAAAGAATGCGTCAAACTCGTCATTGGAAGTAGTGATTAAGCTAACAAAGTCAAAACCTTAATGCAACTGCACTACTGTAGCTAATTTCTAAGAATTTCTAGTGATTCGAAACTGGGAAAATGACCCGGAACTAGGAAAATTGGGGGCCTACTTCAAAGCCGTGGTATGACACATAGCAGAATCTGAATGATACAATTTAGGGGTATGATAGTGCTTCGAAATCTTATTTACTCAGAGCAACTATTTGGAATACACCCCAAAAAGTGATTCAGAACTAGGCAAATAACTGTACCATCAGAGTGTCAAACAGTTTGGTTCCAGATCAAGCCAGATGTTTTAAAAAAAAATTCAACATCCATAGAGCATGAAAGCATCACCTACAAGTAATAAGGCACTTACCTAGATCAGCGTTGGCCAACATCCAGATGTGTTAATGCTGGTTTCCCAGGGGTGAATCCTCAGACATCTATGCTGAACACTCCACACTGCAAGGTGTCCGGTAGCTAAAATATCTGAAGCTACTAAAAACATTTTATTTATACTTTTACATACAATTTTTAAAACCATAAAAATAGTGAATATAAGGATGTAAATGAGGATGATAAAGGTCATGAGAATGACAATGATAATTAGGATGATCTGGTTTTTCAATGTTTTACCTCCCAGTAAACAACTTGTCAGTCATATAGGGATATTTCCTGAGTTTTTTGTTTGTTTGTTTGATTTGATTCTTTACGTCCCATCAACAATCTTTCAGTTATAAAGGGACGGGTCTTCCTGGGTTGAACCAGTACTAAGCTAGGATTTATGTTCTTGCTCAAGGACACAACGCAATGACGCCGGTGAGGCTCGAACCCGCGGCCCTTCGGTCTCCAGTCAAGCACTCTTCCACTGAGCCACTGCGCTCCCACATCAGGTAGAATGAGTTAAACCAGTACTAATCAGACGATAAAGATATTTCCTGGGTTGAACTAGTACTACTGTAAAGTCGAAACTTTTTGCAAGAATTTTATTTCCAGGAAAATGGTGTAAAGACATATTTGCTACATTTAAAATTCACAATTTTGACATGATTCACCTTCATCAGTGAGCGACAAGAGTGAGTTTGCCATTTCTAGAGAATTTATTTTCGCTCACAAAAATTTCCAAATTTACAGTAAGCAGAGGATACACATAATGCAGAGGCTTTATGAAGAGTCTAAACCTGCGGTTCATAAAGTGCTGTTTGCAGATGACCTAATGGTCAATGCAAAGTCTTAGAGGGAATTGCTGTTGAAGTTAAAACCTAGAAGCCTAGGCTGCAAAAGAAAACCCTATGTGCAAACAAGGGTAACACAAAGAACCTGGCATCTGTTGGAAATATGAACCTGCTGTAGATATCTGGAAAAGACTCTTGCGCAGTAAGTCTTACAGAAACTGATAGAACTGCAATCTAATGTGGTGGCTGCTTTCATGGGTGTGTAAGAAATGCAGTGGTATCAAGGACTCACTGAGCCCAGACCTTATGTTGAGATGAATCTGACCGATCAGGAAGAGTGGATTGGTTATGACAAGCTTGAAGTACTCCCAGAATTCTATTACCTCAGTGACATGCTCTCTGCTGGGAAAGCTGCAAGCTGGGTGTGGTCCCATGCTGCATGTGTACATGGGGCAGGTTTCGCCACCAACTCCCTCTTCTCACCAACCACCATCTGCCTCTGTTGATCCAAGGATGGGTGTATTCAACAAGTGTGAGGAGTGAGATGTAGCAGGAATCAGAGACATGGGTCATAACAGAAACATTGAGCCACCCAAGACATAATAACTGTCATGATTCCCTGAACCTGTAACATCAACATGAAGGGCCATGTTAGCTTTGACTCCCATCTCACAAAGCTCTTCAACCAGTATAATGATATGATACTCCTCACTTGGAAGACTTGGGCGACTTAGAAACATACAGGCCTCCACGAGACGAAACCCGTCTTCAGGATTTCCGATAATGCGAGACTCAAACCTTAGCTACAGAGACTAAAAAGAAAATTGGAATTTCTCGTATAGCCAGTTGAGATATACTTTCCACAAAAGGGAATAAAAAAGGTGCTGATCATTCTGCTCGGATGCACAGGCTGGTCAGCCCCTTTGTTGTTCACCAACCATAAAGAAAGGTTCTCACTTCAAGGACCATACATAGGAGCACAGACTGTGGCACTAATGTATGCATGCTTGTCAGAGGTGGGTGGGCAGAGAAATCAAGCAGACAATAGAAACTGTTGGAGATGTGGTTCGCAATGACAGAGTGAAGCTAGGTTATGTTTTGTTTGTTTTCTTGCTTTATGTCCCAGTCAACAGCTACGGTCATGGGGGGACGGTCAGTTCACCTAACACACTTTTTCCTGGGCAAGTTTGAACAAGCAGTTAACCAGTAATTTGTGCACATACTTTCGCTTGTGACCGACAACAATCCTTCTTGAATGAATCAGCAGAAGGCAGGAGTATGACCATAGAAATTATTTCATGGTCAATCTCCATGCAAATATTGGACCGGGCCTGGATTGAACTCGGGGCCCCTGGATCTCAAGTCAGATGTGCATCTTTAGTCAGAATGTTACCGACTGCGCTGCGCTGCCCGGTAAAGCTAAGTTATGAATTCAACAGACCCTACAAACCAGAGAATAAAAGTCAGTCAGTAAGTCCTGCAGGACTCTTGGGAGAGGATAGAATCTGGCCGGCCTTTTTTTAAGATTTAATTAAGTGATCCCATATAAAGGATCTGTGGGGTAAATATTCCCATGGCAGTATTTTAAGAAAGGCTAGACAACCAAACAAAATTTGGTCCCATTATCATTCATAGCCAAACTATCCCACTTTGTTTGATTTGATTCTTTACGTCCCATCAACAATCTTTCAGTTATGTAGGGATGGGTCTTCCTGGGTTGAACCAGTACTAAGCTAGGATTATATCCCACTTTGTATCTAGGACTGCAGAAATACAGCTACAACCTTATTGTTTAAGAATACACTTGCCAAATTCAAGTCAAAAATGTAAATGAGTTGAGTGAATAAGAAGACAAGCAGAATCAAGAGCCAGACGTATCCTTACAATCCAGCAAGAGATTTATCCTGGCAAACTCCACAATCACCAAGACAAATCAATGAGCCTGCTTTATCTGGATGACTGAAATAAGTCTAAAAAATGATCTTACCAATCTAGAAAAAATTCTAAATTTGTTAAGCTGCAGCTGTTTTTTTGTAGTCCTTAAACAAATGGGAAGTTTTCCTCAGAAGGAGACAAAATTCAGTTTGTCATGATCTTTCTTTAAATACTGCCACAGGATTATCTACCTGCGAGATCCTTCATACTGTTTGTTTTGTTGCTTACGTCCCAGTCAACAGCTATGGTCATGGGGGGACGGTCAGTTCACCTAACCACACTTTTTCCTGGGCAAGCTTGAAAAAGTGGTTAACCAGTAATTTGTGCGCATAATTTTGCTTGTAACTGACAACAACACCTCCTAAATGCTTCAGCAGAAAGGAGGAGAATGACCATAGAATTATTTCATGGTCAATCTTCACAAAAGTATGGGAACGGGCCGGGATCCAACTCGGGATCCCTGGTTCTTCAGTCAGATGTGCATCAGTTAGTCAGGCAAGTTACTGACTGCGCTACCCTGCCCGGTTAGTGGTTTATTAGGCCTGCTGGATTTCTTCTTCCCATCCACTTCTAGATGCACGGTATGTTTACAAACCACCTAAATCCAAATAATGCAGAGTATCACGTCTATAACCAGATTGCCAAGCTTTGCGAGATGTCGGCCTTAGCAAACTTTGCTCTTCATGTTGATGTAACAGATCCAGGGGATCATGCCATTTAGTATGCCACAAGCGGTTCAAGGTTTCTGTTGTCATTACCCATGTCTCTGATTCATGCTTCATCTGGCTCCTCACACTTGTTGAGTACACCCAACCTTGGTTCAACAGAGGCAAATAGTGGTTGGTGAGTAGAGGCAGTTGTTGGCCAGACTTGCCCCAGCGTACACCAGCAACATGTGACTACAGCCAGCACACAGCTGCACCCAGTAAGAGCATTTCACTGAGGTATCGGAACTCTTGGAGGTCTTCAAGCTTGCTGTCACCATACAACTCCTCCCTCATCAGTCTACCTTCAATCAGCTGTGCATTGATGAGGCATCCAACTCACCTAAACTTGGGGTCTGGGTTTAGTGAGCCATTGATACCACTGCATTTCTTGCTCACCCATGCAAGCAGCCACCACAGAAGATTGCACTTCCATCAGTTTCTGCAAGACAGACAGCACAGAGGTCCTTTACAAACATCTTCAATAGGCCCACAATCCCTGCAGATGCTTGAATTTTTGTATTTCACATGTTCATACGTAGGAATTTCTTCTAAACCTCGACTTCCATGACTCCCACCTTCAATAGCAGTTCCCCCATGGACTAGGCAATGTCCATCAGGTCTTCTGCATATAGCAGCTCTTATAGTCCACCAATTCAAAACCCTCTTGATAGAACCTCTAGCAGGATGATAGAGAGAAGTGGACTTAGAACAAAGCCCGGATGGACACCAAGTCCCTTACCAAACTCCTCTCTATACCCAACTGCTACTTTTACCAGGTCCACCACCATTAATGAGCTGAGACACAAAAATACACATGCATGGATCCAGGAATTTTTGCCATTTAGGGCAAGTCCAACTGCCAGAAAACAGCTCTGATGGGTTTTTTGTTGTTGTTTTTAGGCCTTAACTTACTTTATAATTTTACAAAGGGTGTCCAATGGTTATTTCAAAGAAAACTATAATTTTCCAAAGTGTCAAACAGGGTCCAACATTTTCCGCGCGGGGGTGTGTTTCTATAGAAACTGCCTATCCCCCTCTGAATCCATGCATAATATACAAGTTGGTGTTTGCACCCATTGAAGACTTAGATTAGACTGCATCTCTGCAGTCTGATCAGAGTCTTTGATGGGTGCTCTATATTAAGGCAAGGTTTTAAAGTTTCTTCAAGGTAAAAACTAAGACTGATCAGACTGTGCAGATGGATTTGAATATTTGCTGGGTGCACATGCCAACTTGTACCCGGCTCATTCATATACATATTATGGCTAGTTGTATTAACAACATATTTACCTTATAAACAGACCATCTGTGACAAAATGAGACAATTACAAGAAGTATTAGTTGACTCTCAATAACTAAAATATTAATGATTCAATTAACCTGTTGAAGTATTGGAATGCTTTAGATTTCAAACATATTCTTCTTTGAAAAGTATATTTTGTGTCTTTAAAACAATATAAGTAAGATAGCTTTTAAAGTAGCAGCAACATATCTTTGATAGAAAAGAATCCAATATTTGCTAAGGCATTGTTCACAAACCAATTGCTTTAGCCTTTAGCTCTTTAACTGCTAGTTTCATCTGCTGATGAGCATCCCAAACAGTTTAGACCAAGATCAGGTTAGACCAAATTAGACACATGTCTGGCCTGATCTGTATCCAAACTGTTTGACACTGATCCTATTCCTTTATTTATTTGATAAAAAATGTTGCTATCAAAAATGAGAAAAACCTGAAAATTCAACAACATGTAGTGTTAAATTACTGGTTATAATTGATAAAATCTAGTTACCAAGAGTCAAATGTATTGTCAAAGCTGCAGCATGTTTCTGTTGATCCTTTATGTCCAAGTCAACAATTTTTCAGTTATGTCTGGACAATTTCCTGTATTCCTGGGTTGAACCAGTACTTAGCAGAGGATAATGTGCCTTGTTCAAGGACTAATCACACAGTTGAAACCTTGAAGCCTAGGCTGCAGAAGAAAGCCCTATGTGCAAACAAGGGTAACACAAAGAACCTGGCATCTGTTGGAAATATGAACCTGCTGTAGATATCTGGAAAAGACCCATGCACAGTAAGTCTTACAGAAACTGATAGAACTGCAATCTAATGTGGTGGCTGCTTTCATGGGTGTGTAAGAAATGCAGTGGTATCAAGGACTCACTGAGCCCAGATCTTTTGTTGAGATGAATCTGACCAATCAGGAAGAGTGGATTGGTTATGACAAGCTTGAAGTCCTCCCAGAATTCTATTACCTCAGTGACATGCTCTCTGCTGGGAAAGCTGCAAGCTGGGTGTGGTCCCATGCTGTATGTGTACATGGGACAGGTTTGGCCACCTACTCCCTCATCTCACCAACAACCATCTGCCTCTGTTGACCCAAGGATGGGTGTTTTTTGTTTGTTTGATTTGATTCTTTACGTCCCATCAACAGTCTTTCAGTTATAAAGGGACAGGTCTTCCTGGGTTGAACCAGTACTAAGCTAGGATTCATGTTCTTGCTCAAGGACACAACGCAGTGACGCCGGTGAGGATCAAACCTGCGGCCCTTTGGTCTCGAGTCAAGCACTCTACCACTGAGCCACTGCGCTCCCTCAAGGATGGGTGTATTCAACAGGTGTGAGGAGTGAGATGTAGCATGAATCAGAGACATGGGTCATAACAGAAACATTGAGCCACCCAAGACATAATAACAGTCATGATTCCCTGAACCTGTAACATCAACATGAAGAGCAATGTTAGCTTTGACTCCCATCTCACAAAGCTCTTCAACCAGTATAATGATATGATACTCCTCACTTGGAAGACTTGGGCTACTTAGAAACATACAGGCCTCCACGAGACGAAACCCGTCTTCAGGATTTCCGATAATGCGAGACTCAAACCTTAGCTACAGAGACTAAAAAGAAAATTGGAATTTCTCGTATAGCCAGTTGAGATATACTTTCCACAAAAGGGAATAAAAAAGGTGCTGATCATTCTGCTCGGATGCACAGGCTGGTCAGCCCCTTTATTGTTCACCAACCATAAAGACAGGTTCTCACTTCAAGGACCATACATAGGAGCACAGACTGTGCCACTAATGTATGCATGCTTGTCAGAGGTGGGTGGGCAGAAGAAATCAAGCAGACAATAAAAAATGTTGGGGATGTGGTTCGCAATGACAGAGTGAAGCTAGGTTATGTTTTGTTTGTTTTCTTGCTTTATGTCCCAGTCAACAGCTACGGTCAGTTCACCTAACACACTTTTTCCTGGGCAAGTTTGAACAAGCAGTTTACCAGTAATTTGTGCACATACTTTCGCTTGTGACCGACAACAATCCTTCTTGAATGAATCAGCAGAAGGCAGGAGTATGACCATAGAAATCATATCATGATCAAACTCCATGAAAATATTGGACCGAGCCGGGATTGAACTTGGGACCCCTGGATCTGTAGTCAAGTGTGCATCTGTAGTCAGAAATGTTACCGATTGCGCTGCGCTGCCTTTTAAAGCTAAGTTATGAATTCAACAGACCCTACAAACCAGAGAATAAAAGTCAGTCAGTCCTGCATGACCCTTGGGAGAGGACAGAATCTGGCCAGTATAAACAGATAGGCTATTTTAATTGAAGTTTTAATTAAGTGTTCCCATATAAAGGATCTGTGGGGTAAATAATCCCATGGCATTATTTTAAGAAAGGCTAGACAACCAAACTAAATTTGGTCCCATTATCATTCATAGCCAAACTATCCCACTATGAATTGTTTCCTTATGTCCCATCAACAATCTTTCAGTTATGTAGGGATGGGTCTTCCTGGGTTGAACCAGTACTAAGCTAGGATTATATCCCACTTTGTATCTAGGACTGCAGAAATACAGCTACAACCTTATTGTTTAAGAATACACTTGCCAAATTCAAGTCAAAAATGTAAATGAGTTGAGTGAATAAGAAGACAAGCAGAATCAAGAGCCAGACGTATCCTTACAATCCAGCAAGAGATTTATCCTGGCAAACTCCACAATCACCA
Organism: Loripinus fragilis; assembly: GCA_964019695.1. Taxonomy (NCBI): domain Eukaryota; kingdom Metazoa; phylum Mollusca; class Bivalvia; order Lucinida; family Lucinidae; genus Loripinus; species Loripinus fragilis. The sequence continues at coordinate 87,989,015 of OZ026527.1, read as the reverse complement.
AGACAAATCAATGAGCCTGCTTTATCTGGATGACTGAAATCAGTCTAAAAAAATAATCTTACCAATCTAGAAAAAAATTCTAAATTTGTTAAGCTGCAGCTGTTTTATTGTAGTCCTTAAACAAATAGGAAGTTTTCCTCAGAAGGAGACAAAATTCAGTTTGTCATGATCTTTCTTTAAATACTGCCACAGGATTATCTACCTGCGAGATCCTTCATACTGTTTGTTTTGTTGCTTTACATCCCAGTCAACAGCTATGGTCATGGGGGGACGGTCAGTTCACCTAACCACACTTTTTCCTGGGCAAGCTTGAACAAGTGGTTAACCAGTAATTCGTGCACATAATTTTGCTTGTAACTGACAACAACACTTCTTAAATGGGAGGAGAATGACCATAGAAATTATTTCATGATCAATCTCCACAAAAGTATGCGAACAGGCAGGGATCCAATTCAGGTTCCCTGGTTCTTCAGTCAGATGTGCATCAGTAGTCAGACAAGTTACTGACTGCCCTACCCTCCCTGGTCAGTGGTTTATTTGGCCTGCTGGATTTCTTCTTCCCATACACTTCTAGATGCACTGTATGTTTACAAACCACCTAAATCCAAATTATGCAGAGTATCACATCTATATCCAGATTGCCAAGCTTTGCATGATGTCAGCCTAAGCAAACTTTGCTCTTCATGTTGATGTAACAGATCCAGGTGATCCTGGCAGTTAGTTTGCCACAAGCCGTTTAAGGTTTCTGTTGTCATTACTCATGTCTCTGATTCATGCTTCATCTGGCTCCTTCCACTTGTTGAGTACACCCAACCTTGGTTCAACAGGGGCAAATAGTGGTTGGTGAGAAGAGGCAGTTGTTGGCCAGACTTGCCCCCTGCACACCAGCAACATGTGACTACAGCCAGCACACAGCTGCATCCAGTAAGAGCATTTCACCGAGGTAGCAGAACTATAGAAGGTCTTCAAGCTTGCTGTCTCCATACAACTCCCTCCTCCCTCATCAGTCTACCTTCAATCAGCTGTGCATTGATAAGGCATCTGATTCACCTAAACTTGGGGTCTGGGCTTAGTGAGCCATTGATACCACTGCACTTCTTGCTCACCCATGCAAGCAGCCACCACAGAAGATTGCACTTCTATCAGTTTCTGCAAGACAGACAGCACAGAGGTCCTTTCCAAACATCTTCAACAGGCCCAGAATCACTACAGATGCTTGGATTTTTGTATTTCACATATTCATATGTAGGAATTTCTTCTAAACCTTGACTTCAATGTCAAAGCTGCAGCATGTTTGTGTTGATCCTTTATGTCCAAGTCAACAATTTTTCAGTTATGTCAGGACAATTTCCTGTATTCCTGGGTTGAACCAGTACTAAGCAGAGGATAAAGTGCCTTGTTCAAGAACTAAACACAATGCACCCGTCAAGTCTCGAACCAGTCACCTTTGATCAAGTCACTTACACTCTACCAGAGCCACTGTGCTCCTATACAGCATGTCTACTATGAAGCATGTCAATAGAACAACATCTTTATCAAAAGTGCATGGGAGATCTACACAAAACTTGTACACTTAAGTCAAAGTTAGGGGCATGAGAAATTGAAAACTGAATCCCTTAAGCCATTGTTTAACTAGAATAGCGCTTAAATTTATGCTAGGCATGTGATATTTCAAACCAAAATTCCTCTGCAGTCAATGCTGTGGTGTGCAAGGTGTTTTATTACCTACTCATTTAACAAGCACAACTTTTTAAAGTTTGTATGTGTAAGTGAGCCCCCCTTGTTTTGGAATACAAATTTGTAAAGAAGATTCCTGCTCTCATGGACAAAAGATGTTTTTCTATAACATGCATATATACAATTTCATGTGGTTTCAACAAAAAGCACTGATGAAAATAAACTATTATTTAACCATTAGAGCCAATATTATGGTAAATGTTCTAAAATTTTGAACCCTAGTTGCCTGCCAACAAGGCATAGATAAACAGTGTAGATCCTGATTAACAAAAGCAACAGAGAAGACCTTGATCAGACTTCTTCTTCAGAAGTATGATCAGTGTCTTCTCTGTTAATTTGCCAATCCGGATCTGCGCTTCTCCCAAAGCAGTCTGGTCAGGGTCTTCTCTGTTTGCTATTTAGCCAAAAAATTTGAGAATTCCACTAACCAACATTTCATTTGCAAATAGAAAGAGAAAAGTTTTTTTACGTTAAAAAAAAACAAAAAAAAAAACATTTGAAGTCCTCTTTAATGGCATAAAGAGCAATATTTTCTGTGCTTTTTATGTTTGTACATTAACTAACTGCACACAAACTTGGCAAACTTCCATAGAGTTTTGGCCACTCTATGTGCAGTATGGTTAATTTTACATCTTATACCACAGAAATCGATTACAGCTAGGCCAGGGGAGGGGCGCCAACCCTCAAAGGAACACAGAACTATAAAAGTAGGATAGAAGAAATATATAGCTTTTTAGAAGAGTTAGTGTTCCTTGCTTACCCACTCCTATCTCTAAATATAACTATCACTAAATATATACAGCAGGCATAAGTTAAGCATGTTATTATAGATATGAGGAATGTAGTGTAATATTTTCTTTTATTTATATCCTTATATTTATTATGAAACTCATTTCAAAAGATATATCCATTTTCTAATGCAGATTTGTAAGCACGGAAGATCTGACATGTTTAAGAGGTTCATAAAAGTACGAGTACTATTGATTCATGAGACCAAATTTGCCTAGCCCTTAAAGAATTTGACCATTTTGTATCAGCCTATACTATTAATCCAGTAATATCAAAATAATCAATTTAGTAAAATAATTTTCCTATTCATTAAGTGTAGCTAAAACATAAATTGAAGCTTTTAAGATTGATGGGCATGGCGATGGAACTGGTAAGAGTTGCAGTTGGGTATAGAGAGGAGTTTGGTAACGGACTAGGTGTTCATCCAGTCCACTTCTCTCTATCAATCTGCTAGAGATTATATCAAGAGGGTTTTGAACTTGTGGCCTATATGAGCTATTACATGCAGAAGACCTGATGGTCATTGCCTTGTCCATAGGGGAACTGCTATTGAAGGTGGGAGTCATTCTGAAGTCAAGGTGGAGAAGAATCTCCTACATATGAACATGTGAAATACAAAAATTCAAGCATCTGCAGTGATTTTGGGTCTGTTGAAGATGTTTGGAAAGGACCTCTGTGCTGTCTGTCTTGCAGAAACTGATAGAAGTGCAATCTTCTGCGGTAGCTGCTTGCATGGGTGAGCAAGAAATGCAGTGGTATCAATGGCTCACTAAGCCCAGACCCCAAGTTTAGGTGAGTTGGATGCCTTATCAATGCACAGCTGATTGAAGGTAGACTGATGAGGGAGGAGTTGTATGGTGACAGCAAGCTTGAAGACCTCCAAGAGCTCCGCTACCTTGGTGAAATGTTCTTACTGGGTGCAGATGTGTGCTGGCTGTAGTCACATGTTGCTGGTGTGCATGGGGCAAGTCTGGCCAACAACTGCCTCTTCTCACCAACCACTATTTGCCTCTGTTGAACCAAGGTTGGGTGTACTCAACAAGTGGAAGGAGCCAGATGAAACATGTATCAGAGACCTGGGTAATGACAACAGAAACCTTGAACGGCTTGTGGCATACTGATTGTGGCATACTGACTGCCATGATCCCCTGGATCTGTTACATCAACATGAAGAGAAAAGCCTTGTGGCTTGGGCTGCTGTCCCTTCTAAAGCAGTGGTTCTGTTGTTGACTTTTTGTTTATTGTTACTCCCATTGTGGGAGTCTGTAATTGTTCTATGTTTTGTTGTACGTTACTTTATGTCCATTCTAGTTTTGTAATCATCATGATGGGGATGAGAGATCTGGTTGCTTTGCTTAGTTTGTCTACCTGGTGTCTCATGGTGGTTGTGTGGCTCTTCTTCGTGGTGCCGTGGGTTTGTCTGCGGTTTGTGATTGTGGTATTTCCTGATCATACTCACTATTTTAGCTTAGGCTCATATCTCACAAAGCTTGGCAATCTGGATATAGATGTGATACTCTGCATTATTTTGATTGAGGTGGTTTGTAGTCACATGTGCATCTGTAGTCAGACATATTACTGACTGCAATACTCAGCCCAGTAAAGCTAAGTTATGAATTCAACAGACCCTACAAACCAGAGAATAAAAGTCAGTCAGTCCTGCATGACCCTTGGAAGAGGACAGAATCTGGCCAGTATAAACAGAAAGGCCATTTTAATTGAAGATTTAATTAGATGTTCCCATATAAAGGATCTGTGGGGTAAATATTCCCATGGCAGTTTTTTTAAGAAAGGCTAGACAACCAAACTAAATATAGTCCCATTATCATTCATAGCCAAACTATCCCACTTTGCTTGATTTGATTCTTTATGTCCCATCAACAATCTTTCAGTTATGTAGGGATGGGTCTTCCTGGGTTGAACCAGTACTAAGCTAGGATTTTATCCCACTTTGTATCTAGGACTGCAGAAATACAGCTACAACCTTATTGTTTTAGAATACACTTGCCAAATTCAAGTCAAAAATGTAAATGAGTTGAGTGAATAAGAAGACAAGCAGAATCAAGAGCCAGACGTATCCTTACAATCCAGCAAGAGATTTATCCTGGCAAACTCCACAATCACCAAGACAAATCAATGACCCTGCTTTATCTGGATGACTGAAATCAGTCTAACAATTGACCTAAACAATCTAGAAAAAAGTCCTAAATTTGTTAAGCTGCAGCTGTTTTACAGTAGTCCTTAAACAAATAGGAAGTTTTCCTTGAGACAAAATTCAGTTTGTCATAGGATCTTTCCTAAAATACTGCCACAGGATTATCTACTTGCGAGATCCTTCATACTGTTTGTTTTGTTGCTTTACGTCCCAGTCAACAGCTATGGTCATGAGGGGACGGTCAGTTCATCTAACCACACTTTTTCCTGGGCAAGCTTGAACAAGTGGTTAACCAGTAATTCGTGCACATAATTTTGCTTGTAACTGACAACAACACTTCTTGAATGCTTCAGCAAAAGGGAGGAGAATGACCATAGAATTATTTCATGATCAATCTCCACAAAAGTATGGGAACAGGCCGGGATCCAACTCGGGATCCCTGGTTCTTCAGTCAGATGTGCATCAGTAGTCAGACATGTTACCGACTGCACTACCCTGCCCGGTCAGTGGTTTATTTGGCCTGCTGGATTTCTTCTTCCCATCCACTTCTAGATGCACTGTATGTTTACAAACCACCTAAATCCAAATAATGCAGAGTATCACATCTATATCCAGATTGCCAAGCTTTGCGAGATGTTGGCCTAAGCAATCTTTGCTCTTCATGTTGATGTAACAGATCCAGGGGATCATGGCAGTTAGTATGCCACAAGCCGTTCAAGGTTTCTGTTGTCATTACCCATGTCTCTGATTCATGCTTCATCTGGCTCCTCACACTTGTTGAGTACACCCAACCTTGGTTCAACAGAGGCAAATAGTGGTTGGTGAGAAGAGGCAGTTGTTGGCCAGACTTGCCCCATGTACACCAGCAACATGTGACTACAGCCAGCCCACAGCTGCAACCAGTAAGAGCATTTCACCGAGGTAGCAGAACTCTAGGAGGTCTTCAAGCTTGCTGTCACCGTACAACTCCTCCCTCATCAGTCTACCTTCAATCAGCTGTGCATTGAGGAGGCATCGGATTCACCTAAACTTGAGGTCTGGGTTTAGTGAGCCATTGATACCACTGCATTTCTTGCTCACCCATGCAAGCAGCTACCACAGAAGATTGCACTTCTATCAGTTTCTGCAAGACAGACAGCACAGAGGTCCTTTACAAACATCTTCAACAGGCCCAAAATCCCTGCAGATGCTTGAATTTTTGTATTTCACATGTTCATAGGTAGAAATTTCTTCTAAACATTGACTTCAGTGACTCCCACCTTCAATAACGGTTCCCCCTTGGACTAGGCAATGACCATCAGGTCTTCTGCATATAGCAACACTTATAGTTCCAGTTCAAAACACTCTTGATAGAACCTCTAGCAGGATGATAGAGAAGAGTGTACTTAGAACAAAGCTTGGATAAACACCTAGTCCCTTACCAAACTCCTCTCTATACCCAACTGCAACTTTTACCAGTTCCATCACCATTAATGAGCCGAGACACAAAATATACACATGCATGGATCCAGGAATTTTTGCCGAGGGAAGTAGGGGTGGGGGGGGGGGGGGTCCAGGACCAACTGCCAGATAACAGCTCTGACGTTTTCTTGTGTTTTTTTTTTAGTCCTTAACTTATTTTACAGTTTTACAGAGGGTGTCCAATGGTTATTTAAAAGAAAACTATAATTGTCCAAGGTTTCAGAGGGGGTCCAACATTTTCCAGGGGGGAGGGGGTCCAAATGCTAGTTTCTATAGAAACCGTCTATCCCCCCTCTGAATCCATGCATGATATACAAGTTGGTGTTTGCACCCATAGAAGACTTAGATCAGACTGCATCTCTGCGGGTGCTCTATATTAAGGCTAGGGTTCAAAGTTTGTTTAAGGTAAAAACTAAGACTGATCAGACACTGGGATGTGCAGATGGATTTGAATATTTGCTATGTGCACATGACAACTTGTACCCTGCTCATTCATATACATATTATGGCTTGTTGTGCTAACAACATATTTTACCTTATAAACAGACCATCTGTGACATAATGAGACAATTACAAGAGGTAATAGTTGACTCTCAATAACTGGAATATTTTTCTTCTTTGCAAAGTATATTTTGTGTACTTAAAAACAATCAAGGTAAGGCATCGTTCACAAACCAATTGCTTTTAGCTCCTTACCTGCTAGTTTCATCTGCTGATGAGCATCGCAAACAGTTGAGACCAAGATCAGGTTAGACAAAATTAGACACATGTCTGGCCTGATCTGTATCCAAGCTGTTTGACACTGATCCTATTCCTTTATTTTGATAAAAAATGTTGCTATCAAAAATGAGAAAAAAACCTGAAAATTCCATAGCATGTAAAGTGTTAAATTACTGGTTAAATTGATCAAATCTAGTTATCAAGAGTCAAATGTATTGTCAAAGCTGCAGCATGTTTGTGTTGATCCTTTATGTCAAAGTCACCAATTTTTCAGTTATGTCAGGACAATTTCCTGTATTCCTGGGTTGAACCAGTACTAAGCAGAGGATAAAGTGCCTTGTTCATGGACTAAACACAATGCACCCGTCAAGTCTCGAACCAGTGACCTTTGATCAAGTCACTTACACTCTACCAGAGCCACTGTGCTCCTATACAGCATGTCTATTATGAAGCATGTCAATAGAACAACATCTTTATCAAAAGTGCATGGGAGATCTACACAAAACTTGTACACTAAAGTCAAAGTTAGGGGCATGAGAAATTTAAAACCGAATCCCTTAAGCCATTGTTTAACTAGAATAGCGCTTAAATATATGCTAGGCATGTGATATTTCAAACCAAAATTCCTCTGCAGTCAATGCTGTGGTGTGCAAGGTGTTTTATTACCTACTCATTTAACAAGCACAACTTTTTAAACTTTGTATGTGTAAATGAGCCCCCCTTGTTTTGGAATACAAATTTGTAAAGAAGATTCCTGCTCTCATGGACAAAAGATGTTTTTCTATAACATGCATATATACAATTTCATGTGGTTTCAACAAAAAGCACTGATTAAAATAAACTATTATTTAACCATTAGAGCTAATATTATGGTAAATATTCTAAAATTTTGAACTCTAGTTGCCTGCCAACAAGGCATAGATAAACAGTGTAGATCCTGATTAACAAAAGCAACAGAGAAGACCCTGATCAAACTGCTTCTTCAGAAGTATGATCAGTGTCTTCTGTTAATTTGCCAATCCGGATCTGCGCTTCTCCCAAAGCAGTCTGGTCAGGGTCTTCTCTGTTTGCTATTTAGCCAAAAAATTTGAGAATTCCACTAACCAATATTTCATTTGCAAATAGAAAGAGAAAAGTTTTTTTACGTTAAAAAAACACAAAAAAAAACATTTTAAGTCCTCTTTAATGGCATAAAGAGCAATATTTTCTGTGCTTTTTATGTTTGTACATTAACTAACTGCACACAAACTTGGCAAACTTCCATAGAGTTTTGGCCACTCTTTGTGCAGTATGGTTAATTTTACATCTTAAACCACAGAAATCGATTACAGCTAGGCCAGGGGAGGGGCGCCAACCCTCAAAGGAACACAGAACTATAAAAGTAGGATAGAAGAAATATATTGCATTTTTGAAGAGTTAGTGTTCCTTGCTTACCCACTCCTATCTCTAATTATAACTATCACTAAATATATACAGCAGGCATAAGTTAAGCATGTTATTATAGATATGAGGAATGAAGTGTAATATTTTCTTTTATTTATATCCTTATATTTATTATGAAACTCATTTCAAAAGATATATCCATTTTCTAATGCAGATTTGTAAGCACGGAAGATCTGACATGTTTAAGAGGTTCATAAAAGTACGAGTACTATTGATTCATGAGACCAAGTTTGCCTATCCTTTAAAGAATTTGACCATTTTGTATCAGCCTATACAATTAATCCAGTAATATCAAAATAATCAATTTAGTAAAATAATTTTCCTATTCATCAAGTGTAGCCAAAACATAAATTGAAGCTTTTAAGATTGATGCGCATGGTGATGGAACTGGTAAGAGTTGAGAGGAGTTTGGTAATGGACTAGGTGTTCATCCAGTCCACTTCTCTCTATCAATCTGCTAGAGATTATATCAAGAGGGTTTTGAACTGGTGGACTATAAGAGCTGCTACATGCAGAAGACCTGATGGTCATTGCCTTGTCCATGGGGGAACTGCTATTGAAGGTGGGAGTCATTGAAGTCAAGGTGGAGAAGAATCTCCTACATATGAACATGTAAAATACAAAAATTCAAGCATCTGCAGTGATTCTGGGTCTGTTGAAGATGTTTGGAAAGGACCTCTGTGCTGTCTGTCTTGCAGAAACTGATAGAAGTGCAATCTTCTGTGGTAGCTGCTTGCATGGGTGAGCAAGAAATGCAGTGGTATCAATGGCTCACTAAGCCCAGACCCCAAGTTTAGGTGAGTCGGATGCCTTATCAATGCACAGCTGATTGAAGGTAGACTGATGAGGGAGGAGTTGTATGGTGACAGCAAGCTTGAAGACCTCCAAGAGTTCCGCTACCTTGGTGAAATGCTCTTACTGGGTGCAGATGTGTGCTGGCTGTAGTCACATGTTGCTGGTGTGCATGGGGCAAGTCTGGCCAACAACTGCCTCTTCTCACCAACCACTATTTGCCTCTGTTGAACCAAGGTTGGGTGTACTCAACAAGTGGAAGGAGCCAGATGAAACATGAATCAGAGACCTGGGTAATGACAACAGAAACCTTGAACGGCTTGTGGCATACTGATTGTGGCATACTGACTGCCATGATCCCCTAGATCTGTTACATCAACATGAAGAGAAAAGCCTGGTGGCTTGGGCTGCTGTCCCTTCTAAAGCGGTGGTTCTGTTGTTGTTGACTTTTTGTTAATTGTTACTCTCATTGTGGGAGTCTGTAATTGTTCTATGTTTTGTTGTACGTTACTTTATGTCCATTCTAGTTTTGTAATCATCTTGATGGGGAAGAGAGAGCTGGTTGCTTTGCTTAGTTTGTCTACCTGGTGTCTCATGGTGGTTGTGTGGCTCTTCTTCGTGGTGCCATGGGTTTGTCTGCGTTTTGTGATTGTGGTATTTCCTGATCATACTCACTATTTTAGCTTAGGCTCATATCTCACAAAGCTTGGCAATCTGGATATAGATGTGATACTCTGCATTATTTGGATTCAGGTGGTTTGTAGTCACATGTGCATCTGTAGTCAGACATTACTGACTGCTATACTCAGCCCAGTAAAGCTAAGTTATGAATTCAACAGACCCTACAACCAGAGAATAAAAGTCAGTCAGTCCTGCATGACCCTTGGGAGAGGATCGAATCTGGCCAGTATAAACAGAAAGGCCATTTTAATTGAAGATTTAATTAGATGTTCCCATATAAAGGATCTGTGGGGTAAATAATCCCATGGCAGTTTTTTAAGAAAGGCTAGACAACCAAACTAAATATAGTCCCATTATCATTCATAGCCAAACTATCCCACTTTGCTTGATTTGATTCTTTATGTCCCATCAACAATCTTTCAGTTATGTAGGGATGGGTCTTCCTCGGTTGAACCAGTACTAAGCTAGGATTATATCCCACTTTGTATCTAGGACTGCAGAAATACAGCTACAACCTTATTGTTTTAGATTACACTTGCCAAATTCAAGTCAAAAATGTAAATGAGTTGAGTGAATAAGAAGACAAGCAGAATCAAGAGCCAGACGTATCCTTACAATCCAGCAAGAGATTTATCCTGGCAAACTCCACAATCACCAAGACAAATCAATGACCCTGCTTTATCTGGATGACTGAAATCAGTCTAAAAATTGACCTTAACAATCTAGAAAAAAATCTTAAATTTGTTAAGCTGCAGCTGTTTTACAGTAGTCCTTAAACAAATAGGAAGTTTTCCTTAGAATGAGACAAAATTTAGTTTGTCATATGATCTTTCTTAAAATACTGCCACAGGATTATCTACCTGCGAGATCCTTCATACTGTTTGTTTTTTTGCTTTACGTCCCAGTCAACAGCTATGGTCATGAGGGGACGGTCAGTTCATCTAACCGCACTTTTTCCTGGGCAAGCTTGAACAAGTGGTTCACCAGTAATTCGTGCACATAATTTTGCTTGTAACTGACAACACTTCTTGAATGCTTCAGCAAAAGGGAGGAGAATGACCATAGAAATTATTTCATGATCAATCTCCACAAAAGTATGGGAACGGGCCGGGATCCAACTCGGGATCCCTGGTTCTTCAGTCAGATGTGCATCAGTAGTCAGACATGTTACCGACTGCACATCCCTGCCCGGTCAGTGGTTTATTTGGCCTGCTGGATTTCTTCTTCCCATCCACTTCTAGATGCACTGTATGTTTACAAACCACCTAAATCCAAATAATGCAGAGTATCACATCTATATCCAGATTGTCAAGCTTTGCAAGATGTCGGCCTAAGCAATCTTTGCTCTTCATGTTGATGTAACAGATCCAGGGGATCATGGCAGTTAGTATGCCACAAGCCGTTCAAGGTTTCTGTTGTCATTACCCATGTCTCTGATTCATGCTTCATCTGGCTCCTCACACTTGTTGAGTACACCCAACCTTGGTTCAACAGAGGCAAATAGTGGTTGGTGAGAAGAGGCAGTTGTTGGCCAGACTTGCCCCATGTACACCAGCAACATGTGACTACAGCCAGCCCACAGCTGCAACCAGTAAGAGCATTTCACCGAGGTAGCAGAACTCTAGGAGGTCTTCAGGCTTGCTGTCACCGTACAACTCCTCCCTCATCAGTCTACCTTCAATCAGCTGTGCATTGAGGAGGCATCTGACTCACCTAAACTTGAGGTCTGGGTTTAGTGAGCCATTGATACCACTGCATTTCTTGCTCACCCATGCAAGCAGCTACCACAGAAGATTGCACTTCTATCAGTTTCTGCAAGACAGACAGCACAGAGGTCCTTTACAAACATCTTCAACAGGCCCAAAATCCCTGCAGATGCTTGAATTTTTGTATTTCACATGTTCATATGTAGAAATTTCTTCTAAACCTTGACTTCCATGACTCCCACCTTCAATAGCAGTTCCCCCTTGGAATAGGCAATGACCATTAGGTCTTCTGCATATAGCAGCTCTTTTAGTCCCAGTTCAAAACACTCTTGATAGAACCTCTAGCAGGATGATAGAGAAAAGTGGACTTAGAACAAAGCCTGGATGAACACCTAGTCCCTTACCAAACTCCTCCCTATACCCAACTGCAACTTTTACCAGTTCCATCACCATTAATGAGCCTAGACACATAATATACACATGCATGGATCCAGGAATTTTTGCCGGGGGAAGGGGGGTCCAGGTCCAACTGCCAGAAAACAGCTCTGACGTTTTCTTGTGTTTTTTTAGTCCTTAACTTATTTTACAATTTTACAGAGGGTGTCCAATGGTTATTTAAAATAAAACTATTTCCAAGGTTTCAGAGGGGGTCCAACATTTTCCAGGGGGGAGGGGGTCCAAATGCTAGTTTCTATAGAAACCGTCTATACCCCCTCTGAATCCATGCATGATATACAAGTTGGTGTTTGAACCCATTGAAGACTTAGATCAGACTGCATCTCTGCGGGTGCTCTATATTAAGGCTAGGGTTCAAAGTTTCTTTAAGGTAAAAACTAAGACTGATCAGACACTGGGATGTGCAGATGGATTTGAATATTTGCTATGTGCACATGACAACTTGTACCCTGCTCATTCATATACATATTATGGCTTGTTGTGCTAACAACATATTTTACCTTATAAACAGACCATCTGTGACATAATGAGACAATTACAAGAAGTAATAGTTGACTCTCAATAACTGGAATATTTTTCTTCTTTGCAAAGTATATTTTGTGTACTTAAAAACAATCAAGGTAAGGCATCGTTCACAAACCAATTGCTTTTAGCTCTTTACCTGCTAGTTTCATCTGCTGATGAGCATCGCAAACAGTTGAGACCAAGATCAGGTTAGACAAAATTAGACACATGTCGGGCCTGATCTGTATCCAAACTGTTTGACACTGATCCTATTCCTTTATTTTGATAAAAAATGTTGCTATCAAAAATGAGAAAAAAACCTGAAAATTCCATAGCATGTAAAGTGTTAAATTACTGGTTAAATTGATAAAATCTAGTTATCAAGAGTCAAATGTATTGTCAAAGCTGCAACATGTTTGTGTTGATCCTTTATGTCAAAGTCACCATTTTTTCAGTTATGTCAGGACAATTTCCTGTATTCCTGGGTTGAACCAGTACTAAGCAGAGGATAAAGTGCCTTGTTCATGGACTAAACACAATGCACCCGTCAAGTCTCGAACCAGTGACCTTTGATCAAGTCACTTACACTCTACCAGAGCCACTGTGCTCCTATACAGCATGTCTACTATGAAGCATGTCAATAGAACAACATCTTTATCAAAAGTGCATGGGAGATCTACACAAAACTTGTACACTAAAGTCAAAGTTAGGGGCATGAGAAATTTAAAACCGAATCCCTTAAGCCATTGTTTAACTAGAATAGCGCTTAAATTTATGCTAGGCATGTGATATTTCAAACCAAAATTCCTCTGCAGTCAATGCTGTGGTGTGCAAGGTGTTTTATTACCTACTCATTTAACAAGCACAACTTTTTAAACTTTGAATGTGTAAATGAGCACCCTTGTTTTGGAATACAAATTTGTAAAGAAGATTCCTGCTCTCACGGACAAAAGATGTTTTTCTATAACATGCATATATACAATTTCATGTGGTTTCAACAAAAAGCACTGATTAAAATAAACTATTATTTAACCATTAGAGCCAATATTATGGTAAATGTTCTAAAATTTTGAACTCTAGTTGCCTGCCAACAAGGCATAGATAAACAGTGTAGATCCTGATTAACAAAAGCAACAGAGAAGACCCTGATCAAACTGCTTCTTCAGAAGTATGATCAGTGTCTTCTCTGTTCATTTGCCAATCCGGATCTGCGCTTCTCCCAAAGCAGTCTGGTCAGGGTCTTCTCTGTTTGCTATTTAGCCAAAAAATTTGAGAATTCCACTAACCAACATTTCATTTGCAAATAGAAAGAGAAAAGTTTTTTTACGTTAAAAAAAAAACATTTTATGTCCGCTTTAATGGCATAAAGAGCAATATTTTCTGTGCTTTTTATGTTTGTACATTAACTAACTGCACACAAACTTGGCAAACTTCCATAGAGTTTTGGCCACTCTATGTGCAGTATGGTTAATTTTACATCTTAAACCACAGAAATCGACTACAGCTAGGCCAGGGGAGGGGCGCCAACCCTCAAAGGAACACAGAACTATAAAAGTAGGATAGAAGAAATATATTGCTTTTTAGAAGAGTTAGTGTTCCTTGCTTACCCACTCCTATCTCTAAATATAACTATCACTAAATATATACAGCAGGCATAAGTTAAGCATGTTATTATAGATATGAGGAATGAAGTGTAATATTTTCTTTTATTTATATCCTTATATTTATTATGAAACTCATTTCAAAAGATATATCCATTTTCTAATGCAGATTTGTAAGCACGGAAGATCTGACATGTTTAAGAGGTTCATGAAAGTACGAGTACTATTGATTCATGAGACCAAATTTGCCTAGCCCTTAGAGAATTTGACCATTTTGTATCAGCCTATACTATTAATCCAGTAATATCAAAATAATCAATTTAGTAAAATAATTTTCCTATTCATTAAGTGTAGCCAAAACATAAATTGAAGCTTTTAAGATTGATGCGCAAACATATCCCAATATGGCTGCTAAATGGTAAAACCTTAAGTAGCTTATACTCCAAGGTCATACCAAAAACGAAACAACTCAATAAGGGACAATTTTCTAACATGTTTAACTTTATGCCTTCAGTATCAAGAGTTTTTTTTTTTTTTTCGGCAATCAGCTTAGATTCCAATTAAATATCCTACACAAAAATATTTTGCATCACTCATTATGAGTTTTGTTAAACTCAGACAATTATTAACACATTACATGTATATACCACAGGTTCAGATATACAAAATTTTTGAGCATAAAATTGTTAATATTTCTTATCTGTTTTAAAATCGGTTTTGGGTGCTCAAAAGAACCGCCTCATTGAGACTTTTCTTTTTAATTACCCACAGCTGAAGTTTATACTAGAAATAAGAAAATATTTTTTGTTATGCACTCTTCACTGAAGATAATTATACTCCTAAAATTTAGCTCAGCAGGTAGCAAATGATTACATTCAATTTTCAGGGGGTATTTTTGAAACATTATATATAACAAAATAAAAAATGATAGAAAAGTATTTTATAAATCATTGGGACATTACATGAGATTTTCCTATTGTATACAGTAAAACTGTCTTTAAGTGGCCACTCAAAAAGATCATAAATTGGTTTTCAAGACCGATTATCACTTAATGCAGGTCAAAAGTATTGCAGAATGCTCCAAGGAGCATTCTGCAATACTTTGGACCTTCATTAAGCTACCAATCGTCATTAAGATTTTCCTTTTGTCTTTTTGAGTAGCTGCTAAATTCGTCAGGTTTTACTGTTTGCTTAAAGCCACTTTTAAAATGTGCATTTACAGATATCTAGGAAGATAAAATTCTAATATTTGATGACCTGAGGCTTTCACCACTTTGAGTTATTTATGTCTTGTGTTTGTCATGCTTTGGTTTCACTTCATTGCTGCCTTGTGGTCACCTGCTGGGAAAGGGCTGACCTCTTGGCTCCCGTTTGTGATTTTTAATTGTGGGTTTGTCACTTTCCCATGTGGTATCCTGGGTCAGGTGTGGTACTTGATTGTATTGATTCCTCATCTTTGCCCCCTTTTTTACTTTTATTGCGATTGGGAGCAGCAATGGCTCTGCTGAGACTGCATGGATACAGAGACTCATCTGAGCCTTTGCTGTTCTCTGGTGCAACAAGTACCAAAATCTCATGTAATGGCTCATCAATGCAGGTTTTTGATGAAAATCTTTTTTTTCTTCTGTGTTTTGGTTCTTTACATCCCAGTCAGCATTTTTTCAGTCATGCTGTGACAGGTCTTCCTGGGATGAACCAGTACTAAGCAGGGGATCATGTCTTGCTCAATGACACCAGAAAATCTTACACCTAAAAAATGCCCTGGGACATTTCCAAATATTCTATCAACTAATCTACTACGACTATTGAGAGATGCAAAATATCTATGATCTGAATATTCATACATTTCAGAATTCTGCAAATGCAGAATCCCTCAATGTAAAATATTTACCAGATGAAGATGAGAACAGTTGTTGTGTGTGTGAGGCAAGTCAAGCAGGCACCAACTTCTGGATGGGCAAAATACTGTTGATTGAACTAATGATAAGCTATATGGCAAGTTGGGCAGGCACTTACTTATGGATGAACAAATACTGTTGATTGAACTTATGAGATAAATGCACAAGCAACCCATTTATCATCAATGGAAAACTATAAAAATAAATGCCATGTGAGGACCATCTTTGCTGTATATGGAAAACAAAGAAAGAGATCAACTGCACATTAACAGTCTGATTAACATTTTAGTTAATTGTTCTTAGTAAAGTATAAAGATACTGGCTGCATCTAATTTTTCAAAATTAAAGAATCTGCAGCTAAGCAGATGGGTTGGGGTCTTCCTGGATAGAAAACCTCAAAGACATTTTTAAAATTTCAAGATGCTTTCTATAAAACGAATCTGTAGCTGAGCAAATGAGTGGGGATCATTCTGTGAAGCAAACCTCGAAGACAGGTTTCAAAGTTAAGATTCTTTCTAGAATCTAAACTTAGCATGTGGGTAAAAGTCTTTCTCTGTAGGAAACCTCAAAGAAAAGTTTCAATATTTCCAAAGAATCTTGCTATAATGTATACTTAGCATGTGTAAAAGTCTTTCTCTGTAGGAAACCTCAAAGAAAAGTTTCAATATTTCCAAAGATTCTTGCTAGAATGTATACTTAGCATGTGGATAAAAGTCTTTCTCTGTAGGAAACCTCAAAGAAAAGTTTCAATATTTCCAAAAAATCTTGCTATAATGTATACTTAGCATGTGTAAAAGTCTTTCTCTTTAGGAAACCTCAAAGAAAAGTTTCAATATTTCAAAAGATTCTTGCTAGAATGTATACTTAGCATGTGGGTAAAAGTCTTTCTCTGTAGGAAACCTCAAAGACAAGTTTTAAAATTTTCTAAGATTCTTTCTAGAATCTTTGGCTGACAGTTGATTGGTAGTTTTACTGGGTAGCGAATCCCGAAGATCTTTTTAAAACTTTCAAGACTCTTTCATGAATCTTTAGCTTAGCAATGGCTGGGGTATTCATGGGGGTTGACCAGTGGCTGAAGCAACAGTTACTGATCTAATCCATGTACAGAGACGTTAGAAGCAGAGCGAGAGTCGGATATGGGTACAAGGTGGAGTTTGGAGTGGGAGTAGGTGTGCACCTGGGCTCTGTCCTAAGTCTGTTTCTCTCTATCATACTTGAAGCTTCATCAGGAGAGTTCCCAATATGTGCTCCATAAGAACTGTTGTATGCAGATGATCTGATCATCATTGCAGAGTCCCAAGGGGAACTGCTTTTGAAGGTTGAGGCATGGAAGGCGTTGATGGTGAAGAAAAGCCAAACATGTGACCAAACATGAAACACAAAGAATCTGGCGTCTGTCATGCACCGGTACCTGCAGAATATGTCTGGACAGGACCTCTGTGTTGTCTGTCTTACAGAGGCAGATAGAAGTGCAATATTCTGTGGTAGCTGCTTGCATGGGTGCTCAAGAAATGTAGTAGTACCAAGGGTCCACTGAAACCAAACTAAATTTAGCTTAATCTGATGCCCCAGAAATGCTCAGCTGATTGATGAAGGACAGATGAGGACAGCGATGTTTGGTGATGACAAACTTGAAGTTCTCTCAGACTTCCGTTACCTCAGTGGCATGTTCTTTGCTTGGAGTGGCCGAGAGCTGACTGCAGTCACAGGCTGCAAGTGTGCATGGGGCAAGTTTGCCCAATGACTCTTCTCTTCCCACCATCCACCATCTGCCCAAGGATAAGTATACGCAACATGTTTGAAGGTTGTGAGGCTGCATGAATCCAAGAGAAGGGCCAAGACAACAGATACCTTGAACTGCCTGCCACATAATAGCTTCCATGATCTCCCAGATCCATTAATTCAACCTGAAGAGTATAGTTAACTTAGATTCCTTTCTCATAAAGCTTTGCACTCAGGGTATAGATGTGATGTTCAGCACTAGTGAGATTAAGGTAGCTTGTTAACATATATGGTGCAATACAGACTAGTTCACCCAATCACACAATGCTAGTTGTGGCTAGGCAAAGAAATCTATCAAGCCAAAGAAACTGAGGAGGAAGTGATTAGGAATGACAGCACAGCATGAAGCTATGTATAGATTTAACAGACTCTCAAAAGAAGGGGTTTTTCTAGGTAGAAATGTCAAACAGACCAGATCATTGGGAAAGGATTAATTCTGGCCTGTATAAAATAAATATGGTTGATGAGGATGATGCATGATCTACATATATAAGCCATTTTAATGTGAATTATTTTGATGAGTTGATTGGTGAGCCATTATTAAGGAACTCAGAAATATGTTTTGTTGCATTTTGTTTTAATTCTCTATGTCCCAGTCAGCATTTTTTCAGTCATGTTGGGATTGGTTTTCCTGGGTTGAACCAGTACTAAGCAGAGGATTAAGTGTCTGTAATCCCATGGCAGTATTATTAGAAAGGTTAGACAACCAAACTAAATGTTGTCCCAATTTCATTCATAGCAAAACTATTCTGTATGTTAAGGGACTTCAGAAATACAGCTGCAACTTATTGTTTTAGATACCACTTGCCAAATTTAAATTTAAATTCAAGCCAATTTTCAAAATGCAATTAAGTTCAGTGAAAATTGAAGACAAACAGACTCAATGACCAGTTGTATCCTTACAAACTAGCACCTGATTTCTCCTGGCGACCTCCACATATCACCAGGACAAATCAATCGTTGAACCTGTAGTATCTTGATTTTAACAAATCTTGAAAAAAAAAATCCTATATTTTTCAACCCTTAACTAGGCAATCATGATATAAGTCATCTGATTTTGTTGTCAGCTAAATTGTTTTTTACACCTTTTTGATAAACAGCATCTACCCAGATCAGATTGCACATGAAGCAGCAGTCTGATCTGGGGCCACACTGTTTGCCCATATCCATACACTTGTCAAATACTATTAGCAAAAATGTGTGACAGATGACTTAAGCAGACAGCATTTACAGATGAATTTCTCAGGTAACTTGAACGTTTCAGCTGCAGATGTATAACTATAATATTCCTCACAAATTAGATAGTTTAATTATGAACAAAAATAAGGCAATGTTTAGTTTGATCATCTGTCTATTTTTATAATACTACCATGGGATTATGAACTGATGGATTCCTTAGCATGTGCTCTCTAACTAACTTCATGAGTATGGCTCATCCTGGGACATCACTCAAGTGTCAACTTTAATATTGCACAGAAAGTTATTGATTCATGAATTGGGTACATTGGCACTTGCTGAAAATGTTAACTTCGTGCTTATGCATAGATGCTCTCAACAATAAGGAAAACAAGCCAAATTAATTCTTGCAAAAGATTTTCAAGCCAATTTCAAAAATGTTTTTTTAAGTTTGATGAATAAGAAAGATTGTCACAAAAATGGAAAAAATCTTGGATTTGTGACTATCCTTTCTATTTTATCATTGAAGTCAACTATTTAAAAGCATGAAATTATGTTTCCATCAAATGCCAGTTAACCATAATAAATTCAAGACTTTCTTTCCAATGTTAAAAGTTAACAAATAAGAGATGTCCCTGGATGATGGGGACCCTGCAATATTAGAATTTTACTCGGACTGAGGCCTGGACTATCAAAAAGAATATGGAAAACCAAATCTATTACAGACGAGAATTAATCCTCTACCAAGGATGGGACTTGTATGTCTTGCTTTCATTGAAGAGACACCTTCCACTCAAAGCAATTTTGAGTCTTTTTGAATCTATTGCAAGCTTCATTGTCTTCTTTACTACTTTTTCCTACATTTGCCTTGGTCTGCCCAACCACTTCAAGCATAAGTGTATTGCTGATCCAGCCTGTGTTGCACTGTAAGCTAACAAGCCACTAAAATTCTACTAGTGAGGGGCATATCTTTGATGCACAGCTTTGTGAGAAGGAAGTCTGAGCTAACTAAGTCCTTCACTTTGAGTTTTCTGATCCAGAGGATCATGGCAGTCATTGCACCATAAGGGGATCAGGTGTCTGTTGTCACTGCTCAGGCCTCTGAAGCATGAAGCATCATACTCTTCACACATGTTGAGAACCCCTATCCTCTGGTCAGCAATGGTAGCTGGTGGGAGGAGGGATATTTGATTCTTTACGTCCCAGTCAACAATATTGCAGCTATGTCAGGACAGGTCTTCCTCGGTTGAACCAGTACTAAGCAAGGATTAATGCGTCTTGCTCAAGGACACAATGCAGTGACGGCGGTAAGGCTCGAACCCGCAGCCCTTCTGTCTCGAGTCAAACACTCTATCACTGAGCCACTGCCTCTCAGAAGAGGGAGAAGTAAGCCAGACATGCTACATGCACTTAAGCAGCATGTGTCCCAGCCAGCTTGAGGCTGCCTTAGTAGAGAGAATGCTATTGAGGTAGCTGAACTGGGAGGACATCCAAGCATGTTGCCACCAACCAACACCTCCCTAATCAGTCTTCTATCAGCTGTGAATTGTTGCCCAGGCTCATCTAAACTCAGGGTCTGGGCTAAGTGAATCTTGATAACACTACCTTTCATGTGCACTCATGAAAGCAGCCACCAAAGAAGATTGGACTACTACCGGTTACTGCAAGACAGACAGCACAGGGGTCCTTTTCAGGCTTCTTCAGTAGATCCTGATTCAAGATAGATGCCGGAATCTTTGTCTTTCCAAGGTTTACATGTACGGCTTTCTTCCCCATGCCCGACTTTTATGTCTCTACTTTCAACAGCAGTTCCCCCTGGGACTCTGCATTAACCATCAGATCTTCTGCATACAGCAGCTCTTATAGAGCACCAGCTCAGAGCTCTCTTGATTAAACCTCTAGCATGACGACAGAGAGAAGCAGACTAAGGACAGAGCCCTGATGAACAACTACTCCCACTCCAAACTCCTCCCTGTACCCAGCTCCAACTCTTGCTCTGTTTCTAACATCTCTGTATATGGAAAGTAGCAAAGTTGGAGCCACACATGGTCACATACCTCAAAGAAAGTAATCCTCACATGGCATGGATACTTCCCCTCCCAAATAAACCTAGGGAAAAATAACCTTAAGTCTGTCAGAAATGAAAAGGGATACCTTAACTCTAAAACTCTGGCAGACTGGGGGCAAGGAACCAGCACAGGCACAACGGACGAGGAAGCAGGGATGGTATCTTGTGGTATCTCCTGCAAATCTGGGGGCTCAGATTCCTCATCTGGGGGGTCAGGTTCCACACCTGGGGAGTCAGATTCCACATCTAGGGGGTCAACTTCCTCGTCTGAAATATAAAAAAGATCATGATAAAAAAAATGTCCTGATCCTCTCATCTGCTTACCTTCTTATGAAGCCAATATTGTAAACAGTATGTACCCAGACAGGACTACTTCCTTGGGAGCAGTCTGATCATAGTCATGTTTGCTTCCATGAAAAAATCTAGCCATGAGTGTATGGCAGGATAGGAACTAACCCAACAGCTCTAAATATAATTAGCAGATAACAGTTTGAAAAGGGTAATAGTATTTGATTATTTTTAGGACTAGATCATACATTACAAATCCACTCGTCCCCTCACCATGGCGAGTGCCTTATGCAGTAGGAAGAGTAGAAATTTTGACTGTTTCCAATGTTAAGTATTGAATTTACCAATACATATGGTGATGTAGGACGAGTAAAAAATTTAAGAGTTTTCCACCCCTGTTAAACATACAAATTGCTTTCCCCAAAAAACATGTAAATATATTACTTGAGCATATATGGGTACCAAAGATTTTTTTGTAAAAAATCCTGTTATTATACAAGAAGCAATATTTAATGGTAATAAATCTGCCATCTAGACTATTCACATGCAATATTCAGGCCGATAATGAAGCTGGGTCCAATGTGCTGTATACTTAAGACAGGATTGTTGGTAAGGTTCAAGGATGGAACCAATGTGCTGTATACTTAAGATAGGATTGTTGGTTAAGGCTCAAGGATAGAACCAATGTGCTTTATACTTAAGATAGGATTGTTGGTAAGGTTCAAGGATGGAACCAATGCGCTGTATACTTAGGATAGGATTGTTGGTAAGGTTCAAGGATGGAACCAATGTGCTGTATACTTAAGATAGGATTGTTGGTAAGGTTCAAGGATAGAACCAATGTGATGTATACTTAAGATAGGATTGTTGGTAAGGTTCAAGGATAGAACCAATGTGATGTATACTTAAGATAGGATTGTTGGTAAGGTTCAAGGATAGAACCAATGTGATGTATACTTAGGATAGGATTGTTGGTAAGGTTCAAGGATAGAACCAATGTGCTGTACACTTAAGACAGGATTGTTGGTAAGGTTCAAGGATGGAACCAATGCCCTGTATACTTAAGACAGGATTGTTGGTAAGGTTCAAGGATGGAACCAATGCCCTTTTATACTTAAGATAGGATTGTTGGTAAGGTTCAAGGATGGAACCAATGCCCTGTATACTTAAGATAGGATTGTTGGTAAGGTTCAAGGATGGAACCAATGCCCTGTAAACTTAAGATAGGATTGTTGGTAAGGTTCAAGGATAGAACCAATGTGATGTATACTTAAGATAGGATTGTTGGTAAGGTTCATATACTATTCTTTAGACCTGATCTGGATCCAAACTTGTAACAACAAACATCATCCTAAGCAGGCAAAGTGATTGTGTTATCCTGCTCTGACAATAATCAGCATAGATTCATATGATAAATCATAAAATTGATGCTCTGCTTAGCTGACTCGAGATATTCTTCAGCTAACAGCTAATCTGGATATAAAGTATTCTTAAGAAAACATATCCAGATTTGGTAGTTTTAAACAGAAGTGTTTGTAATTATAGAAATTATCAACTAAGTCAAGACACTATATGTGATTGCATACGCTAGCCGCAGTGACACATGTAAGAATAAACATTAGCACAGTCTTATGATGTTCACAAATATCAATAATAAGGCATTTAGATAAGAGCGCATAAACAAAATTTCATTTTCTTATTTCTCAACCAAAACATATGCTGTGGGTACTCAAAATAGCTATCTCAATGAGACGGTTCTTTTGAGCACCCACACCAAATGTTGAAAGTTAAAATGATGGATAAAAAAATATTCACAAATTTATGTTCAAAGATTTTCTTATCTAGACTTATGATAATGTTGTAATATTGAAAAAATAAAACCTACCCTGGGAGCAAACTTGACACAACCACCCTTCAAGGCCATCCCCTGAAATAAATCAACAAACAAAGGTGAAAGATGGAGGCAAGTTAAAAATGATGTAAGCTTAACTCTGTTTGCTGTGGAATTTTTCATGCTGCTGACTATTCCAAATAGCACTTTCTAACTAGAGGACCTGAAGCGCTCACCTGATATCCTTCATAATGTCAAGGTCAACTTAGGCTTATTATTTAAACTTTTTAATTTTACCATATATGGGCATGGTGGCCATTTTCGGCAAGTGACCTAAAATAAATATCATATTTTTATTGTGTTTTTTTCTACTGAATAGTATTATACTCTATATGAAATTTAAGTTCAAACAGCCCAGTGTTTTCTGAGAAATGTATGTGGCAGTCCAAAATGAGTGGCCTTGGATGAAAGGTCAATTTGACCTTTGGTGCTGTCTCATTAGGTTTAACATTTCATGCAAGTATTATGATTTCCACTTAAACATCTATAGAAACATGAACATTTTAAGATTTTTCCAATATAAATGCATTAGGAATCAAACTAGCATTGCTGTAAAAAAGGCCAAGGTCAACCAATATTCATCATTTGTTCAAACCTTGTAGGGCCCACATCGCCAATGTTACATACCAAGTCCCAAGGCCATTGGTCTTTGGTTCTAGAGAAGGAGATTTTTAAAGGGTTTTTACCTTATATGGGCATGGCGGCCATCTTGGTCATGTGACCATTATTATTTGTTATCAATTTTACTCCTCTAAACTTATGAGTCTCCATATGAAATTTGAGTTCAATTGGCCATGTGTTTTCTGAGAAAACTGTTTTAATATATTGATGGAACTCCAATATGAGAGACCTTGGCTGAAAGGTCAACCTTGACCTTTGGAACTTATTTATAGCCATTGTCACATTCAGTTAAAATATCAAGTGAGAATAATGGCTTTGGCTTCAACAGTTTTCAAAAAATCAACTTTAAAAAAATCCAATTTAAATGCTTTAGGAAGCAAATTTGACCTTGACATAAAGTAGGTCAATGTCAACCTAGGATCATCATTTGAACAAACTTAGGAGGCCCCACATCGCAAATGCTACATACCAAGTTTCAAGGTCATGGGCCTTCTGATTCTCGAGAAGATTTTGTTAAAGCGTTTTTACAATATATGGGCATGTTGGCTATCTTGGTCATGTGACCAGAACAATTTGTATAAATTTTGGCCAACTTGTCGTAAGGAGTCTTCATATATATGATAATGTCACTATCATATCAAGTTGTCATACCTTATTCAATAGAATAGCACTACTATTTCAAAATGGAAAATATGGATCCAGATCAGCTGGCTGCTGTTCAGTATCCATATTTGCATCCAATGTTTCATCAGACTGGAAATTTGTTGTTGTTGTTGTAAAGAAGTTTTGCATTTTTTTTATACTTAATAACTATTCATGTCACATTCGATTTTGAAATGAAATTTATTATTGCAAACAGTGCAAGTCTAGCTGTTCAGACTGCAGCTCTCATCCTGCCCAGCTTTATGTGATTATAGTTGATTAACCCTCATCCTGCTGAACCCAAATTTATCCTTTTGTTGAAAACACTGTGGATACAGATCAGCTTGCTTCTGACAAAGCCATCTGATCAGGATCCACATTGTTGTACACTCTGAAAATCCAGGATTACATCTGGAAGATGAAAAATGGAGAAGAATGTTATGCATAAAATAAATATTCTGCATGCACAGCAAGGGTTGATAATAATACATTTAATTGTGTGTATGTTTTGATGTTTTCAAAATTATCATAACTACTTTCTTAACATATTATCATTGTGATTGTACAGCTAATTAGGTGTCTGTTTGCAGTTAGGGTACTGCATAGAGATGCATGATTGGATGTACAATATCAAAATGCTGTTGGTTGCCTTGTGTATAATATTTATGTACATATGTATATATTGAGGGCCTCATGGAAGATTAGTAATTACATGTATGTACTTATGTATGCGCTAAATGTTGTTACCCTCAAAAAATAAAGTCTTTACTTACTTACTTACTTACTTACTTATATATAAATTAAGTTCAATTTGCCTAATGGTTTCTGAGAAAACTAGCTTTTAATATATTGATGGGACTCCAATATGAGCTACCTTGGCTGAAAGGTCAACCTTGACCTTTGGAACATGTTTATAACCATTGTCACATTAGGTTAAACATGTCAAGTAAGATTGATGACTTCAACAGTTTTCAAAAAATCAACATTTCAAAACTTTTCTCATTTAAATGCATTAGGAAGCAAAGGGGTATGTGCATTAAGAGGCTATTTTGGCCCCCCTTTGAGGTCAAAAATTAAAAGTTGCTCTTCACAAGTTTCTTCTTATTAGTTTATTAGGACAAAAGCCAAAGTGTAAAGGTCTGGTATTGATTCGACTTTTACGGTTGCCATGGTAACAAAAATGGCCACCAAAATAGGCTGAAAATAGGAAAATGACCATTTTGGAGCAAATTGGAGACATGTAACAGAGGAATTAATATAGAGCACACGCAAATACTAAAAAAAATATTTTAACGGATGATGAGAATTATCATGGCACACAATATATACTCAAAACCAAAAGTAGCTTAACACCTTAAACTATCATATATATATCTTTACTGTTTTTGATTTTAACCAAATTAAGTATTGCAATGAGTTGCTGGTACCTGCCCAAACATAATTCATGAAAAACAACTTAGGTCAATTAATCTTCTTTCGAGTTATCTGTGCTTTCATTAAAAGCACAAAATTAGCCTTTCCTAACAAAATCCAAAGTAAACCTAGGATTTTAACACGTTTTTTTAGGGGCCATCAGTTGCCCATTAAAAAAACTGCGAGACATTTTGTCTCTGATGTTAATTTTTGGCAGCATCTTAAAGTTGGTTCACATTGAAATTATCTCCCTTTGAATTAAAATGCCTACCTGCAACCCCTCAATCTTGAGTCAAGCACTCTACTACTGAGCCACTGTGGTCCTAATTATTACAAATGTTATCCATAGATGACAAAAATAGCTGCTAACAGACAGAGTTAAGCCTGGGGTGAGGCTTCAACCTGTAACCCCTCAATCTTGAGTCAAGCACTTTACCACTGAGTCAATGTGCTCCTCATTATTCCAAAGGTTATCCATAGATGATAAAAGTAGCTGCTAGCAGACAATGCCTACCTGCAACCCCTCAATCTTGAGTCAAGCACTCTACCACTGAGTCAATGTGCTCTTCATTATTACAAAGGTTATCCAAAGATGATAAAAGTAGCTACTAGCAGACAGTGTTAAGCCATGGGGTGAAGCTCCAACCTGCAACCCCTCAATCTTGAGTCAAACACTACTACTGAGTCAATGTGCTCTTCATTATTACAAAGGTTATCCATAGATGACAAAAGTAGCTGCTAGCAGACAATGCCTACCTGCAGCCCCTCAATCTTACTATTTTTAGAAACATACTTGCATTTTATTATATATTTAGGATGTAGTATGTGATGGATACAAGGAGGGGAGGGGTTCTGACCCCACTCACCCTAAGAAAACCACAAAGCTACAGAGCTCCATATCAATACTGGTCTGGAGCCCCTGGAAATTCACAAAGCTACCAAAACAGCACCCAATGTTGGGCCAGTATCGGTCTGCAAGGGAACCTCATTTAAATGGCAGTTCGCTGGCAGGCAGATGATGTCCCACTTTTAGTGGTATTAGGAACCTCTCTCCCTCCATCAACTAAAACAAAAGTTGTCAGAGTTGGACCCCCTCTGACAAAACTTTCTGGATCCTCCATGAAATATGCACACAATGGCAACAGGATATTCATGGCACAGTGGATATTCTTCTTTCATAGTTTGTGGGAGGCTTTGGGTTTGAATAACTTTTTTTATCTCCAATTTCGTTCAACTATTTATAATAAATACTATAATTTGGGGAATAATTCATTATCCAAAATCATTTTGGTTGCTAAATACTGTTATTATACCTCACATAAATTTCCCATGTAAAACCTCCATAGGCCGGCGGGCAGTAATCTCGACTATCATCCTGCGATAATTTCGACTATCACATGCGCGACTTTGATGCGCGTACGGTTCGTTTACGCGAGGAGACGCTAACTTTACAATGGCGGTTACATGCATGTTGCCATGGCCTGGTCATTTTCATCTCCATATAACTTCGTTATTTGTGGTCAGAAACATAAAGTGTGGGTACTCATTTTCTTAGTTAGAACGAGAGGAACACTTTGAGATCAAAATTTAGCAGATTAGGCAAAATTTTTGGCTTTGCATCAAAACCACACCATCCTTAGTAACTCCATTTACAATGTAGATCTAAGCGACGCTGCTAAGTGGCCTATTAAATTTGCCGTCATCAGTGATTATGCCAGGATTTGGTTAAACGGCGATCATGATCAGCCCGAACACTGAAACTATTTACAAACACAACCCTTTTGTGAAAGATATCATTTCATCTATTCGTAGCAAATGCGTTTTGTGCTGTCCTTGGAACGTCCCGCACTATGGTTAGAGGAAAAAAAGGGTAGAAAAAATTAAGGAATAATGTTCGGTATAATAAAATAAATATAACATTCTTGAGAGGGTGATAGTCGAAAAAATCATCCCTCGAAATATGATTATCAACCTCGGCTGCGCCTCGGTTGATAATCACATTCCTCGGGATGATATTTTCGACTATCACCCTCTCAAGAATGTTATATTTATATACTATAAGATAGTAAGCAATGAAGACCCTGGTGTGAGGACACTTTCTGCGGGATTACTGTCTTTGTGTTTGCTTAATTATGTTCCATATAAGAGACACTTGGCATAAATGTTAAAACCAATGTGAAAACATGATCATGAGCTGTGTACAAAAATACCATAAAATAAAAATGATGAAAAAACAACAACAAAGTAATTAAAACAGACACAATCATTGGATAGATTCAAACCCTCTGCACAATGGAAACCATTGAAACAGAATGGATTTTCTACTGGTGGAGACCAGGCCTCTTTTTTTACTGAGTTTGTAAACTAACAACAAAAAGCTTTCTATATTTCTAGGCAACTTCTGATAGTCATGCAGTGCCCCTCAAATGTTTTGAATACTGCCTGACTAAGTTTTTTATAAACAAGCCAATGTAAGCATAATCCTAAAAGAGCTTGGGCAACCAAAAACTTTGCTTGCAACCTAATCTTTTTGAAATTTGATCGCTACAAAACTGCACATTTGCAGTCTAGTCTAAAATTAGAACAATAAATGCCTGAAAAACGGCCAAGACAAACAGCTCAGACCCAGATCAGACTGCTTCTGAAGTAGCAGTCTGATCAGGGTCTTCCCTCTTTGCTATTCTATCAAGTGTTTTGTGAATCCACACCCTGAAAACCAACATTTCATTTGAAAACACAAAGAGAAAATGTTTGAAATTTTAGAACATTTACTGTAGCACATTCTTTAATTGAAAACAATGCTTTAAACTTTGTTTGTTTGTTTGATTTGATTCTTTCATCCCATCAACAATCTTTCAGTTAAACAGGGACGGTTCTTCCTGGGTTGAACCAGTACTATAAAGAAAATAAAGGAAATATAGCAAGAAGTGAGCAAAGCTCACATACCCCCGGCGGTAGCCATCAGAGGTTGTAACACTTTCAGAGAAAAGACAAA
Organism: Loripinus fragilis; assembly: GCA_964019695.1. Taxonomy (NCBI): domain Eukaryota; kingdom Metazoa; phylum Mollusca; class Bivalvia; order Lucinida; family Lucinidae; genus Loripinus; species Loripinus fragilis. The sequence goes on along the minus strand of OZ026527.1, from coordinate 87,960,196 downwards.
ATTGTCAAAGATTTCATAATCCTAAATCAAGTAGTTTCCGAGAAAACTTTAATGAAAAATGTCCATATGTGTCATATAAGAATGACAGAAGGAAAAATTGAAAATTTGAAAAAAGAAGGCAAAATGAGGATTATCACCTTCATTTTCATTTACACAATACACTTTGCCTATCTGGAAGTGTACACAAAATTTCATAATCCTAAATCAAGTAGTTGCTGAGAAAGCTCTTGACAAAAAACATCCATATGTGTTATATAGGAGTGACAGAAGGAAAAATTAAAAAAAGAAGGCAAAATGAGCTTTAGCATCTTTATTTTCATTTACACAATACACTTAGCCTACCTGAAGGTGTACACTAAATTTGAAAACACTGGCTCCAATAGGAGCCGAGAGATCTGAGACAGAAATTTCCATTGGAGAGAAAGAAAAATGAACAAATAGTGGGACTGATAAGCAATATGTGGCTGTTATTTTGTTACACAATACAACTAATCACTATCAAGCTTTGTACCAAATTTCAGAATCCTAACTCAAATGGTTGCTGAGAAATCTTTGACAGAAAAATGTCCATATGATTTATATAAGAGAGAAAGAAGGAAAAAATGAAAATTTGAAAAAAGAAGGCAAAATGAAAAAAATGTCTATATGTATTATATAAGAGTGAAAGAAGGAAAAAATGAAAAAGAAGGCAAAATGAGGATTAGCATCTTAATTTCCCTTTACACAGTACACTTTGCCTTCCTGGAGGTGTACACAAAACATGAAAACACTGGCTCCAATAGGAGCTGAGAAATCTGTGACCGAAATGTCCATTGGAGAGAAAGAAAAATGAATAAATAAAGGGACTGATAAGCATTATGTGGCTGTTCTTTTGTTACACAATACAACTCCTCACTATCAAGCTTTGTACCAAATTTCAGAATCCTAACTCAAATGGTTGCTGAGAAATCTTTGACAGAAAAATGTCCATATGATTTATATAAGAGAAAAAGAAGGAAAAAATGAAAATTTGAAAAAAGAAGGCAAAATGAGGATTAGCATCTTAATTTCCATTTACACAGTACAGTTTGCTATCTTGAAGATGTACACAAAATATGAAAACACTGGCTCCAATAGGAGCTGAGAAATCTGTGACAGAAATTTCCATTGGAGAGAAAGAAAAATGAACAAATAAAGGGACTGATAAGCAATATGTGGCTGTTCTTTTGTTACACAATACAACTCATCACTATCAAGCTTTGTACCAAATTTCAGAATCCTAACCCAAGTAGTTGCTGAGAAATCTTTGATGGAAAAATAAGTTTACAGACAAACAGACAGACAGACAAACAAACATAATTACAGAAAAGGCAAAAACTATATACCCCCTATATACTTCGTACCGGGGGTATAATAATGTTTGGTATAATAAAATAAATAGAACATTCTTGAGAGGGTGCTAGTCGAAAATATCATCCCTCGAAATATGATTATCAACCTCGGCTGCGCCTCTGTTGATAATCATATTCCTCGGGATATTTTCGACTAGCACCCTCTCAAGAATATTATATTTATATAATGATACACAACAAACAAGCAAAATCAATTAATAAAGATTCCCTGTTGAATAGATCCAAAAGACACGGAAAGGATCTTTTTGTTTGTTTGGTTTAATTCTTTACCTCCCACTCAACAAGTTTTCAGTCATATGGGGACACATCTTCCTATGTTGAACTAGAGTGCTAAAGAGTTTTGCTCAAGGACACAACATGGTGAGTGTAGTCTTCGAGGCTCAAACCAGCAACTAGTTATAATGCGAGGCTCTGCTGTGCATGAAATCACTTATTCACCACAGGTTTAATTCAATGCAATGTGATATTCTTTTCATTTACGTAACCAGTTTTGATGTGAAAACCAAGATTTTGTCATATACGGAAATTGTTACTCCTAACATTTCTGACTGTACTTCAGTAAATGCCTAGTGTACAAATATATATTTGCCCTTTTTATTCTAAATACAGATAAACAGGTACTTTGGCAAAAAGTAAAGACCCAGATGAAATGCATGCTGCATCTGGCGGCATTTCAGAGTTTTATCTGTGAAGATAAAAGCAATCTTTAGAAACATTATAATTATGTCAAAATTTAGAAATTTCACTGTGTGGCCCCTTAAAACACAAGATGGTTCATCCCATATGTATTGTTTCACTATGTTTGGGAAAATCCATCAGAATGAGAAGAGTCGTGATTTCTGTTTCTGAAGGTTTACTTTTAACTCTACAAACTGCACAGACTTAGATGAAACTCACCCATCTGAATTTACTGTCAAAATACCAGATTCCAATAGCAGGCCTCTAGATAAGAGTGTGTACTGGAAAATTATTTTTCTTATTACTCAACCAAAATATATGTTGTGGGTAATCAAAAGAACCGTCTCAATGAGACGGTTCTTTTGGGCACCCAAAACACATGTTTAATTTGATGGGTAAGGAAATAAATGCCATTTTATGTGCACAAACTATCCTTATCTGGACTCATGCAATATTTGTATGTGAATTATAAGAGTTTTGATTAATTTTTGTCTGGGCTACAACTGGTTAAAGAAATTCATAACTTACCCCGCTTAAGGAGCCGGAAGTCCTCTTGTCTCATCGCTGCAAGAAATGGGTAACAAATAGTCAAACATTTGACAAAATAATCTATTAGATTATAATAACTACTTAGATGTTTGAGATCACAGATTTTGAACTGATCACATCATGATTTCTTCATGATACATTTATACTTCAAAAACTGAAATTTGTTTCTAAATAACACCAACATATTCTTCCTAAAAAGCACACCATGTCCAAAACTTGCATTTTGTTCTACTCATCATCCCCGTCAATTTGAAATGCCACATGACCTTGTTAAATAAAATTGATCCCCTGGGGCATGGCCCAGGAGTCAGAAAAAAAATCCTATTTGATATGTTTTATATCTTATTTGTAGGATTACACGCAAGGTTTGGTATAAAATCTTTGAAATTGACTTGGTTATTGAAATTTAATGATATTTGACCTTTAGATCCCTACTCAGGGCCCCAGGGAGGCAGACAAAAAAAAAATGCTGTTGCACACCCAATTCACGTGAGTAACTCCCATACCAAATTTGGTCAGATTTGTTCCAATGGTTTAAGAGGAAGCATAGCTGACAGAAGGATGGACAGATGTACAGACTGACAGACGGAGGCGATAACAATATCCCTTTTGCTTTTTTTAAAGCATGGGTATATAAATGGTAAAATAATGATTAAACCCTTAAACAGTTAACATTATCCCCTTCGCTTTCTTAAAAGCATGGGTATATAAATGATAAAATAATTATCAAACCCTTAAACAGATACCTGATATCTGAGAGGATAGCACAGTATACGGTATTTCTTGTGAGTAGGTACTCGTGTGAGTATAAAAAGTAAGGAAGAAGGCAGATATCAGGAATCGATACAATTAGTACCACACCTGGCACAGAACACCTTATGAAAAGTGACAAAAGTGTTTCAGTAAATTGTCATTGCTCTGAGTATAAGGAAATAAAAAAATCCTGCTACCTTGGACTCTTGAACGGAAGTTCCTATTGGATACCATAAGGACTTTAATTTGAGCAGCGACATGTGATTTCCAACAATGTGTCATTTTGACAAGTGTAGACTCAGACGACCCTGTGCAGCCTCTTTTTAAGCTTAGAAACTCCAAATGATGTTCAGTCAGTAGCATAACACGCATAGAAAATTCAAGCGACTAGCAAAGGCTCTGATCAGACTGCATGTAAGCACAGGCTGATCTGAGTCTTTGCTGGTCGCACAAAATTTAAGTGGCGGGTCATTTGTGGCCGTCCTTTTTGGCTCAAGTCATTATCACGTTGTGACGTAACATTATAAGAATTGTGACCTCACGTCATGGCGATCACACAGCTGCTTGCTTGAAAGAGCTATCCTTAACATTCAAGCTCCTGGTGATTGAAAAAATCCCTAAGTCTTATGGTTAAAATACAAGTTAAATATCAACAAAACTGGCATCTTTGCGATTCACTTTCACTTTTTGTATTTTTTCTATGTCAGTGATGATCACGGCACATTTTTCAAAAGTAATATAAGGTTCTAAGTTCGATCAAATCGACTCTGTGTAGATACCGGAACTCTGTTTTGACAGAATGGAAATCAGGCCTTCATATAGCAGATGAATAGAACAGAGCCTCTAATCGTAACAGCAACCAACCCTCGTTAGTTGGTTGGTTGCTATTAGACCCTTAAACAGATATTTTGGCAAACAGGGAAGACCCATGTAAAAGCATGGGTATATAAATGGTAAAATAATTATTAAACCCTTAAATAGATACTTTGGCAAACAGGGAAGACCCAGGTAAAAGCATGGTTATATAAATGGTAAAATAGTCATTAAACCCTTCAACAGATACTTTGGCAAACAGGGAAGACCCAGGTTTTTGTTTGATTTGATTCTTTACGTCCCATCAACAATCTTTCAGTTATAAAGGGACGGGATAAAAGCATGGGTATATATATGGGAAAATAATTATTAAACCCTTAAACAGATACTTTGGCAAACAGGGAAGACCCAGGTTAAAAAAGCATGGGTATATAAATGGTAAAATAATTATTAAACCCTCAAGATACTTTGGCAAACAGGGAAGACCCAGGTAAAAGCATGGGTATATATATGGGAAAATAATTATTAAATCCTTAAACAGATACTTTGGCAAACAATGAGGACCCAGGTAAAAGCATGGGTATATAAATGGTAAAATAGTTATTAAACCCTTCAACAGATATTTTGGCAAACAATGAGGACCCAGGTAACAGCATGGGTATATAAATGGTAAAATAGTTATTAAACCCTTAAACAGATACTTTGGCAAACAGGGAAGACCCAGGTAAAAGCATGGGTATATAAATGGTAAAATAGTTATTAAATCCTTAAACAGATACTTTGGCAAACAGGGAAGACCCAGGTAACAGCATGGGTATATAAATGGTAAAATAATTATTAAACCCTTAAACAGATACTTTGGCAAACAGGGAAGACCCAGGTAAAAGCATGGGTATATAAATGGTAAAATAGTTATTAAATCCTTAAACAGATACTTTGGCAAACAGGGAAGACCCAGGTAACAGCATGGGTATATAAATGGTAAAATAGTTATTAAACCCTTAAACAGATACTTTGGCAAACAATGAGGACCCAGGTAAAAGCATGGGTATATAAATGGTAAAATAATTATTAAACCCTTAAACAGATACTTTGGCAAACAGGGAAGACCCAGGTAACAGCATGGGTATATAAATGGTAAAATAATTATTAAACCCTTAAACAGATACTTTGGCAAACAGGGAAGACCCAGGTAAAAGCATAGGTATATAAATGGTAAAATAATCATTAAACCCTTAAACAGATACTTTGGCAAACAGGGAAGACCCAGGTGAAATGCCACTCAGTGTTAGAGTTAGGCTTGATTTCTATTGGGTCCCTGGGACCCAGGGCATCAACAAAAGTTGAGTCCCATGTAAATTTTACTGAGTCCCAGAAAGTTTCCCAACCTAATTTTTTTGCAATATATTAAACACAGAGAATTTAGCTAAAACTACCAATTAACTTTAATCTCAAACATTTTCAGTTTACACTAAGTGATTGACGATCAATTAAAAAAGCAAAAAAAAAACAGACTTAGCAGAGATGGAGTCTTTGACTATTAAACTTTTACGCTTTTAAAAAGTCTATACTTGACGCTCTAGACCAAGATTATTTTACTTGTGCCTTTTGAAAATCGCTGAACCTGTATGTGAATGCATTTTTTAACGGATAAAACATCGATTTGTGATAGTATTGGCTTCAGAATACACTTTATTAAGTTATTTAAATGTTTCTAGTGTGATTCCTCAAGACAAACGCCATTTTTACCCAGCAAATCCATTTTGGAAAAACCGTAAATCATTATTTATAGCTGAGCCTCGTTCTGATTTCAACCGTTGCTATGAACAACGGATGTCAGAAAACCACAACTGAATACTATTTATAGCAGTCTCTTTGTGATTTTAAAGCGTTGCAAAGTACAAAAGACCGATAGTCAAGGGTTTTAACTCTCTTTACTATTGAGCTGGCTTAAATGTGTTGAAAGTCGACTGCTATTGATCTTGCGTTCCACGGACGCAAGCTACTTGTCTTTTTTGCGTACCAACGATTTTCGTTGCGTATTTAGATATTATTACGGCGTAAACGCGAACACTGCCACTTATATGCTGCTTTTGACCAGGGTCTGCACTTTCTGCTTAGATATAAGATAAAATATTTTGGGGAAATTATAACCGTAGACCTGGACCCGAAATCAAACTTTTTTCAGACTCAACTGAACCAAGGATGAAAGGGGTATGTGCATTAAGAGGCTATTTTGGCCCCCCTATGAGGCCAAAAAATTGAAAAGGACCTCGGACAGTTTCCTATTCAATCTGCCCAAATTTTGACAGCCTGAGGCTAGGATAATGCATAATTGACAACCACAGTTTTGTGCCCAAATCAAACCCTAACATTTAGTGCACCTCGCAAAATAAAAATATTTTGAAAATATTGCACAATTATGTCAGGACTCTAGGGTTTAGGGGGCGGGGGTATTTTTTGTGACCAAATTTTATTTCACAGAAAGTCAAAGTTTCCTCAAGTATTCCCCTAAATACATGTAAATATAATGTTTGCGGCATAAAACTCGAGACGAAAGTGATGTGTCTGCATACAATGCGGGTTGAGAAAATTTCATTGTTTCATCTAAAAAAGTGTGCTGTCAATAACTTTTGACTATCTGTAATGTTTCAAGGTCAACCAGTTTGAAGTGCACTGAGGTGTATCATATCTGCATACTGTATAAATCATAGTCTAGATAAACACAGTTTTTTAGCCTAAAATCGTTAATATTTTCTTACACATCAGATTTAGGCTATAATTCTGTGCTTTAAAGAACCATCTCATTGACACGCTTCTTTTGAGTACCCACAACATATGTTTAGGTTGAGAAATGGGACAAGTACTTACTTTATAAGCACTCTTAACTAAAGCCCTGATACATGCCATTGCAAATTGATATTTGCCTACAGGCTTTTACAAAATAAGTTTCTAATATGTTTTTATAATAAAAAGTTTTGAGCATTTTGACAGTGTTCCCCCCCCCCCCCCTAAAACTAAAACTACAAATGTATGCAAAAGGGTTAGTTTGGTCACGGGGGGAAAGCACTTCAGTAAAACTTTTTTTATTTTCTATATGTTGAATAGCAAAAACAGAGTTTTCAACCCAGATTTTTCAATTGGTTGGTACTTGTCCAATGAGAAAACGGCTTTTGTGGATAAGTCAGTGTTGAACCTACTATCTTTTTCATAGAAAAAATATTATTTTCTTTGAAACTTTTCTCTGGTCATTTTTATGGGCAATCCTTCATTAAGACTGTCCGAGGTCCTTGCTTTTCACTAATATCTTTTGATTAGTTTATTAGAACAATAGCCCAAGTGTAAAAGTTTGGTATTGATTAAACTTTTACCTTTGTTATGGTAACAAAAATGGCCACCAAAATAGGCTGAAATAGGAAAGTGACCATTTTGGAGCACATTTAAGACATTTGACAGAGAAATTAACATAGAGCACAAGCAAATAACCACGGCACACAACATATTAAAAGGTTTTTTGGTATTCACTTGTGCTGATATCTAATTCTTAAAAAATCAGTCTCCAAAAGCCTTAAATTTAGCACAAAATTGCAATTTCTCTATTTTAAGCCTATTTTGTCGGCCATTTTTTGTTACCATAGCAACGGAAAAATTTAAATAAATGCCAGAATTTTACACATCTGTTATTCTTCTGATAAATTAATCAAAAGAAAATGGTTAAAACAATATTCATTTGGGGGTCAAAATAGCCTCTTAATGCACAAAGCTCTTTATCAGGCTTGTAAAGGTTAAAATGTTAATTTTTATTTGCATGTTGAGCATAATATCTGGGAAGTTTGAAAGCAGGAAGTTCTTAGTTTTTCAGCATTTAAGTTCTATTGAGCAGTAATTTCATACTCAGTTGAACTTGAGCGTGGAAAAAATACTTAATAACCTACAGTCCTGCTCATTCTGGCTTTATAAGAGTAATCGGCAACACCGAAACTCGACAAGCATTGTTCCCAACTGGAACAGTTGGCCCTCAGGGATTTTCCTGTTCCCATTTATCTGGCACACCCATAACCAATTTGTGTGAAGGATGAAAAATGAACAGATATGTGATGTCAGTGCTATGTGTATGTGATGCCATTATGTTAGGTCGTATCTCCGTGTAATATCAGTGCTATGTGTATGTTATGTTGCATCTCGGTGTGATATCAGTGTTATGTGAATGTGATGCCATCATGTTATGTTGCATCTCGGTGTGATGTCAGTGTTATGTGTATGTGATGCCATCATGTTATGTCACATCTCCATGTGATATCAGTGTTATGTGTATGTGATGCCATCATGTTATGTCGCATCTCGATGTGATGTCAGTGTTATGTGTATGTGATGCCATCATGTTATGTCGCATCTCGATGTGATGTCAGTGTTATGTGTATGTGATGCCATCATGTTATGTTGCATCTTAGTGTATTGCCATTATATTATGTTGCATCTATGCATTATGGGATCACTGTCATCACTTGACAAGCCTCTTGACGGTGGTCCTGGGGATGGACCTTTCTATCCTACCCTCACACTCATGATAGAAAGTCTAATAAAATCCAATGAGCTGGCCCAAATGTGTTTGTCATCTCTTGTTACAGTCTACAATAGCTGAGAATGCAAAGTGTAAAGAGAAAAGAAAATACTTACAACTGCAAGTTCGATGAAACAAGAGGCCACACTCCCGGCAAGTCAGTTTCTGCTGTCTCATCCTCACAATCCCTCCACAACAGCTACATTCATCATACATCCTGAAAATATACAAGAATAGAAACATGAGTTGCATTGAAGAATTCCAACACTAGCAATAAACTCGCCACAGGAAAACAATGGGACTAAAACTTCAACTTGTTCAGGCCAGAATTTTTTTATCAGTTGATTTACGAACCCTCCTACTGTAATTTTCCAGAAAGTAGGAAAAAAATAAACTTTAATTTCCAAAAAAAAAATTTTTATTTTATCCGCCGACTCTAAATATTATTTGTTTGGTTGAAAAAAATAATATTTTTTTGAGGTTCTGTCTGTGCATTTTTGAGAATGACACTGTTAAAAGTGATTATCATGTCCAGATTTTTAGGAAAATGATGAAATATTTAAAGAATACCTTACTAGTTTTACTGTTTTTCTGGAGATATTAAAGAAAAAAAAGAAAAAAAAGCTCTAAAAAAAAAGCTCTGAAAATGACCAGTCAACTGGTCATTTTCAGAGCTTTTTTATTTATTTTTTTTCATCCCTCCGACCCTAGGTCTGAAAATTCCCATAAATCACCTAATAAAAAAAATCTGGCCTAAACTCGTCACAGGAAAACAATGGGACTAAAACTTCAACCTGTTCAGCTACCATAGACCTATAGTCCTTAAATGATATTGTGTGTATTGATGTTATATACCGTTCAATGGAAGTTTTGCACAGATTTTAAAATCGCATCCAGGTCTGAATGTTTTAGACTTGCAAACGCCATTAGAAAAACGACGTTAGTGGTTCCGCGAGACTCAACGTTTGGTTTAAACCCTCTTAGACTATTGAGAAAACCTTTTTTCATCAGATATTTCATGACGAAATAATTTGCTCACATATACATTTATAAATTCATCTTTATTACTTGTGCAAAACTTTTGTTAGGCAGTGTTGAAATTGATGTTTCAATAGGTATTATGTTTGTGATGTGAAAAATTAATGCTATTCTAAATAAAGATATACATGACAAAAAATAAATAAATGTTTCTTCTACAAATACATAGGACAAGCTTAGCAGGCCCCTGGTGGCCATACTTTTTGACCAATCAAATTCTTGGCTTCTTTTTTAGGACATGCCTGCCTCAACTGCTGGTGAATTTTTAACAACAACAGCCAAAGAAAGAGAGTTGAAAATCAGGGATAGTCATGCAATGGATTTCTATGTTTGAAAATGGATTCACTTTACCAGGCAGTGATGTGTAGATATTAACCCTTTTCAGACCAATGGAATTTTCCATAAAGCTATATATGTACAATAATGTAAGAATGTCAAAAAGAAGCAGATGAAAAATTTCTATGTAATCTTTGAATGTTTAGAAAAGATTCTACATTTCATGAGAATAATCTGTCAGAAACCAATTGATTTACATACAATACCAAGTCTTATTTGTTTTTGAAATATGTGTATTCCAAATATTTTGAAATAGAGCAGCAGTCGATGGTACACCATTGCAAATACCCACTTTTTTACCTATAACCTTTACTTTGGGGTCAAGGTCACACAAAATGTAGCTCAGTACCTTCTACATAATGTGACCTATGCACTTATGAAGTTTGAAGTTGCTATGTCCAATGGTTAAGGAGGACATGCATTTACAAAAAAATATATAAGATGACCTAGTGGTCAAGGTCACATAAATTGTTGTCCAGTACTCTCCAAATCATGACCAATGCACCTGCAAAATTTAAAGTTACTACGTCCAACAGTATAGGAGAAGATGGATTTACAAGAAAGAACATTTTATGACCTTGGGGTCAAGGTCACACAAAATGTTGCCCAGTACCATCCACATTATGTGACCTATGCACCTGCGAACTTTGAAGTTGCTATGTCCAATGGTTTAGGAGAAGATGCATTTACAAGAAAATAATTATTTGACCTAGACTCCAAGGTCAAGGTCACATGAAGTGTTGCCTAGTACCCTCAACATCATGTGACCTATGCATATGTAAAATTTGAAGTTGCTACTTCCTAAAGTTTATGAGGAGATATGTTTACAAGAAAATACATTATTTGACCTTTGACCTTGGCCTTGGGGTCAAGGTCACATGAAACGTCATAAGTATCCCCTACATCAGGTGATCTATGCATGTACAAGGTTGAAGTTGCTACGTCCAAAGTTTAGGAAAAGATAAAATTACAAGAAATGTGACACACCAACAGACGACAGACCGACTTTAGTACGAAATTAATATACCCTATTTTTCTTACAAAAAGGGGGTATTAATAGCTATCTGCTACAAAGTTGAGATGGTCTTATAAGGATTTCTGTAATCAATAAATTCGAAACATTACTATTTCCTTGCAAGTGTCGACTTGTCTTCTGCTGATAATCTTTGCAAACAGCTTGGACCAAGTTAAGGGCCAAATAAAGGTTGGTCTTGATTTGGATCCAATCTGTTTAATACTGTGATAGCATTTGGAAAAGAGTATTTGGAAGTTTAACTTGAAAAAAAAAATCAGCAGATGACAAAAGCTTGAAATATTACCCAGCATGCAGTGTATATTATCAACATACCTGGCCTCGGTCTCGGGTTTGCATAATCTTGGAAGTATATTGCGAACAGCCATCTGAAACACATAGACAATGGGCATGTACACAGTAAACAATATGTATCAACATAGCAAATGCTTCTCAAAACAACTTTTACATCAGTTGTAACTTTTTTGTTTATCAAAAAAAAAACGAGGCGGTAAAAAGTTAAATGTAGTAGTGTAGTAGTACAATATAACTATATCCTAGATGTAAAATAGGCAATCCCAATAATAAGAGTATATATAACACACTATAGGACCCTGACCTTATGCAATGTTTTCTGCAAAAATTGGCGGACAAACTAAACATGCATGGTGTAGCTGCTCCAAATAAAGGTATACTTCCACAAAACGCTTTGAGGCGTGTCTATAACAGTAAATGCATTGAATGAATCGAGGGTCATTACTTAGAGGTCGTGGTAGAAGTATAATATTCAAAGCTTTTATGTCTTATTTTGATGTTCATACTCAGCCATGTTTTAGGAAATAAGTTGTTTTATGTTTCTGTTGTCTTGGTTAACCAAATAAGGGTTATATTACCGCAAACTAGTTTCGAGTTGCATGTACATGTGGTTTGCTCACCATTTCTATCTAGGGCATATTTTATTAAAGCATTCAAAACATGAAACTAAACACATTGATCACTTTTCTTTGCACAAGATATACTCATGCTAAAATATGTAAGTCCACTGCCCTGGCCCCGAGGTTATAAAACTTTTTTCATGCTCAACTCAACTGAGCATGAAATTTCAACTGCTCATAAAAACTAAAATACCGGCAAATAAAGAAGTTTCTTGCTTTAAGTCTCTCAGGTGTTGTATTTATCATGCTAATAAATGTTTAAATGCCAACAATTGTAAGCATTTTAACATTTATGAGCAGGATAAATTTCGTGCTCAGCTGAGTTGAGTATAAAAAATTTTTTATAACCTTGGGGCCTGAGCTTTGTATAAGGTTTGTTTGTTTGTTTGATATGATTCTTTACGTCCCATCAACAATCTTTCAGTTAAACAGGGACGAGTCTTCCTGGGTTGTACCAGTACTAAGCTAGGATAAATGTATCTTGCTCAAGGACCACAACGCAGTGACGCCAGTGAGGCTCGAACCCGCGGCCCCTCTGTCTTGAGTCAAGCACTCTACCACTGAGCTACTGCGCTCCTTGAACTCAATGCACATTAATTTTTGAAAACACCATAGATGTAGCTCAACTTAAGGTTTTCTTCAGCTCTGAATATCTAGGAGTCATGAGCCCTTTTCTTTGTTTCATCATAGTGTGTTAATTTGATTAGATGTTTCTCTATCATGATGCATTGCATTAGTTAAGAAGCCTCCATGTGAGCTTCACAATTTTTGTGTTTTAACAACAACAGAATCTAGGGCAAAGATTTGGCGCCAGTAAAATGCATTTAAGCCCCCCCCCCCACCCCACCCCACCCCAGTGGCTTCGGCTGCCACTGTGGGGGGGGGGGGGCTTAGGCTGCCAGTCGCTCTAAGGCAGTGGTTCTGTTGTTGTTGATTTATTGTTTTATGTACCTAGCACTGTTTGTGGGGGTTCTGTGTTGAACTTTGTTTGGTATGTATTACCTTGTGTCCTTTATAGTTTTGCAACCATCTTGACGAGGAAGAGAGAACTGGTTGCTTTGCTTTTATTGTCTTTCTTATGTCTTGTTACTGTTAAGGTTCAGTGGCTCTTCCTCACAGTGCCGTGGGTTGGTCTGCAGTGTGTGATTGTGGTATTTCCTGATCATACTTACTTAATTTTTAACAGCATTTAAAGAACTGCTTATTTTAAGGGTCAAAATATTTTTCAAAAGGTTTAATGTTATTGTTTATCTCTCCAATGCTTATATTTGTTTGCTTAATTTATACATGTTTTATATATGCTAGATATTTCATCACTGTATACAGCTAAATTAAGATGAAACATAATAGTGAGCATTTTGTAGCTAAGTAAGATAAATTATTCATTGAGCAAGCCATAAAAACATTTACATGATGTATAGCTTATCATGTGGCAACCGTCATACCTATCCATATATGGCTATCATTTCTTTGTATCGACATCGTGTCCAGTTTGGCTTGATTTAATGCAAATTTAAGACTAAAGAATAAATCCACTGAGCCACAGGGATTACTTTCAGGGGGAGCCAGGACGTTTGATTTTGGTACTTATGGCAGTGTGACACAATGAAGGCAGTCCAGCCTGTCACGCAAATGTGTAGCTCAATTTAAGACTAGATGTAGATTAAGATCAGAATTAAGCCCCACAGTGTCAGCATTGGCTCATACTAGGCCACATATAAAGATTAAAATTATTGCGTGTTAAATGAGAGTTTCAAAATTTCATCTGGCATCTATGTTTCCATACTATTCCTGCGACAAATTATTCCCATTGTTTTATTGAGCTCGGTCACTGGCAGTGAACCCAAACCAGTGTACTGGCTGATTTTTTATTTTCCAGTTTTTCATGTGCTTACTAGTTTTATTTAGATTTACACATGTACTAACAACTGAAATCTCTAGTTGAATATCCAATTTGCTTGAAAACAATTTAAAACTTTAAAATCAGAGATTACACATTGCTACTTTACGATGCCAAGATGGACACCTGTTGAACGCTAAGGGGAGATTGGAATGTTACAAGCAAATGTGACGCCATTGGTGATAGCCCAACAATTTTGATGCCATGCAAGGACGATTGAACGTCTTAAGAAACGTTTCTGGCAAATGGGGACAATGTCAGACTGTGTGCGTTCAGGACGTCACCGTGCAATGATGTGACGTCAAGATGGATAAACCGTAGGTCTCAACTGTTTAATCAATTTTGCCCTGTGACAGTCGACAGCTAGGACAACCCCAGGAACTCATAATCCAAGAATCAGCGCTCAAACTGTGACAAAATGTTTGCAAGAGATTGGTGAAAGACCACTATATATGTTTTATATGCGGCGTTTCGTTTTTGGCCTTGTACATGTATATGTGATAAGCCAAAAATTCATGTGCTGGTCCAAACCTTCATTTGAGCATTTATAAATTATGATAAAAAATCTTTTTTTTTTCATCCAATGGCAATTAAACTATCATCAAATAATAAACCTGTGATGAGATATTTAGTATTTGGTATACCAGGGTTGTCATGATATTACCCGTCCAGGTAAACCCTTCCCATAAAACCCGGGTTGGGCAATAAGGTCATATTACCCACTTTAAGCAATATGCGGGTTTTATGAATTTTTGGTCAAATAAATTCTCAGATTTCTGTCTAATGACGTATAAAAGTGTATAAATGATTCTATATAGTCATATTTATCAAAGTCTACCAATCAATGTCATCTTTTCCCTGAAAATTATCTTCGACTTCAATAATATCAAAACATTCCACAAAATGGTCTTTTTGCTTGACCATTTTGGCAGTAAATGGAGATTTAAAATTTAACGTAACTATAATTCTATTCTGAAGTGTGTGAATAAGTCAATAATAAACAAATTTCCCAAAATAACTGCATTAAAATCTATTCACTCTTGTTATTAGGACCAGTTTAAAGCATGACTGCATTTGACCATAATTTCTATAGCCAAGGATAATTGCTCAATTACTGCCCCAAAGGTACTAAATGTTTGCTCTACTACAAATGTACATACTGTTATTTTTCTAAATTTTGGGATACCCTAAGTTTTTGTAATCAGGCTTAAATTTGACCACAAAGTAATGCCATCAAAAGATACAGACGAAAATGCAAACAGCTTTAAACCTGATCAAACTAGTTCTCTTTTAGCAGTCTGATCTGGGTCAGCACTGTTTGCACAGAAAAACTGTTAGGTAGCAGTAGGTTATGGGGGTTATGATTAATTTAATGAAAAACTTTCAGATTTACACACCCCCCCCCCTCATAAAACCCATAAAACCCCAAAAACCTGCCCTCATAAACCTGTAAAACCCACCGGGTTGGGCTTTATGCCAACCCGGTCAGGTCATACACAACACAAAGAACACAAATGACAGGAGATGCACTGCTATATCAACACCTGAGATTTATAACAATATCCTTTACTCTCTGAAAGAAACTAATTCTTTTGAAGGTCATTTAATAAAAGACCACATGGCAAATTACATATGCATAGATACTAACTAGTAGAGTGCGCAGTCGATGGTCGTGGGTGGGGGGGGGGGGGGGGGGGGGGGCATCGCAAATCCCCACGCTAAATATTTTTACTCCTCCCAGCACCCGAAGTCCCACCTCCGGGCATGACCCTGGCAACAGAATGAAAATTCTGTTCAAGATGTTTCCTATCTTTTATTTGTGAGAACACACACAAAGTTTGGAATATAAATCTTTGAAATTGACATGTTAATGATATTTGACCTTTTGACCTCGCCCCAAGGTCACCAGTTTGACCCTAGGATGAAAATGTTGCTTGCATTCAGTTCTGCTTGTCATCCCCATCAATTTGATACGCTACATGACCATGTTTGAAAAAAAATTTTTTTTGATCCCTTGGGCACCCCCAGTGCCCCAAAGTCCCACCCCTGGGGCATGACTCAGGAAACAGAATTAAAATTCCGTCTGATATGCTTTGTATCTTTCATTTGTGAGAACATACATAAAGTTTGGCATAAAAATCTTTGAAATTGACATGGTAACCGAAATTTAATGATATTTGACCTTTGACCTCACCCCAAGGTCACCAGGGGTGGGGCCAAATTTTTTTTTGCTGTTGCATGCCCCATTCATGTGAGTAGCTCACACTCCAAATTTGGTTGAATTTCGTCCAACGGTTTAGGAGGAGATAGCATAACGGACAGACAGCAGGATGGAATTTGATTTTTGACCCTTAAGCACCCCAATGGTTTAGGAGGAGATAGCATAACGATCGGATGGACAGACAGACGGACGGAGGTGATAACAATATCCCCTTCGCATTTTTAAAACAGTGTGGGATAATAAACAGAAAGGAAAAAGTTTGCATGACATGTCTTAGACAGGTTTTTTTTTACTTTTGACTTCAATGAAAAAATGGGGATCTGAAATGTTTGATGAAAGAAACGTAATTGTTTCAGTCATTATTTAGGCTATTACTTTAAATATGAACATGGGGGTATTTAGGATCCATGATAGGAACACCCTTTACAAAATGGGTGACCTAAAATACAATGGCAAATATTTTTTTAAGTGTGGGGCAAGTTTGGCTTTGGGCCGAACTTGCCCCGACTTAAGTGGCCGGACTTGCCCCTGACAGACTATTTCCAAATATCATGCGACAGCTCCTTTAAGATGGAGGAGAAATTAACAATGTTTTATATCGAAGCACATAATCCTTTGGTTATAAAAATATAGAATTTAAATCAGAATCTTAACACATCTTTAGAAATTACTATGAGAAATTTACCAATCATGCAAGAAAACAAGTTTTCTGGTACAAAATCAATGTACCCTTCAACAATGCAACCATTGTGTACTCATATAGATATTAAAACTTGTCACAAGTAATTTCCAAATATGTTTCCCAGCCCCATATCTTATTTTACATGCTAAATATAGCCACATGTCGAACATGCCCCCGAGGCCGAACTAGCCCCAGTCTCCCCTAGTTGTTTAGAAATTTCAGTTTGCTTTGATTCTTTACGTCCTAGTCATCTTGTTTAGTTATGTCGGGACTGGTCTTCCTGAGTAGCACCACTAAGCAAGGATTAATGTGTCTTTCTTTCTTTCTCTTTCTATCTATATTGGTTCGCTCATACATGAGCATTACACCAGGGAGTGCGAATTTGGAAATTTTGATAAAATAAAAAACAAAAACACAAAAAAACACAAAAACTTTTGGCTGAATTTTTGTTTAAATAAGAAGTGCCATAAACTCCTCTGTGGACTGGGTATTTGCCACAGAAGGAGGCAGACTATTCCAATGCGGAATAGTTCGGGGGAAAAAGGAATTCTTCAGGGCATCACTGTATGTCTGGTGTCTGCGGTATTGAGCACTATGTGATGACCTGGTAGTTTTCAAACTGTTAGCAGGGGTCATATACTTGTCTTTTTCAATAGAGACTGCTCCACAATGAATCTTGTGAAAGAGAAGCAAGGAGGACTGGTCCCTCCAGGCCACAAGAGATATGGCTCAAGCTCATCAAGCATTTCACCGACACTACTTGAATTTCGCCATCTCCTGCAGGTCCAGCGGGCTGCTGTCCTCTGAACTTCTCAATCTGATTAATCTGAAGTTTCGAGTGAGGGCTCCAAATGGGTGCTGCATACTCTAGTTTAGGCCATACCAAAGTTTTGTATGCAACTTCCTTTGTACTCCTAGGTGCAATAGCCAAATTCCTGCGAAGGAAACCAAGTGTCTTAGTTGCTTTGGAAGAGATTTCTGAGACATGCTGACCCCAATCCATGTTATCTGTAATGGTGATACCAAGGTATTTTGCCGACTGAACATTTTCCAAAGTTTGATTGTGTAGTGAGTAGTCAAAAAGAATTTGTTTGTGATGCTGATGCCGAGCAGTGACATATATTAGAGTGACTAGAAACTTCATTGAAATATCGATTTTTAACACAGCAGCACTGTCGTTAGTCTAACACAGGTAAATTAGGGAAAGTCGATATCATTTATCTACACGACTGCCTTTATCGCGGTTTCGGAATACACAGTGTAATTTCTTGATTGTTTACCAAATCTTTTAACACCTTTACAAACACCAAAATTGAATAAATTCCAACAATTATAAACGACAGGACATCTTAGTTTATGAAAATTAACAAATAAAGACACAAACAAAGATTTATTTGAAGCTTTATTCGTTGCAGTGAAAGAGGTGTTGTTGAAGCCATATTTTACGAATTCCGCAACTTTCGTAAAATCAGCCGATATTTACACGGCCATAACTACAAAGGATTAGTCTTAACTTTGCAGAAACATGCCATTTGTAAATATTTCATATATCTTATTTCGATTGCTATTACCTAAATAAAGCAATGAGGGATATTTACGACGAAGTACGCGCTTTAATCTTCATATAAATGCAACAGTTTCTCACGGCTGCGTCGCCATTTTGTGTATACGATGAATGGTGCACCTGGTGTAAGTCACGTGACACATGCCACGACATACCTGTCTGGCTGAAAAATGGAGTTTCCAGTCACTCTTATATAGGTCACTGTGCCGAGTCACTCTCATTGAGTGACATTTGGCTACGTTAAATTTCATTTGCCAATGTGTCTTGCTCAAGGACTCAACACAGTGACGCCAATGAGACTCGAATCCGAAACCCCTCGATCTTGAGACAAGAACCCTTCCACTAAGCCAACACGTGCTGCACTCCCGAGAAATGTGTTGTTCTCCAAGAGAACTTTCATTGATGCCCATCCATGTAAGATCTTATATAGAAACTTGCCAGCCATGCTGTGTTGTACGGATCTGAAGTCGCAATCAAAATGAATTTATTAATGCGAGCAGCAACGGATCAGACGAGCCTGCGCAAAAGCACGGTCTTGCCAGAGCCTTTTCTGTTCGCACACACACACCGTGTAGCATCGACTCCAGAACTTGCTACCAACTTTATCGATTATAAACAAATGGCAGGCATGACGACGGTAAGAAAAAGTTGTTATTATGCTGTTTTATCACGGCGTTATGCGTTAAGATGGATATATTTTTATCTGAACATATTTATCTTTGAAATATACACCCAACAATGATATGAAAGTGATTTTTAGTTTACTTTTTACTGTAATTGTAGCTGCCTGGTACCGCGAAAAATCATGTCAGCTTCAAAACTCGCCTTGTAATCTTGTAAGTGGAGGATGCCAAATTCAATCCGCTGTTATGCACATGTTTTGACATCACTAGTGTATATATTGAAGCAAAAGTTTTCTCCAAAAACTAACCGAGTTGGATATAATCAAGAGAAATTTCCGACGACTTGAGTACGGCAATTTGCGACACAACACAGAATCACAGGACGGCGTTTTGCTAGTGAACAGTACGGCGACTTATTTTGAAAATGATAGAATTCTACTCGAAGAAGCTGTTGTTGGGAACCAACCAATTTCCGTAATGATTCAAGAGGGCCTGTATATGGTTTATTATGGATACAGAAAGTATTCAATCAGATGTTCCCGGGTTTTACTAAACTGAGCGTGACGTTGAAAGGTGACGTCATAAGACATTATTTGTGATGAAATCGGAAATGTTATTAAAACACCAAACCACCACCAATCCTGACTTCAATTTTCAATTTCCCCTGTCCCATTACACTAACTCAATTGTAAACCCTTTACTTGCCCAGATAAATGAAACACTTCGACAAACCGTTGCCTCGTGTACTAACATACTTGGGGGGGGGGGGGGGGGGGGGGGAGGACTCTGATATTTTCACACATATGTAGGCTCAGACCATTTTTGGAGGTTCAAAATCTTTTAATTTCAATATTTTTGGGGATTTTCAGAAAAATATTTTATTTTTGGGTATATGTATATATAAAGAGAGTACCCCCCCCCCCACACACACAAACACTGGGCATACATGTACGTCTAAGTGCACCAGGGTTTGGTGCTCATCGCATTTGCGCATGCGCGGATCCAGATTTTCACTTTTTTTCGCCTGCTAATTTCACAGAGGGGCCCATATGCTTAGATCCCTTACCAGTTTCTTTTTTTCTAACGGAAAACTAAAGTACTTGTATTAATCACCCTGAGAGAGAGGCCCACGCATGATGCACAAAAGTCTGGTTATCCTGGTCGTGAGATTGTATGCAATACGTCCTGGTTAGTTTGCGGTTGAGCCTGGTCCGATATGGTTTTGTGGAGGTTTGGGGGTGCTTCCACGGACCCTCTTGTATTGTACTGAAAATGCTGCAGGTACTCATGCGTGTATCCGGGGGAGGGGGCAGGGGTCTCTGGATCTCCCTGAAAATCGCAGAAATATAGTATTCTCTTGCAATGCTGGTCCAGATCCACTGAAGAATCACAAAGTTGCCAACTTAGCATTCCATGTTGGGCCATCATCGGTTTGCTAGCAAATTCAATGGCGTTTCGCTGGTGGCCCAATGTCGTCACGCGAACAGTGTCCCCTATCAAAAAAGTAAAAAATGGACCCCTCTGCCAAAACATCCTTCCCCCCCCCCTCCCCACAAGTATTGAGGCTTAACACCCCCTCCCCCAAAGCTTCCTAGCTACGTCTATGTGGTTTTCGTCTTAGTGTAACCAGAGCCGTTTGAACTCGACTTAAGTTTGAGTTCTATTGGCTTTGTGGTTGTGGGCTTCGGCTCGTATTATCACTTAATTATTTCCCTTACTATAACACAAGTTTATTTTTTTTTCAAAAAAGCTTGGTCTACGCTGAACAATTCATATTTCAGACCCTGACTGGGCATCTTATCTCGATGCACTTACAATACAATTTAAGTCGAAATCGAGAGTACAGGTTAATTTTACAATTTGTAATAATTATTAGCAATACTGATGGTCCTTTATTGTCTTTTGTGATCGTTAGATTGCTCCATGTGACTTGATTTACCTGGATCAAATCAAATCTTTGTCTACGCGCTGGCGTGTGGATAGTAAAAGAAAATAATATTAGATGTAGTTTTGTGTGTTTTTCAGACGTTGGACCTTGACGCGTCATTTGAGGCAACTCCATTAGAAGAAAGTATTAACACAGTGGGCAAAAGTCAGTTATGGGACTGTGGCTATGCCACAATTGACAAGATACACCGTCCCGCAATGACCATAGCTGTTGACATGGGACGTAAAGCAACAAAAACAAACAAATAAAAACAATTGACAAAAGCAATTTTAATAAGCACATGAAGCGCTGCAGTCAGTCCACCCTAGCTGTAGCACCTGCCCTGGGTGGTCCTTCAACATCTGGCACACATGTATGTGATCAGTGCGGGAAATCCTTTACGAGTCGGTTTGAGATGTCATTGCACATAAAAAATAAACATCTTGAAGAAAGTATGAATGCACGTTGTGCGAGAAAAAATCAACCAGCAGAGGCCATATAGATAGGCCTACCACTGTGCTAAACACCTAAAGGTGTCAGTAGACAAGTGCCATCACTGCAAGACGGAGTTTAACTCCCCTGGATCTCTTTCTCGCTCACCTGACCACACTTTTTTCCTGGAACGGTTAACCAGTACGGTGCACATACTTTGGCTTTTAATTGACAACAACCCTCTTAAATGGTTCAGCGGAAGGGATGAGAATGGCCGTAGAAATTATTTTATGGTCAATCTCCATGCAGGCGTGGTGTGTTTGGGGACATGAGGTTGTTTGAAGCTGGAGAGGCTGGTTTTGGTGTTCGTTTATGGTGATTTGGGTGGTTTGGGGAGTTTTCACGGACAAACAGATCGATGCAAATTGCCGTACTATAAATTTAATGTTTTTTTCAAGTTGCCGTACTTCGGACTGGTAAATTGCCGTACTCAAAGCGTTTTCTGTTTTTGATAATATATAAGTCAAATCAAGATCATTACAAATAAAACTTATACTGAACGTGATTTCCAATATGCTCATTATTTTGGCATTGAAAATGAGGTTGAAAACAGTTTTAACAATGCAGAAACAAACATTTTTCGATGGGACATGCTGTTTTTAGCGGTACCAGCTGGCAGTGTTTCACGATGTTTTGTGACATACAGCAAGAATTGATCATTTTGGCGGGCACGGACAAGTGCTTGACTTCTCTAAAGATGAATTCTATTCACTTCGAAGGCAGGCGCTCATTGCAAACCACTAAAAAAACGTTTGACTCACCCCACTACATGCCATGTCTGTGTTGACATTCGATTCACCTGGTACCAAGTTCCGGAGTCGATGCTACACCGTGACACAGTTTGAATCAAACGTAAAGCAGAAGAAAGCGTTCACCTACCTTAGAATACGAATCTATTCTGAAAGAAAAGCACGTGCTGCCGAATATTTATAGTGAGTACGATCGATGAAAGCCATGGGAAAAGGGACCTACTTATCCATGTGCTTCATGATAGTCATGATAGGAAAACCATAAAACTACTGCGTTGACTCGTCTGATCTGAATCATCGCTGTCAACACTTATTTTGCTGTTGGGGTGAGAGGGAGGCCCTGTGCACCGCTGCTACCAGGCCTCGAGGTTATAAAACTTGAGTACAGTCTCAGACTCAAAATGAAGTGCAATGATTGGCTACTTGCGGACACGTGTCCGCAAGCAGCCAATCATTTCGCTTTATTTTGAGTCTGATGAACTCAAGTTTTATAGCCTCGAGGCCAAGTCAAAAAAAAAAAAAAAAAAAAAAACGGAGACTACCCCACTGAGAGAAAAAAGAGGAAAAAAGAAAAGAAAAACAAAGAAAAAAAAACAACAACAACAGCGCAACACCTTCCAGTCACACTGGATCTACACTTGTTGGAACTCATAGGATCAGAAGGTAGGTCCTTCAATGAGTCCCCTTTCTGGGGAATGGTTGTCAGCTCGGACCCAGTTTGTTGAATTATCATTGAAACGATGTTGAGTCAACGTTGTGTGCCTGCTGGGTTGTCAGTTTTGGCGTGTCACCAGGGTTTCTGGACATCTCGGCCCCTAACAAACTCGGCGTCTGACAAACTCGGCCCCTAACAAACTCGGCCCCCACAAACTCGGCCCCTAGCAAACTCGGTCCCTAACCAACTCGGCCCCTATATAATCTAAATAATGTACAGTTTTTTTTGCACAGAACGCATTGTAACTGATCTCTAAAGCGGGGCTATGAGATGTTACATCTTTTGTCGGAAGCGACACCTTTATCACTGCCTTTTATATGCGAACTGCGTTGGGTTTCCCCGCCGATCTCGAGAGTCTTGTGTGCTGCATCCATTATATATTTAACGCATTTTCATTACTTCCGTTCTGATATAATGTTAGTTCCATTGCGAAACGGAAATATTTGGAAATATTCGTTAAAGAAATCGAATTGTGTACAGTAACCCTAGTAAAACCTAGGAAAATTGAACTCCGATTTTTCGAAATACCCCCTAATTCGAAATAAATTTCGAACACATTGGAATCAGAGAATATAGGGCCTATTTATGAATTATTTAAAATAAATTATGTTTGTGTGCGTAAAAGAAGCGTCTCCCCAAGACGTTTCTTTTTAAAATTTATGCACGCAAAATATTTGTTTGATAGGGGAAAAAAACGCTGATAATAACCATTTTTGAAAGTATATATTTTTATATTTTTCTCCCTATAATTCAAGCTCTCGATATTTCATAATAAAATCTTTAGTCCCTATGACTTCGAATTTTCGAGATTCGACTGTATATTAAAATGTCTAAAGTTATCTAAAACTGGTATCACCCATTTGATTTCCGCATAGGTATGCTTTATTCACAGGGCTATGTATGATCCTCCAGCCACAACATTTTTTATCCAAGGGGCGGTCCAAGGCTCTCTCGAGTCTGTGCATTTGCTGAGGCTCTATCAAGAGAGCTTTAGCTTAACCAAGAACCATGTCACCCAGAATGGCGGTCGAAAGCTCTGGTTTTCTCGCGCCGAATTCTCAAGATCCTCGGGTTTCATGTAGAACACTAATGCACGTTTAAGTAAACATACCCGAGTATGCATTCAAGTATCTGCATGCGTTTTTAATGGGCACAGCTGTTTTTAACCAATGATTCGCATGTATAATGAATTTAGCCAGCCTCCTGAACCATATTTCGGTTGGGGCCGAGTTTGTAGGGGTCGAATTTGGTCCCCGAATATATGGGGGCCGAGTTTGTTAGTGGCCGAGTTTGTCAGGGGCCGAGTTTGTTAGGGGCCGAGATGTCCCGGAATCGTCACCAGTACCAGTACTAAACTATCCTGATCTTGATTTACAAAGCATGCGCGGATCCAGAAAGTTTTGTCAGAGGGGTCCAACTTTGACAACGTTTTTTTTTTTTTTTTTTTTTTTTTAAATTGATGAGGAGAGAAATGATCCAAATATCACTCAGGACCAGTATTGCTAAGGAACCCTATATTTTTGTAATTTTCCAAGGGGGGGGGGATGTCAGGACCGCCTGCCCCACCCCCCCTCTGGATCCGCACATGCAAAGGACCAGATATGATAATAAAAGGGGGTATTTGTCAGCGCAAAATAATCTTCTTTGGATCAAAACTCTGGAATAAACGTTGATATTGGCGTTAATTTATTTGCATAAAATTGGATGTCGCATCAGGATCGAACACATACCCCTTTCTGTCGGGTCAAATGTTTTATATATGAGGCCCTCCCAGGGGGATACCTGTTCCCCCGAAATAAATTGACTTGTTCCCCTGTTCCCCAAAACATGAATGTTCCCTGTTTCCCATTTTGTCTTGGTTCCCTGTTCTCTTCAAAATGTGGCTTTTGTTTCCATTTCCCTGAAATAAATGCCGGTTTTCTAAACCCCTGGGAGGGTCTGACACTTAGTTGCATCCACGCGACGGCTAGGTAAACTGTCGGCGCATCTTCACGTTTACGTAGACTTTTTGTTACGACACACATTGAAGTGAAATAAAATGGCGTTTTTCACGCAGCTAGCACTCACACCTTTCATCAATGCCAGAGAAATAGTACCTTCTCCTTTAGCATTTATGTCACTTTCCTGCTAGTTTGCGGAAAGAGGGCGATGTTTGCGTTTGTTTGCTTGTTTGTTTGGTCGCAGCCAACAATGTTTCAGTTATGTCCGTACGGGTCTTCCTGATGCATACCAGTACTAAGCAAGAATTAATGTGTCTTGCTCAAGGACACAACACATTACACTCTACCACAGAGCAACTGTAAACCCTAGTTCGTTGCTTTTAGTTCCAACAACAGCCGAGGTCATATGGAGATGGAGCCACGGCTTAAAGTCACACCTAACAGACTGGAGAAGCTGGATATCGAACCTGAGATCCCTGGGTACAAGGCGAGTGGTAGGGTGGCTCCAGGAAGCGAGAAATGTTGTCACTGATATATATTCGGAGTATCTTAGACTTAATTGGAGAAAAGTTTGTGCCTCTCTTCTGGTTCTCTTCTGAAAGCTAACGGTCCAGTTTGCCACCCCACCCGGCCCGCCCCAATCCAAAGCCCCTGACGAAAGAATTGTAAAGTATCTAATATGTTTCCAGGACTTAAGTGACCCCCGTTTTTTGCTAATTATTCATTAATGGTGATTTTAATTGAAAAATAAATTAGAGAAATGAATTTAGTTATACACCGCGTAATTGAATTTATTTTTTCCACATAAATATGAGTTTTTGTATAGGCTGGGATTAGATGGAATTTTAGTGTGTTTTTGCTGCTCTTCTTTGAATTAGTCCCCAAGTGAACCTAGCGATATAAATAAAACATGGCTTATACAGGTCAGTGGAGGTAATTCGTCAAGTGCGTAACAGAGAATTATTTTTCCTATTTCTCAACCAAAAAATATGTTGTGTGCACTCAAAACAACCGTCTCGATGATATGGTTCTTTTGAGCACCCAAAACACGTGTTTAAACTGATAAAAACAATCGCAACTTTACGCTAAAATTGCTTAAGTGGCCCAATCTTCGTGTATTAAGCTATGATTCACTGCCTATACTGACTCATAAACACTACTGTACATCTAAAGGCGATGCATTGAAATGGCATGTGTTAAAAAACGATTCAAGTAACAGTATTGTCTGAACCTTAAATAATGGCTGAATTTTCTTTCGAGATCATTGTTTCCTAAAATATGTCTTTCAGGAATACAAGTAGGTTATCAAACAGTAGGATCCAGATAATGTCCAACATTTTAACCTGAACTTGCCTTCGGCTGTTGACAAAGTTTATCAGCGAAATAGCTTTAGCAGGCAAATATTTGATGCTCTTTAAATTTAATTCGCTATTTCTCGTCAACTCTCTAATTTGCTTGAATTGTCATCATAAACTCTCAACTTACTAGTTTTACTCTTTACTTTACCTTTGCAAACAATTTGGACCCAGATCAGGCCCAACAAAACGTCGGGCATGATCTGGATCCAAACTGCTTGGCACTCTACTGATATTCCTGAAAGATCGTTTTAGAAAAAGCAACAACAAGAAACAAACTGATTTTGAAAAAAATATCTGCAGACGACAAAATCATGACAAATTACCTCGTAGGCAAAAAGAGTCTATGAATTGAAATGGAAGGTGCTACATGTACATGTATGTTTCATGTTTAAGCCCTATATTTGCCTGCTTTCAATACGGCACGGTCTAGGACCTTGATAGACTTTAACAATTGCGTGTGTGCGTGCATGTGTGTGTCAAAATGATGACGAGTTAGGTTTGCGGAATAGATTGTCGTTGAATCATCGGATATAGATAGTCATGTAGGCTAGTACATATCATCATAGCAATGCAAATGTACCACGTGTATCTATTGGGGTACACATAGGTATATTCACAGGGAAAAACAACTAGACTATTCTTTTGTACAGGGGACTGGGGCTTCGGTTACAAATAAGGGCGTCTCCCAAAAATAAGTTTTAGTTACGCGGTGTGTATTTAAATCCACATGCTAAGCACCGTTCTTCTACGTTCAATTTAAAGCTGTTAAAAAAAATAAAAAAAAACAGGGGTCACTTATAACCTGGAACACTATAATATCCTTTAACTTTGGAATTTTGGCATGTGACTTGCGATTTGTGACTTATGACTTGTGGCTTTTGAATGGTCCGTTTTTCCAGATGATTTAGATTTAGCAACAGCTGTCATTGTGCCGCGTGGGAGTTGGTAACTTCTCCCCATACAACGGAAAGCAGAATACTGCTTAAACATAGGGGGCGTGAGAATTGCTGCACCCTACCGTAAGTTCTCGTCAACAGTTTAAATAAAACCGAGTCTGCTGTTTCCTTACTGGCGAATCAAGGACTGCTTGAAAGATGGATACCGACTGTCAATATATTACATATAAGCCACGACATCACAATGTGGTATGTGCGACCAGCCAAGCCTCCGATGAAGCTGCGCATACGCGCAGTCTGATCAGAGCCTTTGCTAGTCGCTTGAGTAACTATGAGTGTTAAGCTACTGACTGAAAATCATTTGGAGTTTCTAAACTTAAGAGGAGGCTGCACAGGCTCGTCTGAGTCTACACTTGTCAAAATGCCACATTGCTGGAAATCTCATGCCACGGCTCAATTATACTACTAGCGCAAACAGTAAACGTAAAGCAATGTGCCACACAGTAGCAAGAAACTCAATTGGTCTAAATCGCTCACATGAGCAGTTGACCTTATGGTTTATGAGATTTTTTTTATTTTCTCTTTATGAGTAAATGACAACGAGTGACCAATTCAGACCCAGGCACATGTTGGCAGGGTTTATACAGTTGTATACTATACTTTTGACTTCTTGCCTCACTGTGATTAAAACCATGTTATAAAATATTGTACAACTGTTTATGAAAGAAATGGTAAAAATTAATTTAGTATCTTAAAAATTCAGGTGAAATTTTTAATAAATTAAAATCTAAAGGTTTTCTAGCATCTGGTTTGTCTACATATGATTTCTCTACTCTCTATACTACGTTTCCCCATAAGAATAACTAACGGAATTAATTGAACAAAAAATTAACTGATAGGGCTTACTTTATTTGACTTGTAATAAGAAGAATGTTTTTTTACTTCTGAACAACAAAACGTTATAGGTTGTGGTCATGCCAAAAAATGTATGATTCTCTCCATTATCTTTTGTACAATATATTTATAAGATTTGGTTCGAATTTATATTGACAAATTGTAGGTATTCCAGTGGGTACTAATTGTGCTCCCATGTTGCAGATTCGTTTTTTTTGTTATGAGAGAGACTGCATGCTGTCTCTGTCAGACAATAACCAAACTGATATTATTGAGGCTTTCAACTCCACCTCCAGATATTTAGATGACTTAATATTGACAATCCTTATTTTGAACAAATGGTAGGGCAGATATAATTCACTGAACTTCAGTTAAATAAGGCGAATTCTTCCGATACTGAAGCCCCGTTTTTGGACTTGAATTACTCCATATCAAATGGCATTGTTTTTATAAATGGGATGATTTTACTCTTGAAATAGTTATTTTTCCATTTCTTGATTGAGATGTTCCTCGCTCCCCTTCTTATGATGTATGTTTTTCGGAGCTTATTTGTTTTGCAAGGGTGTGTTATAATGTTGATGACTTCAATAACATAAACCTATTTTTGACTGCTACATGTAAGTTATTAAACACGGTTATAAATATCATAAAATTTGAAAAGCATTTTCTAAATTCTACCACAGACACTCAGAGTTAATTGTTAAAGACAAAGATTACTGTCCAATAGAGATCATTAAAGGATTAACTGATAAGGGACAGTTTCAGAATCTCACAAAATTAATGGGGCCTCAAGAGGGGACTTACCTGTATGCAACACAATTTCATTCACTAAGATAAAGATCAATATTTTATCATAAAATACCTAATCCCTATAGGGGGCCACTTTATTGCCCCAGTAAGGAAGTCATAATCACCTCATTATGGCTGTCCCTTTGATCTGCCCAGTATGACCCCTGGAGAGAGTCATAATGAGTGGTACCAGTATTATTGCTCAAATATTTGTCCCTTTAAATACAACATTGGGTTAAAAACTCTTCTGAAACAGGGCATATCAGAACCTATATTTTATGGTGATTTAGTATATACATGTAAATTCAATAGAATTGTTGGAAAAACTAATATTAGTGATCATTATAAAAATATTATCAAACGTTATAAAATGGCAACTTGGATATCATGCAATAGTTAGGAAGCCTCCATGCGAGCTTAACGTTTTTGTACTTCAACAACAGCAGAATCTAGGGCGAAGATTTGGTACCAGTAAAATGCATTTTTAATCCCACCAGTGGCTTAGGCTGTTGTCTGTTCTAAGGCGGTGGTTCTGTTGTTGTTGATTCGTTGTTTAATTGTTACTCCCATTATTGAATTCTGTATTTTTCTATTTTGTTGTGCGTTACTTTACGTCCATTCTAGTTTAGCAATCATCCTGATGGGGAAGAGAAAGAGTTGGTTGCTTTGCTAAAGTTGTCTTCCTGGTGTCTCGTGATTGTTGATTGGCTCTTCTTCACTGAGCCATGGGTTTGTCTGCAGTTTGTGATTGTTATATTTCCTGATCTGTAAAATAGATACTTGCCTATTTACTTCAAGCTATATGGGATATTTGGTACCCCGGCCCCTATACGAGGGTCTGGATGGGGGGGGGGGTCTGGTATTCACTATTCATTAAAAAATTAGCCCATTATTAATCTCATTAAAATTTTGGGTTATTCGTTGAAATAAGACCAATTATTCATTATAGGTAAGAAAGGTAGCAAAGAAATCTGATTATTCACTATTCATTAATTTTTTCTTCAATTCATTAAAAAAGTAGGATTATTCATTATTTTCTAGGATCTCATTATTCACTATTTATTATTTTTTTGGCTAATTATTCACTATTCATTATAAAAAAAGGGCCATTATTCACTAATCATTATACCCCATCTAGACCCTCCTATACACGCCTCAACACTTGGCGGAAGGGAGAAGAATGACAATAGAAATTATTTCATGATCAATCTCCAAGTATGCGACCAGGCCGGGATCAAACTAAGGATCCCGGGATCTGCAGTCCGACACGCATTGTATCAGTAACTGACACCTGTCCCTCTGTGAATAAGATGGAATGGAAAAACTGTAGATATAGGCCAGTCGTAATAGCTTTTGTGGTACCACTAATTGCTACAGAAACTTTTTTGTGCCTGAGCGAAAGTTTCTTATGACATCTACAATATACAAAAAGTCCTCACAAAATATCTGAAAGGAAACGATATTTTAATACCTTAATCTACTCCTCGTACAATATTTTCTGTGGCGGCCCTGTAAGTCCACCGTAGGTTGTACTTTCTCTCCCTAGGAAACGCTTCCGGTTTACAATATTTTCCAGCCGACTCGAATAAAATCTTTCTCGCAGCTTTCCTCTGACCATAACATACAGGTAATCATCTTTGAGTATTTTTTTGCCGATCAACGTATATTTGATCATCGCCCCAAGGCAACTGACGCTCCAGTGCGTTTGTAAGAGAAAACTAGCTCAATATTCCCTGGTGTCACATATTTTCGTGGCTATAATTCTCGCACCACTTTTGTTATTTTATTTTATATCACATAATAAAATATAAATCATCACGAATCATAGCAATCAGAATGAAAATATGAAATTGATATTAAATTGCAGGAATTTTTTTTATTCATATTATTAAAATACGCTCGATTTTTAAAAGTACGGAAGCACATTAGTGTCATGAATATACTTGTACAAAGCGTTTTTGGGCGATTTTCTAAGCATTTCTACGAAGAACATGGCAGGTTTACAACTTGAACTCACTTCTGAAGAAGATTTTTAATTAAAAAAGATTCGTTTTTCATGAACATAGAAAGAATCGGTTGTTAGATAATAGGTATGTTCTTGTTCACAAATTTTAAATCGAAAGCAAAGCGATATATAATTTGAGTCTGAATCTTTTTTACAGTGATCAATGTCATCATGGAGATATGATGAAAGAGAAAAAATGATAGTTAGAAAAACAAAATTCTAGCTTAAGCCCCTAAAAGTGCAAAATGGACAATCCCATACTTAATTATTGCATCAATACATTACGGAAACGGCTCCGTGTGAAATTTAATATTTATGGGACTACTTTCTGCTGATCGGAGATTTCCGTATATACCCGATAACGAGTGTATCAGAACAAGTATTGACTTTATAAACCAATAGCAGTCTTTGCTGCAACATTAATGCATCGTCTGTGCACGCGTGCATGTTTTTACTTTATTTCTCCATATTATTGTTTTTGTAATAATGTGTGCAAATTCCTGTAAATGCGTTTCATATTCAAATGCTTGTTACTTGGGGGAGTTCTTATCCTCGTAGATGTCGAGAACTGGCTTGATAATGTTCGAAGGTCACTGGAAAAATAAATAAAAAGATAAAAAAAATGAGTCTGATAGTACGCTAAACTTTCACTACTAGCCGCCTAAACGCATCAGAGTCTTTCGACACAGGCGTGTAGAACGACCCTGAGTGCAGGTTTCTCCTAAAATAAAACCAACAATATGACTTGTAAACGAGTCCGGGACATTATGACCCAAAGCAAACTTGGCATTTAATCGGCACATAAATTCGACCCCTCATAATTCGGCCCCAACGTTTAAGAGATCATTTAGCGCGTATGAATATACACATTTTTCTACACGCCTGGTCTACACACTCGGACACACTCGAGATACGTATTCAACATAATGTAACCCCGGTTCAGAGCCTGTCCGTTTTGCATCGGATTATCGATATATTGATTTTTCATGCGCGGATCCAGAAAGTTTTGTCAGAGTGGGTCCAACTCTGCAACACTGACAATATTTTTAGGCCGGGAGAGAGGATCCAAGTACCACTAAAAGCGGGCCAACATCGGCCCGCAAGCGAAAAGCCATTTAAATGGCGTTTCGCTGGCTTGCCAATTATGGTCCACCATTGAATGCTGGCTTCATAGCTTTGAAAATTTTGAGAATTTCAGAAGATCCAGACCAGTATTGCTAAGAAAACCTATATTTTTGTGATTTTTGCAGGGGGTCCGGACCCCCTTCCCCCCCTCTGGATCCGCGCATGCTTTTGAACACCCAACTTATATTGGGGAGGAGTAGGATGGGGTCTCGGTAATTCAGAAAACCTTGTAGAATCCCTTACAAAGTAGAAGGAAGGTTACATCGGTCAAGAAAGTGTTTTCTCCAGGGGAGAAAACAAGAGGTTAGAGGGCCTGGATAGGCCGGGTTAACCCGCCCTTATTTTGGGAAATTGACTAACAGTGCTGATCCAGATTAGACACCGCATGGTTTGCTGTCTGATCATGGGTCGCCACAGTTTGCTGAACATAATTATCTATTAAAATTTGAATAATCATGACATATACCGCCCAACAGCGGAAGTGCCCTGGTCCAATTCAGGACATTTCATTAGGCATAAATGGGAGATAAGAGACGTGTTGTATCCTAACAAAAAGTTTTATGTTTTTTTGTTTTTGTTTTATGTCCAAGTCAGCAGCTACGATCATGTCGGTTTTCAGTTCACATAACAAAGCTTGAACAAGCGGTAACAAGTACTTTGTGCACATACTTTTGCCTTTCACTGACAGCAACCCTTCTTGAATGAATCAACGGAATGGTGGAGAATGACCGAAGAAATTAATTTATTTCACCATCAATCTACACAAAAGTATTGGACCTGGCCGGGATCAAACTCACTGACACCTTGTTCTGCAGTAAGACACGCATCCGTTGTTACCGACTGCGCTAAGCGATCTGGTATTAACAAATATGTAAAGATCACAAGAGATGGCAACTGCTAATATTAATAAGCAGTTTGGATGTAGATCAAGTCGTAAAATGTCCGGCTCCGGATCTAAACTGCTTGAAACTAGATGAGCCTTATATCTACATTAAGGAATGGCTAATAGGGGAAAGATGTTAAATAGTTTCGTCGCACCTCATCTGGATTGACCTGATTGAACAGTGCAACCCAGGTCATATGCATCAACGCGCGAAAGCCGATCTGTGTCTTCACTGTGTGCGTTTCGCCAGATTATGTGTTTTGTACATTCCCGTTTAAGGACATTTGTTAGTACCGAAAACCCAAGTTAAACGGTGTACGTCTACTACCAATCAGGGACAACACCCATCGTTTAATTAAAAATCTTTGTTCAAATAGTACCCTATTTATAAATCTTTGCCGCAGATGAACATCTTACGGGCAGGTCAGACCCCATCCAGATGCCGCATGATGCATTTACTAGTTAGTACCAACAAAATCTACCTTCAAACCTTTAAGCACCCCATTTTCACCAAACTTCCGTACGCTCTACTGACTTGACTAGCAGTAATCTTTAAGCAGGCTGACCCGTTTGTTGGATAAAAAATCATGAATTATGTGGTAACGAGCCTGCCTGATCTATAGAGGTGGCTGGTCAAAGTCGTTTGACTCTTTTCTCAAATATTATCTATGCGACTGACAGACAGTATTTAGCTGTGCCTAGTGAAAACTTTAGCTTGTTTAAACCAGCCTGTAAACCATTGCAGCCTGGCAAAGTGACTTGGCTGGTAGAGCGTTAGACTGGCGGCAGTGACCTATATACGTCACTAATGGAGATAGAAAGGGATAGAAGAGTCCGAGACTCACCAGTCACTGGGCAAGACTCCGACACTTTATCCGCTGCCATGTACTGGTTCAAGCCGGGATGACCGGGGAATTGTCCCGACATGACTGTAAAAATTTGTTGACTGTTATGTAAAGAATTAGCACAAACAAATTCAAACCAGTCTAATCATAGTTGTTGTTGTTTGATTATTTTTGTGTGTGCTTTGATCTCTACGTCCTAGTCAAAAATTCAGCTATGTCGGGATGGGCCATCCTATGTTGATCCTGTACTGAGCAAAGATCGAGATCACAATGCAAGCTTGGACCCGCAACTCCTCGGTCTCAAGTCAAGCACTCTACAACCGAGGCACTGCGCCCCCTTTGCTGTTTGAAGAAAATGCAATGTAGTTTTATTAACCTAGTTATGCCATACGGGATTGCTAGTTATTTCGTTTGCTGCATGTTTTTTTTTCTTTTTCTTTTTTACAGCAAATTATGTTGACCCTGCCTCGAGCGGTAGCTCATTTGAGCCGTGTCATAAAATTGTCGCCATCAATGTTGCATGAATGCAACGAGCCTATGCAGCCACCTTTTTAGCTTAACACTCCAAATGATGTTCGGTCAGTAACTTAAACACTCATAGAATATTAAAGCTTCTAGCAAAGTCTCTGATCAGACTGTGCGTATGCGCAGGCAGGTCTGAGCCTTTGCTGGTCACATATACCACATTTGTATTGGTCTGCGCTGTTTGGGAAGGTTCCATTTCGGGCTTCAACCCTTGTATACCTATAACTCCTTATCGTGTACTTTGGCAAACAGTAAAGACCTAGATTTCATCAGGGTCTTCACTGTTTGCCTACTAGTAGACAAAACGATTTTCAGGAATAGATTCGTAAATTGTTACACGTGACACCTCAATAACGTGACACAATAGACCATCCCAAGTTTAAGGTATCAAGCCAGAAGGAATTATCTATTAGTGCCTAAAGGGGTAATAACATGTAGACACAGATCTAAACACAGTTTCGCTGATGTGTATTTTAAGAGACGTTACACGATTATAAGGTCAGTACTGAGGTATTTACCAGATGTCATTTTATTGCCCCGGGTATAGCAGACTTCCTGTTTCCAAAAGCCGTACCAAATGAAAAACACATTCCCACTTGTGTACCGCAATGCTATGACAGACGTCGAGAAAATATTAATATGTTTCATTCTGGATACCAGTAAATATCTACTTTGGCAAACAGTGACGACACGGACTTCTCATCCACCGACACAACAGGCATTTTCGGACAGATTTTGAACTATATTAATTAGGGCTGCTGCGAGTATCCGAGTACTCAGATATTCGTGGATCTGAATATAAAATCGAGTACATATATTCGTCACTGCCGAAATCGTTGGATCGCGATCTTTTTTTTTTTTTTTTTTTTACCTTTTTTTAACTGAAACAAGAAGTTTTTCACAAAATAATCCATTGAAATTTTTTACTTTGACTACGGTTCTAATCGATAATATCTCTTTTTTTAAATACCTTTGTTTCTTGCAGGTTAGTGACATCCTTTATCAGTAATTAAAATCCTCAAAGTATTCCAAAATCTGGTGGTTTTTGTTTAAACACACTTCATCGGTATGTACTAATAAACAGAGCCAAAAATATCATCAGATGTCAATTATCAAATAAATTTCAAAGGGTTCTTTTTTTCTTTGAACTTTTTTTTCTTGCCGACAAGGCGACAGCTGATTAGGCCTATGTGACCCAGGTCATGTTGTCTATGTGTGAACTTCAGGACAAAGGAAAAGGGCCTTATATTGAAATCAGCACACTTCGATCAGAATATTTTGTTATCCAAGTTCAGGAAGGCATTAAATCAAATGTTCAAATTGTGTTGCATGCCTTAGCAGTAGTGAGTGGAAATGTAGTCTTATCTTCTTTGATAACAAACTGTATACATGTGGTACTTCTGGTTTAACATAAAGGGCTGATTTACTAAGTAAATAGACGTCTTACTTTTTTTTATTAACCAGTGACCCGCAGTTCAATCTGTGAATCGTAACTCATGAATCGTGGATCAGATCGGATCGCCACTTACCTAACGATCCACAGCCCTAATATTAATTCATTTGTACTTAAATAAGTGACAGTGCTCCTTTTCTGTAGCGCGCGAACGGTGCGACGAACGGCGAATCGTCCCCTGAGAAAACTGAGATTGATTATATGAGGACAGCAAAGGTGCAGATCAGCCTACACATTTGTACAAACTGGTTTGCAGCTATACTGTTGGTATCCATGAAAATATTTCAAATTGAATTTGGAAGTATCCCAGCTGATCAGACCAGTTTGCGCTCTATACTGGTTGGAAACTCAATATGACCTTTTACCATGGTGTAGCTAAAACCCGATCGTACCACATGTCTGCTTCCGGAAATCGCCGAGTCAGCGTAGTAATATTTATGAATATTTATGAGGCTGTGAGTGCCCTAAAAAATATAACATTTTTCACGCATTATATGATATTGCGAGTATATATACGGAAATCACCGAGTCAGCTTAGTAATATTTATGAAAGTGCGATGATATTTTTTATATCAATTTAATGTTTTTATTTTATTAAAACTCAAATAAATGAAACAGTTAACTAGTTTCTATATATATTTAATCTTTTGGGTGCTGTAGTTACTTTTTATAGGAAATATAGCCCATTTTTAGACGCACTATCTCTTTGCTATTTCAACCCAACCGATCCCCTCGTTTTACTATATGTTAGGTGCAAATCTGGGGTGTTTTTCGCTCGGAGACGTTTCCGTGATGTGTATGGGAAAATCCATCTGAATACAATGGGTTAATGGAAAGGGCTGCAGCTCTCACTGCCTCTAGCACTGGCTAAAGTTGAAATTGTCTTTCTATAATCAGAATTGTTAAAACAGCCTGTTGACTCTAGTATTCCTAAATATACAGGATGGGAAAGTCAAAAAATAAGCTTTGCAGAGCAATCATTTTTGCATCCAACACAGTATGTTGACATAATATTCCATAGCAAATATTATTACCCAACCGTCTATATACGGAGTAATTGTCTATGTTTTGCTATCTCATGAGTCACTGAACTAATGCCCAGGCAATAGTTTTTCATATTGACTGGCAATATACCATGGCCTGATAATGTTGTGACCACTCTAGCGCCCTCATTTTTGATTGGATCTTCCTCATTCTTGCAGGTAACAAGGACACCCATAAAAAATTGAATAAGTTTGATTTTCGGCCACATCCAACCACCAGCTACATAGTTAGCTGGCCTTGAGCATCTAAAATTAAGCTGTATAATGTTGTGACCACTCTAGCGCCTTCATTTTTCATTTGATTTTCTTCATCCATGTAGAAACCTTGTCATATAGTTTAACAAGGTCAACCTAAATCAGTGCCGGACTTAAGGGGGGGCCTGGGGGGCACGTGCCCCCCCGAAGAGGCTGTGAGTGCCCTAAAAAATATAACATTTTTCACGCATTATATGATATTGCGAGTATATATACGGTAATGCATACTTATATGATAACGGATTACCCACATAACAACTCTGCTGACAGAAAAGGTGGCCGTGGGGGGCACAGACATGGCAGTGAGCGTGGCCCGGGCTTGTAAATCAGTGATGGGATTTTAAATCTCCTGTAGTCTGGTCACGGAGGATAAAACACTTTTGTGCCCCCTCACTGTCCCAAACAAAAAACTCGGAAATTTGGGGTGGGGGGGGCACTTACCTTCCATTCCGTTGATGCTTCCATTGCAAAAAGACGCATAGCTATTACAGCTATGCCCCCCTCCCCGACCAGTCTCAGAGAAATTTAAAAGAGAAATCTAGGTTGCTGCCACGCTGGGCCTATGTTATTTGGTTGGGTGAATGAAAAGGTACAAAATACAGGGGAACCTATGCCAAATTTTTTCTTAGTAGGTGTGGACTTCATTGTTTTTCTAGCTTTTTTTCAAATTTCAAGCCCCCCATCCCCCTCCCAAGGGCTCAGCTGCTTATCTGACCATTGAATATTGGGCTGATTTAGACCTGCATTACAACTGTTGTCCCCCCCCCCCCCCCCCCCCCAACATGGGAATCTTACCACAGCTCCAAGAGGACGACAAGAAAATGCAAAATAATAGTTAGGTACAAGGCGTTGGGTACTCTTATTTACTCCCCTTACGTAGGCTTGGGCCCAGCATCTACCGTTCATCCCAAAATAAATATCAGTTGTGTTGTTTTTGTTGCTTTACGTCCCAAGTCAACAGCTATGGTCATTGCTGGACGGTCAGTTCACCTAACCACACTTTTTCCTGGGCAGGCTTGAACAAGCGGTTAACCAGTAATTAGTGCAATACTTTCGCTTGTAACTGACAACAACCCTTCTTGAATAAATCAGCGGAAGAGAGAATGACCGTAGAAATTATTTCATGATCAATCTCCACGAAAGTATGGGACCGGACCGGGATCGAACTCGCGACCCCTGGATCTGCAGTCAGACACGCATCTGTAGCCAGACACGTTACCGACTGCGCTACGCGGCCCGGTAAAATAAATATCAGGAATTTCAAAAAATATCGCCTATTCTGTATATACCTTGTCCTTAAGAAAAGACCCTAAAATGCATAGAAATGACCCCTAAATATAACCCAATTTTGTGATGACCCCCTGAAAATATCCACAAAATCTTCAAACCCAAAAGTATAATCATTTTATCTGAAAACCCCCAAAAATATCAAAATTCAAAATTTTGAACCCCAAAAAATAGCTTGCACCTACGTATGAGTGACATATCGGAGTACCCCTCTGGGGTTTGAATGTCTAACCTTACTTAAAACTGAGGTTATAGAATATGGAAAAAAGGGCTTCAAAATGGCCGGAAATGCATTTTCAGAGACATAGATTTTAAAAAATTTCCCGGGGGAGCACCCCCGGACCCCCCTCCAATGAGCGAGGGCTTCCTGCCCCCGCTCATTTCATGTCTTCTGCTTGAAGTGCCCCCCCGTAAACGACCCCTCTGGGTCCAGCCCTGTAAATAACCCAAGAAGAAACCGAGACCGAATAGTTACAAGTTACTGTTACATTATAAATTACAGCATATAGGGGTACTCTCACTATATGTTAACCACAAGGGTCTTGATATCTCAATTTATCTTGATAAGAATTTGGATGACAAAATCACCACTATTGATTACAGTACCATTGAAATGAGTGGGTGGGGTAATCCTACCCACCCGCTGATATTTGGTTAGCCACTTTTATAGAAGATATGATACACCACATAAAATAAGCCTTCTTTAAGTTCTTGTATTCTGTTGTTCATGAACTGCATATTGCTAGGTACTGTAGTGTCTTGTATATATCAACTATGTTTATTTGACCACCTTACACAAACCTAAAGTCCCAAAACCGCGTGCAGAACAGCTCAGTAGTTTCGAGAAATACTAGACGGGTATTATGAGCACATAAATTACTATTCTGCTTAAAAAACTGTATGGGTGTTCTGAGTATTGAAAGTATTTTTTTTTATCTTTTCAATGACTTATTTGAATCTTTGAACGCACACACTGATCAGCTAAGACGTTTTAACGTTCAAAGGGCTACGTGCATTAAGAGGGTTTCCCTCCACCCTATGAGGCCAAAAATCAAAAGTTGCTTTTCATTAGTTTCTTCTTGTTAATTTATTAGAAAAACAGCCCAAGTGTAAAACTCTGGTATTGATTCGAATTTTAACATTGCTATGGTAACAAAGATGACCACCAAAAAAGGTTGAAAATTGGGAAATGGCCATTTTGGAGAAAAGTTTGAGATATTTGGCAGAGAAATTAACACAGAGCACAAGCAAATACCAAAACGATATTTTAACAAGATGATGAGAATTATCACTGCACACAACATATTAAAAGGATTTTTTGTAATCGCTTGTGCTGATATCTAATTCTTTAAAAAATGGTCACAAAAAGGCTTAAATTTGGCCTAAAATGGAAAATTCTCTATTTAAGCATATTTTGTTGGCCACTTTTGTTACCATAGCAATGGTAAAGCTAAAATTAATGCCAGAATTTAACATTTGGGTGATTCTTCTAATAAACCAATTGGATGAAATTGATGAAAGGCAACATTCAGTTTTTGGCTACAGAGTGGGCAAAATTTGCCCCTTAATGCACGCAGCTCTTTACCCATGCTTTATACAATAATTGTTTTTACTTAGATTTTCATTTTCTGTTATTTCCTATACAAAGTTTCATTAGTTGGGTAGTTTTTTGTGTGCAAAAATATGTACAACCAGGTATTTTAATTTTTCAGCTTCAGTAGAACACCACTGAATTTAAACGTGAATTAATTATGTTACTATGATAAGTTAACGTGTACATACCAAAATTTCTTATATGAGGGGAAACTTTAAGAGATTCTGTAACTTATATTTCTTCTTGGACATATAATTTGTCAGAAAGCTCATCACATAAGATTTTTGGCATATCTTAGCTTCTCGGCATAGCCAAAGAAGGTTTTTTTTATGAAAGTAGCATACAATTCAATTGTAATTATATTATAAATGCAAAAAAATACAAGCGAGTATGACCAGGAAATACCACAATCACACACCGCAGACAAACCCAAAAATAGTAAGTGAGTATGATCAGGAAATACCACAATCACAAACCGCAGACAACCCCGTGGCACCGCGAGGAAGAGCCACCCAACCACCACAAGACACCAGGAAGACAAACCAAGCAAAGCAATCAGCTCTCTCTTCCTCATCAAGATGATTGCAACACCAGAATGGACACAAAGCAACGTACAACAAAACATAGAACAACTACAGACTCCCACAATGGGAGTAACAATAAACAAAAAGTCAACAACAACAAAACCACTGCCTTAGAACGGACAGCAGCCTAAGCCACCGGGGGGCTTAAATGCATTTTACTGGTACCAAATCTTCACCCTAGATTCTGCTGTTGTTGAAGTACAAGAAATGTTCAGCTCGCATGGAGGCCATCTAACTAATGCAATGAATCATCATGGAAAACACTCTAATCAAATTAACACTCCGTAATGAAACAAAAAAAAAAGGGCTCATGACTCACAGATAGTCAGAGATAGTTGAGCCACAGTGGGTCCAGCTACAGATAAGCATCAGGCACCAACCCACCGATTAAAGCTTTACGTCAGAGCCGTCATAGTGTCTGAGGCCTGACCCACCGTCATGCAATTAAAGAGGAAACCATAGCTATAAACCGTGATTGGGTTTAAAACTAGGCATGCAGACTGTCGCATGATATCCAAATTCCCTTATGTAACGTTTTACTATCTGTTTGAATTGATCACTAAAATTAGGTTTTCCAACAATTCGTTTGAATTTATAGACTGAATCACGATAAAATATAGGTTCTGATATGCCTTGTTGCAGAAGAGTTTTTAACCCAATGTTGTAGCTTCATGAGAAAGATCCACATAACAATCACAAGACACAAGGAAGGCAAACAAGGTGGAGCAAACAGCTCTCTCTCTCTCTAGCTCTCTCTCTCTCTCTCTCTCTCTCTCTCTCATAAAGATGATTGAAAACTAGAAAGGACACAAAACAATGCATAACATAACATAGAGCAAACACAGAACCCCACAATAGGAGCAACAATGAACAACAAATTAACAATGGAATCACTGCCTTAGAATTGACAATAGCCTAAGCCACTGAAGGCTTATATGCATTCTTCCAGCACCAAATATCTGTTTGAATGTTTCCATCCATTTTTAAAGAAATAACCAGAAGACCAGAAGACAATGGTAAGAAAATGGTTTCAAAGAAGAAGTTTATAAATTATAAGAATCATTTTGAGGGGGGGGGGGTCTGATAACAATAAATTGATATTTTGTGTAAAGAGCATTGTTCATTGTGACAAAATGTGGGTAACATAATTCACATGCCTAGGACTGCTATCTTCTTAGATGTGCATGAACAAATATTTCTCTGTAAAATGTCAGGTTCAAGTTTGCTGCTTAAATTATTTACGAACCCCTTTGCAATTTAGAAGTGAGCCATTGAATTTGATATTAAATAAGGTTGCTTAAAAATATAGAAATAGAACAATACTTTAAATTCTGTATAGTTAAAAACTTGTTGTTATCTACTAGCCCAGATTACTAATTGTGGACCATCTAATTTCAACAAGCGTCTATTCATATACATTTGTATACATAAAACAGAAAGCTTTTAGTATGCACAAAATTAATCTCACCCAGAAAAATAGCGAGAAATTTCTAGGTTATGTAATTTGCACAGTATATTTGCTGAATTGTGTTGAACTTTATGGGGTATGAATTTAAATATACAGGTTTATTTTCATTTAACTAAGCAAGTTATAAGTATATCAACTCAGAAGAACATTATAACTTTGCTGTACACGCTTCTGTAGAATGAACTGGGATGTCAAAAGGAGGGTGGCTATTTCAAAGGCTGTATATACACCCAGGTAAACCGCATGTTTAGATCTCGGAGGGTGTTGGCTAGCGGAGGTAAACATTGCGATTATGGATGGACAGGGTCTGTATTTATCCATTTATATTTCCTATAGAAAGTATCTTGGAGACAAAAGCAGCAAACAGGTTGCTTCTATATTGAATGATAAGGACTCGGAATGTGTTAAATGCTTTTGATCCATGTCCGTAGGACCCTTTGGGACCTTTCAAACGACGATTGTGAAATTTTCAATGAAAAAATGCTATTCGTTTGATCATAGCTGGATTTACATCAACCTTTGACACAATTTGCTTGTGTCGCCACAATTCTATATCATTCTCCTGCATGATTTATAAGAGTCGTATCTCAAAATGCTATTAAAATATCAATATTTGAAATTTGCTTACGTTGATATCGTTTTGATGGTTAGCAAAATGTTCAGAGGTAACTTGACAGCTGGCATCCTTGCTATCGGAGTGACAGTGGTTTTGATTTCGGAGATTGATACAAACTGCCGCACAATTAGTGCCTTAATGTGATATATTTTAAGCATGTCTTGATACAAAAAAAATATGCAATGCTACAAATGGAAGACTACCAGGTGGATGAAATACAGAAGGGAATTTGAGAGGTTTTACAGTTGTGATGTGTTGTGAAAAGCGCTCATCTTTATGCATGTTTTTGTCTTGTGAGTCTGGGGAAACATATTTATTTAAATTCTGCACTGATTCATTTTTGGTGAAACCAGTATGCTTGATATAGGAAGGGGGTATGATGGCTGGGTGTGGTGGGGGTGAGGGTATGGTCCCTGAAAGAAGGCAAGAACATGTGCCATATCTATACTCATTATCTTACCTATCTTACTTATCTAACAACGTGAACAGGGTTACAAAATGCAGGTTCACATTGAGGCGCATTTTGTTGTGTCAAAATGCGAGGAAACTGTTGGTTAAGATGCCACGTGTACATGATTAGTAAACCTTTGATCCAAAAATATATACATGTATGCCATCCAGACAATTGAAACACCCATAACCACCAGTCTACTGAATCGCCACAGAACACCCAAACGCACACAGTCCACTGAAATGCACAAAACAGCCAACCCATTGAAACTCCCTAGGCAACTGATACACCCAAACCGCCCAGCCCAGGGAAGCACTCAGACCACTCAGTTCACTGAAATACCTTGATCAAATCCATTGAAACATGCAACTCACCTAGTCCATTGAAACACCCTCCTGTTGCACCGTCCTTTAGGATTCTATTCAATGAAACAAACTATATCAACAATTTACCCCCCCCCCCCCCCAGACCGTAAAAAACAACACATGCAAAAACACCACAAAAATTGAATGGGTTTCAATGGGGCTCTCTAGCCGGTCGCCAACCCCCCCCCCCCCCCCCACCCCCGCCTTCCTTTCTTCCTTTTTTTTGCTATGCAACATCTAAAACATTTGAATGGCATTTCGCTTGCCGGCGGAAGGTTGCCCGACATTGTGTGCTGGCTGGGATAGGAAATGTCCATGTCTTGTACCGTCTTCTAGTAGCTTTGCACTGATACGCTTTCTTCGCTTTTGTAAAAAATTAGTGAGAAAATGCACATAATTATACAACAAAACATCTCATGCGATACTTAATCATGCGCGGATCCAGAAATTTTGTCAGACGAAGTCAGACGAAGTCCAACTTAACTCTGACACACTTTTTTTTAGATGAATGGAATCAAAATACCACTAAAAGCGGACCATCATCAGTCCAACAGCAAAACGCTGGCGGGCCGATAATAACCCAGTATGAATGCTGG
This sequence comes from Loripinus fragilis, assembly GCA_964019695.1. Lineage (NCBI taxonomy): Eukaryota > Metazoa > Mollusca > Bivalvia > Lucinida > Lucinidae > Loripinus > Loripinus fragilis. The sequence goes on along the minus strand of OZ026527.1, from coordinate 87,916,285 downwards.
CTTGGTAGCTTTTGATTTTTCAGGGGATTTGGACCAGTATTACTAAAGAGCTCCAAAGGTTTCCGATTTTCAAGGGTGGGGGTCAGGACCCTCTGCCACCCCCTCTCTGGATCCACGCATCTTACTCTTAGTTGAATGCGCAGCTATCGAGTAACGTGAGCGTTTGAATTTCTGTCCTCTCCGGTGTCACTGTGTTGTGTCCTTGAGCAAAACAGATTAATCATAGCTTAGTACTGGTTTAACCCAGAGAGACCCGTCCCGACATAACTGAAAAATCGTTGACTGGGATGTTAAGAATAAAATCAAACAAAACAAAAACCATAATAATGAACTCTGTACAGTTTGCATACGTTTTATAGCTGTTCTCTTTGCGCTATTGCGACAGTAAAATAAAATACCACACGTATTTATTTTGGTCTGTTGTCAGTTCATTCTTAAAAGTATTTGTATACATGTAAGCTTTTCTGGATTTTCCCTGCGTATTTGTATAGGTGGACAAAGTAATCCATATAACAAATACCCGTAAAAATATTGAAGATATTGCAGTTTCAGTGGTAATCCGTTCTGTTATTTTACCTTTTAATGTTTTAAACTTTACATAGTAGTACAGGGTCCGAAATTACAATGCCTCCTTAAAGTTAAGGAAGACTTAAGTTATGTATTGATATTTCAACATTCTAAATAAATTGCCTCGATGCAGTACTTGTGGTCAAAGATATCATTGTGATCTACAGAAAAAAGAACAATTTTGATTATAATCAGTTTAAAACGTTATTTTTCGCATCCTGAAAAATCAATACTTAACTCAGTAAGTCTTCCTATACTTTAAGGAGGCATTGTAATTCCGGGCCCCGGTCGTCATATTCCGGTAACAGCAGCCCAAGCCCCACAATGGTATCTTTTTAAACAATATTATGTGAGCCGCGACATGAGATTTTTAACAATGTGGTATGTGCGACCAGCAAAGGCTCCGAGCAGCATGTGCATAGGCGCAGTCTGATCAGAGCCTTTGCTTGTCGCTTGAATATTATATGAAAATTAAGCTACTGAACGAACATAATTTGGAATTTCTAAGCTTAAAAGAAGGCTACACAGGCTCGTCTGAGTCTATTCATTTCAAAATGCCACATTGTTGGAAATCAAATGTCGCAGCTCATTTGCCATTCTATAAGAAGCAATAAAGATGAGTTGCATATCTTTAAGATATTTTTAAAAGTTTCACACCGGATAAGCGGCAATCGAAAACGTTAATACTATCAATGAACGTAGATAAAAAATCGTTTGAAACAAGGTTTTCGATTGCCATTTGTCGCCCTATTTTTCAATTGCCATGTGTCGCCCTACTGGCGACAAATGACAATCAAAATTTCTATAAAAATCGAATGTTAGATCTTTATGCAACTGTTTGCAGTACGACTTGAAATTATCTTTAAGTCAATAAATGTACCTGGGTGACGTCCTTTTCAGAAAGAGATGGACAATCGGAATGTAAAGTTTAGAGTTATCAAGCTTAGTAGTTTTATGGTTGTGATGTTTGTTCTAGGCCCTCCCAGGAGGTACACATGTACCTGTTCACTTGTTCTTCTTAAATATTGACTTGTCTCCATGTTTCATGTTTTATTTATCTCCCTGTTCTCTGACAATTTTGTTCCCCTCAATTTGGCATTTTCCCTTTCCCTAGAATAAAATGGCTTGTACAAATGCACCCTTACTCGTGAGAGGGCCTCATTGTTAAGGCATACAGAGAACCCCTCTCTCAATTCCACGATAAAAATGTTCCCTGCTAGCACGCTATTACAGTTCTTTACCATCGGATGACGTACTTGGAATTTGACAGAAGAGGAGGACTGAACATGGGAGTCGAACACTCGCTATCATTTCATTAAATTCTCGTATTGCTCATGATATTTTAAGTTAAAAACCAAATACATTGGAGAGAGAGAGAGACAGACAGACAGACAGACAGACAGACAGAGAGAGGGGGGAAAGAGACAGACAGAGAAAGAGAGAGTAGAGAAAGAGAGAGTTGAGAAAGAGCAGGTAGAGAAAGAGCGAGTAGAGAAAGAGCGAGTAGAAGGAGTGCGAGTAGAGAAGGAGTGCGAGTAGAGAAAGAGAGAGTAGAGAAGGAGTGCGAGCAGAGAAAGAGAGAGCAGAGAAGGGGTGTGAGTAGACAAAGAGAGAGCAGAGAAGGAGTGTGAATAGAGAAAGAGAGAGTAGAGAGGAGTGTGAGTAGAGAAAGAGAGAGTAGAGAAGGAGTGCTAGTAGAGAAAGGAGTGCGAGTAGAGAAAGAGAGAGAAGAGAAAGAGAGAGAAGAGAAGGGGTGCTTGTAGAGAAGGAGTGCGAGTAGAGAATGAGTGCAAATAGAGAAAGAGAGAGTGGAGAAGGAGTGCGAGTAGCGAAGGAGTGCGAGTAGAGGAAGAGCGCGAGTAGAGAAGGAGTGCGCGTAGAGAAAGAGAGAGTAGTGAATGAGTGTGAGTAGAGAAGGAGTGCGAGTAGAGAAGGAGTGCGAGAAGAGAAGGAGTGTGAGTAGACAAGGAGTACGAGTAGAGAAGGAGTGCGAGTAGGGAAGGAGTGTGAGTAGAGAAAGAGACCGTAGAGAAGGAGTGAGAGTAGAGAAAGAGTGAGAGTAGAGAAGGAGTGCGAGTAGAGAAGGAGTGCAAGTAGAGAAGGAGTGCGAGTAGAGAAAAAGTGCAAGTAGAGAAGGAGTACAAGTAGAGAAGGAGTGCAAGTAGAGAAAGAGAGAGTAGAGAAGGAGTGCGAGTAGCGAATGAGTGCGATTAAAGGAGGAGTGCGAGTATAGAAGGAGTGCGAGTAGAGAAAGAGTGCAAGTAGAGAAAGAGTACGAGTAGAGAAGGAGTGCGAATAGGGAAGGAGTGTGAGTAGAGAAATAGACCGTAGAGAAGGAGGGCGAATAGAGGAGTGCGAGCTGAGAAAGAGAGGATAGAGAGGAAGTGCGAGTAGAGAAGGAGTGCTAGTAGAGAAGAAGTGAGAGAAAAGAAGAAGTGCGAGTAATGAAAGAGAGCGCGTAGAGAAGGAGTGCGAGTAGAGAAAACTGCGAGTAGAGAAGGAGTGCGAGTAGAGAAGTGCGAGTAGAGAAAGAGAGAGTAGAGAGGGGGTGCGAGTTGAGAAGGAGTGCGAATAGAGAAGGAGTGCGAGAAGAGAAGGAGTGCAAGTAGAGAAGGAGTGCAAGTAGAGAAAGAGAGACTAGAGAAGGAGTGTGAGTAGACAAAGAGAGAGCAGAGGAGGAGTGCGAATAGAGAAAGAGAGAGTAGAGAAGGAGTGTGAGTAGAGAAAGAGAGAGTAGAGAAGGAGTGCGAGTAGAGAAAGGAGTGCGAGTAGAGAAAGAGAGAGTAGAGAAAGAGAGAGTAGAGAAGGGGTGCTTGTAGAGAAGGAGTGGGAGTAGAGAATGAGTGCGAATAGAGAAAGAGAGAGTGGAGGTGGAGTGCGAGTAGAAAGGGAGTGCAAGCAGAGAAGGAGTGCGAGTAAAGAAGAAGTGCAAGTAGAGAAAGAGAGAGGAGAGAAGGAGTGCGAGTAGCAAAGGAGCGCGAGTAGAGGAGGAGTGCGAGTAGAGAAGGAGTGCGAGTAGAGAAAGAGTGCAAGTAAAGAAGGAGTACAAGTAGAGAAGGAGTGAGAGTAGAGAGGGAGTGTGAGTAGAGAAAGAGACATTAGAGAAGGAGTGAGAGTAGAGAAAGAGTGCGAGTAGAGAAGGAGAGCGAGTAGAGAAGGAGTGCGAGAAAAAAAGTGCGAGTAAAGAAAGAGAGCGCGTAGAGGGGAGTGCGAGTAGAGAAGAGTGCGAATAGAGAAGGAGTGCGAGTAGAGAAAGAGAGGGTAGAGAGGGACTGCGAGTAGAGAATGTGTGCGAGTAGAGAAGGAGTGCGAGAAAAAAAGTGCGAGTAAAGAAAGAGAGCGCGTAGAGGGGAGTGGGAGTAGAGAAGAGTGCGAATAGAGAAGGAGTGCGAGTAGAGGAGTGCGAGTAGAGAAAGAGAGAGTAGAGAGGGAGTGCGAGTAGAGAAGAAGTGTGAGTAGAGAAGGCATGCGAGAAAAGAAGGAGTGCAAGTAGAGAAGGAGTGCCGGTAGAGATAGAGGGAGTAGAGAAGGAGTGCGAGTAGAGAAGGAGTGCGAGTAGAGAAGGAGTGCGAGTAGAGGAGTGCGAGTAGAGAAAGAGAGAGTAGAGAAGGAGTGCGAGTAGAGAAGGAGTGCGAGTAGAGAAGGAGTGCGAGTAGAGAAGGAGTGCGAGTAGAGTAGGAGTGTGAGAAGAAAAGGAGTGAGAGTAAAGAAGGAATGCGAGTAGAGAAAGAGAGAGTAGAGAAGGAGTGCGAGTAGATAAAGAGTGTGAGTAGAGAAGAGAATGAGTGCGAGTAGTCAAGAGTGCGAGAAGAAAAGGAGAGCGAGTAGAGAAAAAGAGAGTAGAGAGGGAGATCGAGTAGAGAAGGAGTGCGAGTAGAGAAGGAGTGCGAGTAGAGAAAGAGAGAGTAGAGAAGGAGTGCGAGTAGAGAAAGAGTGCGAGTAGAGAAGGAGTGAGAGTAGAAAAGGAGTGCGAGTAGAGATGGCGCGGGAGTAGAGAAGGAGTGCGAGTAGAGAAGGAGTGCAAGTAGAGAAGGAGTGCGAGTAGAGAAAGAAAGAGTAGAGAGGAGTGCGAGTAGAGCAAGAGAGATTTGAGAAGGAGTGTGAGTAGAGAAAGAAGAGCGAGTAGAGAATGGGTACGAGTAGAGAAGGAGTGCGAGTAAAGAAGGTTTGCGAGTATAGAAGGAGTGCAAGTAGATAAAGAGAGAGTAGAGAAGGAGTGCTAGTAGAGAAGGAGTGCGAGTAGAGAAGGTTTGCGAGTAGAGAAGAAGTATGAGTAGAGAAAGAGAGAGTAGAGAAGGAGTGCAAGTAGAGAAGGAGTGCGAGTAGAGAAAAAGAGAGTGGAGAAGAAGTGCGAGTAGAGAAGGAGTGCGAGTCGAGAAGGAGTGCGAGTAGAGAAAGAGAGAGTAGTGAATGAGTGTGAGTAGAGAAGGAGTGCGTGTAGAGAAGGAGTGCGAGAAGAGAAGGAGTGCGAGTAGACAAGGAGTGCTTGTAGAGAAGAAGTGTGAGAAGAGTAGGATTGCCAGTAGAGAAGAAGTGTGAGTAGAGAAAGAGAGAGTAGAGAAGGAGTGCGAGGAGTGAAAGAGAGAGTAGAGAAGTAGTGCGAGTAGATAAGGAGTGCAAGTAGAGAAAGAGAGAGTAGAGAGGAGTGCGAGTAGATAATTAAGTATAGAGAGAGAGAGAGAGAGTGAGAGAGAGTGAGAGAGAGAGAGAGAGAGAGAGAGAGTGTAGATAGGAGAGAGAGTAGAGAGTAAAGAGGAGAGCGAGTAGAGAGAGAGAATAGAAAAGTGAGAGAGAGCGTAGAGAGCGAGTAGATAGGGAAGAGAGAGCTGGTTGTTTTGCTTAGTTTGTCTTCCTAGTGCCTCATGATTGTTGTGTGGCTCTTCCTTACGGTGCCATGGGTTTGTCTAAAGTTTGTGATTGTGATTTTTCCTGATCATACTCACTTACTTTTTTTGTTGCATTTGCTGGGGGTTAGTGTTTAGCACTTCGTGTTCAACGCTTACATTGTGTCATTTCTAGTTTTACAATACTCTCACTAAGATAAAGGGAGCTGAATGCTTTGCTTATCATATTCTGACTTTTGTGCGTATTCCTTATTTGCCTGTGTTCCAGTGTCCCTGTCTCTTGGTGCCATGTGTCTGTCTGGGATTGTGGCATTTCCAGGTCATTTACACTTGTTTTAACCCAAAGGCTGTTCTTTAAAGCGTGTTAACTTATGTTGTGTAAATGCGAAAACACCTAGTTAAATTTTTGCAATTAGTGAAGACTGATTAGACCGTACAGGTGCTCGTCTTAACATCTGGTATACTAATTGCATTGCTACTTGATCTGTCACCTTCACAAAAGGTATGGGCCCATTTCATAGTCTAATGCTTTGGCATGTTGTTACTGCTCGATTGTTTCTTTAATGTGATGCAAAGGGCTATATAGATATGGTAGGCCAAAACAAGCTAAATAAACAAAACAAACTAATGCACAAAAACACCGCTTTAATGTTGAACAAAAACTCTAACAAATTGGTTTATTTAAGCTTGTTTCTCCTTTGATATGTTCCTCGCCAATCGAAACACTTGTTTTTGAAAGTGTTTGAGTATTACACTTTTGTTTCCGTATGCGAGAGCTTGTTTAATGAGCATAATCCGAAATCAATGTTAACATGCACAGGCCTTCCCTCCGACAGCTACCCAACATACCTCCGAACGGAAAGCTACCCATAAACATGATACCACCGTCATAAAATTGCAAATAAATAAGTGTTTTACAAGTATTTTTGAATTGTTTTTGACTGATTTATTCCAAAGAGAGGTTATACATTCCAGCGGTAGCTGTGAATCAAGTAAAAATAAAATAAAAGATATGAATATTAACTGATGAATTCGAAATATTGGTCAAAATTACTGCATTTCTGAATTCAAATGCGATTTAAACTCGAACAGATTCAGTTCAAAAAGATGTATTGTTCTCAGAGTTATCATCATTCTGTATACTATCGACCTATATGTTGTTCTTATCCCTCAAAGCGAATCTAAATGAAATAAAATCGTCTCAATACAGACCATGTCCAACCCAAATTCCTTTGTTTACCTCCGATAGCCAACACCCTCCGAGATCTAGACATGCGGTTCACCTGGGTGATATAGTCAATTATCAAACTCTCAGTAAAAGCAGCCAGGCCCGTTGATTAAAAACGATTTAAAATAATGATTACAACAACTGAAAAACAAGACAGAATCTATAAATCAGAATTATTTTGTTGCATTTGACCTCAGGATTGGACTGAGATAATTTTATGTAAAATGTAAATTACGTTATCAGTTTGTGATCAGTATGTTACTACTTTCAATCAGGTTCATTCCAAAAATCCTAATGAATAACCCCACAGACATTCCAGAGATTCACTGTTGGTTTTGATAAAAATACTTTGCGTATACTTGTATTTTTTGTATTATTATTATCGCTATTGTAAAACAAAAACAAATATTTTGTGAGGCAGGATATGTATCTTGGCAATTCTTCTGATTTTTCTGATTGAAGCAACATAAGTCACAGTAACGTAATTCACGAATTCAGGTATTCACTTAAAACTTCTTGTACGGATTCTTTACTGTTTGGTACATTGCATGGTTATAGGTCTACATTTTATTTATGTTGAATTTTAAACCTTTTCATAAACACAAACTAGACATAGGGCAATGTAAGACTGCAGATATTTTTCAATAATTTCAGTTGTTCGTTCATAGCTACCTTGTGGGCCTAAATATTGGTTTGGGTTTTCATTTACTCCTCTTCTTTGTGTGTTCTTTGGCAAGCTTGCAAATGGTTAAATTGCCGTATGTGTAAGACTGATAAACCTTAGATAGTGTGTAGACTTTTGGTGCACATGAACCTATCAGTGAACTTCTAAGTCATCGAGGTTCAACTGTATTCTTAAATGCTATAATGACAGTCCATTGAGGTCACACCTCTACCCTATTAATAAAGAAGAAAAGGGTAACCAAGTTTTGAGACAAATTTTACCCATACCTGACACTGTGGCTTCTTGTTTTCACATTGATTGTAACAAACAATGTAGCTACAAATTGTTTGACGATTAAGCAATAATGCTTAAAATAGTGCCAAATTATCATCACAATTTTATTTTGATATATAAACTTAAATTCATCTGATTTGCTTTCGAGTTGAGAGAGAGAGAGAGAGAGAGAGAGAGAGAGAGAGATCGTTTAGACCAATAACCTATCCTAGACCATTAAGCAGAAGTCTTGTTAATGAATTCACAAGTTATTTTGCAATTACTAAACAGGTATCTACACAGTATTGCGATTAGCCTTTTAGAATTTTTTAGAAGTTTTTCAGGTTTAAGCAGAACAGAAATCCTGCTAGGTAGCTCCACACATACTGTGTTATGGGGCTGTACCGAATATTTGTCAAAAGCCCAGATCTACCTCACTCGGACTACCCATTCAAAATTTAGGATAGTTTTCGTCATAAAAGCATGCCTTTAGTTCTAAAATTCCCGCTCAGTGGCTTCTGGCTTTTCTCCATTTTTTACCAGGTCTTGGTAACTTTTGGTATCTCAGGGGCAATCTCGAGTCGAAAACAGCCCAAATACTGCCTAGTTCTATCCAGCCAATATCATGAGAGCCAAATGAAATTTCTCCTGTCAGTGGACAATTAGTAAAGTGGGTTTTCACTAGCTGGGCAATGTTGTTGCTATTCATTAGGCTGCAAGAAATAGTAAAGAAATATTTTAATGCATTATACTAAAACGTTGTGTTACCTCGTAAGTAAATATTCATTATAGACAAAAGCATCACAAACACTTTGCTATCTTGAATACCACACTCTCTTATGCAAGAGAAGCTGATCAGTATGTTTCGATAGTTGGCTTTTTGTTGTTGTTGTTGTTTTTATATAAAATATGCCCTTGATTCAAATGGGATAACGACAACGGTCTCCATTTGGGGACTTGAATCGGTGAGCACACCACGTGTTCACGCAGCTTGAAGCTAATCTACGCAAATCTAACAATCATTTGTTTTATCAAGACGCAAAAATCCTAAAATAATTAAGCTCCTAAAGCATAGCTGAGTATGAACTTCGAAATAAGACATAAAAGAACCTGCTGACGTGTTTATATTGTCCGCCATCATTGCTTGAAAAAAACACTGTATACGCACACCGGGTAGGTGGCAATCGAAAACGCTCTTGACAGTCGACGAATACGGATCAAAATTCGCTAGAAACAGTGTTTTCGATTGCAACCGAAAACTCTGTTTCTGGAGATTTTTAATCATGCTACGTTTGTCGATGGTATCAACGTTTTCGATTGCCGCCTACCCGGTGTGATCAGGTCAGGGTCCGAATGCGTGATATTTTAGGCTAAAAATGACCACAAAATCAGGGAAAAGGCACAGGTACAGTGTGGACCCAGCTTTAGAATACATAGGAAACCGTACAAAAATGGACTGCAGTGAGTGTTCAATTCTTAGGCCTCTGCATATCTGTAAACGAACAGACCTCAAGGACAGCCTGGCCTTTTTTTTTAAAGCTTCGTGTAGATATTTGTATATTTTGTAAATATTCTAGTGACTTATAAATGTAGGCATATATTTGATAGATGTTTTTGAAGGAGTTGACAATGATTTGCTTAAAGATAATCGAAGCAATTAGAAGTGTTGTTAATTGTTGATTAAGGTTTAGTAAGTGGAATGTCATCATGGCGGTGGTATTTAAATATTAATGTTCAATTAATGATTACGAACGTTTTGAGTATATTCTTTAAGTCAAAGTATATTTAGATCATAGGTATTATGCTTAAATTCTGTGAGTAATTTATTTGAAAAGTTTAAATGCCTGAAAAGCCCCTTGCAGATTGAGGATATAGCAGAACAGAATACTATTGGAGAAAAAATCCTGTTTGTGTATTTATATAGGCTAGATAATGCATCATGTACATATTGTATAATATTCGACACAAAATAAATTTCTATGTCTATGCATGTCTATGTCATCAACTTTATGTGAGCAAGACTGCTGTTGCAGGTCTACTTGTAAATCGTGAGTTGTCTATCATACATGTATCGTTCTGGATGCCTCAAAGCTGACTAGCATTTCATCTATGAGCATGGACAGTTTGCTTCAAATAATTTCTACCCACTGGAAAGATTTGGATCAGAGGTGATCCATCTGAGCTTGTAACAAACACTTTAGAATACGGCAAGTATAGTAATCAGACTCAGTATAGTGGAGTAAGCTAATTTCGCTAAGAATGCAATTTCGCCTATTGAACATTCCCACCTTTTTTCTACGGCGTTACTTATTAATGCATAAGTAACTAATATTAGTTCATTTATGAAACAGTGGTTACTTAGCCTATAATTGTAATTGGTTTTGAAATGGACTCTTCCAAAGAGGGGTGTGATCAAAGTTATTGTTCAATGAATAATGTTTTGATTAAATTTTTCATTTTTCCAAGGGTAAGTAAAACAAATGTAGGCTTCTCTTATTAAAAGAGTATTTAAAACGTCTAAAATCGGGTGTCTTTTCAGTGTAAATGTCGGATGTTCAACAGCTGTTCTACCCACGGGCTGTATCTATTTTTCACTCTCACCAGCTGGTCTAATGGTCGAACTTAGAATAACTTAGAATTGTAATTAATATTTCTACCAAGAAACTTTTTCCAATTATGTGTTATCAGTGGTTTTTGGGGTGAACTTATTGATAAATTCATTACTATAGATACGAAATTCTTAAATAAGTATATTAAATACTATTCGGTAAATCATTGTGACGTCATTCATTCTATATTTAGCAGTGTGCGAGGTTAAATTATTTCGTGCCATGATAAAACAGAAACAAACTTTTCATTTTATTAGAAAATAGAAGCAAGAAAATGTTAAACAAAGAAACAGAACGGACAACGGGTATACAAGCAGAAAATATGAATAAGCAAAGAAAATAACCTAAGAAAGATTAAAGGCAAAACGCGGAAAATAGGTTATTCAATTGGTTTGACCTCAGGTTTGTTTTTGATGTCATCGAAGCAAATTGTGTCAAACGATCATCATGCTTGTAGATTCTTCCTATCATCCGCAAATTCATGGCTGGGGTTGGATTTCTTTCCATCTAAAGGAGAAAAATGCATGGGATATTATTCTTTCGACTTGAGAAGTCTTCTTTCCCCGCGGACAAGTATTGGTTTTCATAAAAGACTGAAGATAACAAGGGCAAGGAATAAAAGCCGGGACCAACGCCCGAGACTCGGGGACCAAATTCCGGGACCAAAGTTTGCAAGCATCAAAATGGTATTTAAAATGCAAATGTCGACCTAAAAATTGGATCACATGTTCATTATAGAGCCTTCTTAAAAATGCTTATAAAGATTCTTTATGACTTTTGATTTTTAGCTCACCTGAGCCGAAGGCTCATGGATGAGCTAATAGTATACCAGTCACTCCGGCCTCCGTCCGTCGTCTGTCGTCCGTCCGTCCACAATTTCAAACATCTTCTCCTCTGAAACCACAGGGCCAATTAAATTCAAATTTCATATGGAGACTCCTTAGGTCGCGGGAACAAAAGTTTGTTTAAATGGTCATGGTCACATGACCAAGATGGCCGCCACGCCCATATATGGTAAAAACCCTTTAAAAATCTTCTTCTCCAGAACCAGAAGGCCCATGACCTTGGGACTTGGTATGTAGCATTTGGGTTGTGGGGCCTAATAAGTTTGTTCAAATGATGATCCTAGGTTGACCTGACCTACTTAACGTCAAGGTCAAATTTTCTTCCTAATGCATTTAACTGGGAAAATTTCTGAAAGTTGATTTTTTTTTAAACTGTTGAAGCCTTAGTCATTATTCTCACTTGATATGTTTAACCTAATGAGACAGTGGCTATAATTAAGTTCCAAAGGTCAAGGTTGACCTTTGACCTTTCAGCCTAGGTCTCTCATATTGGAGTCCCATCAATATGTTAAAACATAGTTTTCTCACAAACCTTTGGCCCAATTGAACTCAAATTTCATGTGAAGACTCCTTATGATCAGTTGGCCAAAATACCTGAAAAATATTTTGGTCACATGACCAAGATGGTCGCCACGCCCATATATGGTAATAACCCTTTAAAAATCTTCTTCTCCAGAACCAGAAGGCCCATGACCTTGGGACTTGGTATGTAGCATTGGGGATGTAGGGCCTACTAAGTTTGCTCAAATGATGATCCTAGTTTGACCTTGCTTTACTTAACGTCAAGGTCAAATTTTGCTTCCTAATGCATTTAAATGGGAAAATTTTTGAAAAGTTGATTTTTTTAAAACTGTGGAAGCCTTAGTCATTATTCTCACTTGATATGTTTAACCTAATGAGACAATGGCTATAAATAAGTTCCAAAAGTCAAGGTTGACCTTTGACCTTTCAGCTTAGGTTGCTCATATTTGAGTCCCATTAATATATTAAAACATAGTTTTCTCACAAACCATTGGCCCAAATGAACTCAAATTTCATGTGAAGACTCGTTATGATAAGTTAGCCAAAATGTATGCCAAATATTTTGGCAACATGACTAAGATGGCTGCCACGCCCATATATGGTAAAAACCCTTTAAAAATATTCTTCACCGGAACTAGAAGGCCGATGACCTTGGGACTTGGTATGTACAGGTAGCATGGGGGATGTTGGGCCTGCTAAGTTTGTTCAAATGATGATATTAAGTTGACCTTGATCTACTTAAGGTCAAGGTCAAATTTGTTTCCTATTGCATTTAAATTTGAAATTTTTTGAAAAGTTGATTTTTTGAATACTGTTGAAGCCAAAGTCCTTATTCTCACTTGATATGTTAAACCTAATGAGACAATGGCTATAAATAAGTTTCAAAGGTCAAGGCCACCACACCCATATATGGATATATTCTCTAGAACAAATGGTCAATGGTCTTGGGACTTGGTATGTAGCCTCTATCAGGTCTGCACAAATGATGAATCTAGCTTGACCTACTTTTTGGCAAGGTCAAATTTGATTCCTAATGCATTTATATGGGAAAAATCTTGAAATAACTGTTTAAGCCGAAATCATAATACTTTCAAGAAATGTTTAACCTTATGAGACAATGGCTTTATATAAGTACCAAATGTCAAGCTGACATGTGACCTTTTTATTCAATGCGACTCATTTGGACTGCCACATGTCACCAAAATGGCTGCAACCCCCATATATGATAAAACAAATTATGTTTTATTATAAGCTGTATTTGACCTTGACCTATTTTAACATTATTAAAGAGGTCAGGTGAGCGCCTCAGGACCTTCAGGTCCTCTAGTTTGTTAATTACTAGCACTAATCCCGGACCCTGTCATGCATTTTACACCCCGGACCAGTTTTTCGCTGTATTGAAGATGTCGAGTATATTCCAAAATTTGGCTACAGAAACCTTTTAAATCCCATTTTTTCATATTATCTATACTACTAAAGGAGCCCTTTGCGCTCAAAAACTCGGAAACGGTATATTTTACCAGCATTTTTTCTACACGGAGTTATTCAGATATTGCCCCCATTGATAACTTCGTTCTAACCTTCTCTTACTTTTATTTCGATTTTGAGGTTTTTGATACAATTCAGTTTTAGATTCCATAATCTCCCATCAATTTTGACAGGGAAACGCCTTCTTTATCAACTAATGATAATGGACGATATCGATCTTTGTTTTCATATTCTCCCAACTTCTACCAAGAAAGGCTGCAACGATTGGTCGTAAGGTGTATTTCCATATGTCGCGCGGTCATACGTCACTTGCAAGGGTCAAAGTTGACACGTGATATGATGGTTATGAAAGCCGTGACCGCATGGTGCTGCCGTGTCTGATCTGCCGCGCCAGAAATCCAATTTCCCACAGAACAAAGAGGTTCAATACTCTATTCATTTTTGCTCTATCCTCTGCATAAAATATTTTCTCATTTGCAAAATAAAAAGGTACGTAATAATGTTTTTTGTATATAAAAATAGATTTCTGGCACGGCAGATCGGACCGGTCATGGCTTTTATACCCGATAAAATTTCTGTGCATGTCCACCTATTGGAAGATAATGACCCGATAAAAAAACAAAGATGGCTGCTGTCAGCTGGGTTTTTCAGTCTCGCTGATTTTCCACAAAAACAACAAGAGTGTTTCAGCGAAGATCATTACTGGTTTATCTCTGTCGATTCTGTCGGCAGAGAAAGGTCAAAACTTTTTCAAGTGGTGGTGCTCATTTTAGAAGCGGCGATAACATTTTTTTCTGTTCAAATTGCAACGACAACAGTGTGCATCACTCGAAAGATGCATTTGTATAGAAATTTAAGCAGATTTCTTGGCCGATCACTTGACTTTTCGAGTGTTTGAGAGGGGGTCTTGAATCTGAGCCTGTGGGTGGGGAAATATTGTTTGGGGGGGGGGGGGGGGGGGGTGGTTAACGAATTCCAAGTGATAATTAGCGTGCATAGGCTATCATCCTGCACCACAGGAAGGGACATAGAAAGGAATGACAAAGTCTCTCAAAAGTTCATTGATTTTATTTCAAAATAAACATTATCATTAAGTCTATGTTATGAAAAAAAAAGTTTTGAAATTGCTTTAGATTTGGAGGGTCCGTAACTTACCGAATCTGGCCCAATTACTGAATCGGACCCAATCAAGCCCGAAAATGCCATGTTTTTGTGTTTGTTGATCTGAGTGGTTTATTTTACTAGAAAGATGGAAATGAACGAATATAATGGTTCCGAGTTGTTGTTGTTGCATACGTCCAACGTTTATTGTGGCGGTCAGACAAGTGACCATGTCATTCACATGCGTAGGCTAGGACTATCGTCCTGCGCCACAGTAAGGGACAAAAAAAGCAACAACAAAGTCTGTCGAAAGCTCATTACATTTATTTCAAAATAAACATTATCTCTAAGTCTACTACAGCATTTGTATTGACAAAGAATTAGATATGGTGGTGGGGGGGGGTCTGTAAACTTACCAAATCGGACTCAAAATGGCCCGAAAATGTCATATTCTTTGTTGGCCTGAGTGGTTTCTTTTACTAGAAAGATGAATATAAATGAATAATGGTACTTAGTTATTTTGTATGCAATAGAATATATTACCCGGCTGTTGTTGTCTGCTGTGATGAGTTCCATACTTCCAGATAAACAGTGTGGACTAAAAGGCAGTCTTATCTGTGCCTACACTACTTGCCACAGCAGCATTTCAAGTTATCAACAGATGACACAGCAGACGTCTTAAAATTTGCAATTAGATGATGTGGGTAGCATCAGTTACACTAGGCGCTTAAATTCATGTTCCAATGAGCCCCTTGACCTAACATGCCCAACCCTCACCCCCACTCCCCCCCCCCCAAAAAAAAAACAAAAAAAAAACAAAACAAAACAGATGAACAAGCTAATAGACCATTTTCAGGCTTGATTCGGTAATTGGATCCAATTTGGTAAATTTACAGCAACATGTCTATTCAAATAGACCATTTCTCAACAGTCTGCCAAATAAGGTTCCAATCAGATTCTTTAAGCATTTTTTGCTGCAGTTCAGTTCTTGCGACAAAAGTAATATGGCATTTAATTACCCCATGTTTCTCAAAAAAAGTTTACCTCACCATTAACAACTTATTTTAATATTAACTACATATATACATGTTTGTATACCATGCCTTTCGCTCATTTTCTGGATTGTCAAATTTCTGAAAATGAATAATGCACGAAGGTTTTGCTTGGAACAGGAAATGCATACTTTTAGGGGTGAAACAACCAGGGTGTGTGGTTTCAATACTTAGTTGGCACCTAAAGAGTTATTGTTTGTCTATTTCCGGCTCTTGCAGACTTTTTCTTACCGATGTTCCATATATTTTTGATCATTAGACGGGTACCTGTCGAATCAAAACGTAAATAATCCTCACAGCCTATAGGCAAATAAGATAAAACTTACCTGCCCTGAAAGCAGAGTTTTGAAAAAAAAATGCTGACCTACAGGCTACAGACCCCTTATATTTTGGGTGCTCAAAAGAAAAGTCTCTTGAGACGGTTTTCGAG
Organism: Loripinus fragilis; assembly: GCA_964019695.1. Lineage (NCBI taxonomy): Eukaryota > Metazoa > Mollusca > Bivalvia > Lucinida > Lucinidae > Loripinus > Loripinus fragilis. The sequence continues at coordinate 87,900,662 of OZ026527.1, read as the reverse complement.
CACCCACAACATATGTGGCCATATGTTTTGGTTGAAAACAATGTGTATCATACCGATTTTTTGGCGTTTCAAAGATAAAAGCTTTACAGTGGTATCATCTATCATAATGAAAGAAGATAGTTACAGTGAACCCGCGATTCGACGTGTAGAAATGCCGTGTAGCCCTGAACACACCAAACCACTGGAAACTCGACTGTTTTACCGAACCACACCTATTTTTTGCTTTTATGCACAAATCATTTGCAACCATACCCCGCTTTTATGCACAGGTCATTTGCAAAATTGCTACCATGGTTTTTATTTTGGGTGCTCAAAAGAACCGTCTCATTGAGATGGTACTACATATGTTTTAGTTGAATATATTTAAAGCGTACATACCGATTTCTTTTTTGCGTTTTCAAAGATATAAGCTTTACAGTGGCACCACTCGATTTCTGGAATTCGTGTAAACGTTTACAAAATCGTAAAAGCCCTAAATACAACCATGGTTTTATATCTTGGGTGCTCAAAAGAACCGTCTCATTGAGACAGCACTTTTGAGTACTCACAAGATATATATTGGTTGAAAACCTTTAAAGTGTATATACTGATTTCTTTTTTGCGTTTCAAAGATATAAGCTTTACATTGGTAACATTCGATTTCTGGAATTTGTGTAAAAATTTGTAAACATGGAAGTCCTTTTGCAACCATGGGTTTATATTTATGGTGCACAAAAGAATTGTCTCATTGAGACGGTACATTTTACTACCTACAACATATGTAATAGTTGAAAACATTTAAAGTGTATATACCGATTTTTTTATGTTTCAAAGATATAAGCTTTACCATGGTATTATTCGATTTCTGGAATCCGTGTAAACGTTTACAAAAATTGTAAACATGGTAGCCATATTTGCAACCATGGTTTTATATTTTGGGTGCCCAAAAGAACCATCTCATTGATACGGCACTTTTGAGTCTGATACTTTTTTTGTATTTCAAAGATATAAGCTTAATTTACAGTGGTATCATTTATTATGACGAAAGAAGTCTGTTGTTGTCTGGTAGTTACAGCGAATGTATATACCGATTTCATTTTTGCGTTTCAAATAGAAAAGCTTTACATAGGTATCATTTCTTATGAAGAAAGAAGTCTGTTGTTGCATGGTAGTTACAAGAACCCGTGATTCGACGTGTAGAAATGCTGTGTAGGTGCGTGTAAACGGAATCATTTCGATTTTTGGAATTCGTCTAAACCTTAACACAATTTTGTAAACGTGTAAGCTCTATTTGCAACCATGGTTTTATATTTTGGGTGCTCAAAAGAACCGTCTCATTGCGACAGTACTTTTGATTACCAACACCATGTGTTTGGTTGAAAACATAAATTTAAAGTGTATGTACCCATTTCTCTTTATTGTAATAATCACTGTCCTCATCACTTGTCGTGAAAGATAACACAATTACCAAAAGAAATTGCCATGAAATTAATGCCCAACTTTTTGGACAATTAGGTATGGTCAAACAGTGCAGACCCACATCAGACTGTCCCTAGAGAAGCAGTCTAATCAGGGTCTTCACTGTTTGCAGTTCTGTCAATATCTTTATTTGGTATTATTCTATAAAAACCCTTTTGGTTCAATTTTTGGCATATTTACAGCAAAGTTTAGGGAGTCATAAAATTTTGGAATATTACAGTGGACATTTTTCGAAACTTTGGATTTAATGCCACATTCATTAATGCTTTAACCATATACACCACTCTTAACTGATGGGTTGCTTAACTCAATCAGTAGAGTGTTACTATCAACCAAGTGGCCATTGGTTCGATTCCTGGTCTTTCTTTCATACAGAATGAATTTGCTGTATTCATTTTATCAGTTACCAATCTATACAGACAGAATAGAAAACTTTGGCCTTTTTTTCCTGCAGTCACAAAATTTCGTATACGTTTTAGTTCATCTGAGCCGAAGGCTCATAGATGAGCTTATGGTGTGTACAGGCATCTGTGGGTCTCTCTTAAGCTGTGAAGCTCATTCCATATTTCACTTATAGTATCTAGCCAGCACAAGCATGAGTAAGACATTAAAATATGACCCAAGGTCTGCATCCCCTCAATATCTGGTCATCTCAGGGGAATGAATAAGCATTGGAAAATAAAGGACTAAAGTTGATATGACAACTTACAGTTTTCATTGGCATACATAAACGTAGCTTGTCGTAGGGTACAGTCACTTCGATTAACACTATAGTAGTGCGTTATACTACATGCGTTGTTTCGATCAAGATTCACCATTGGGTCGTTACCGCCTTATTTTTGAGTTAGGTTGATAGAAATAGATAATATACTTTGTAACAGAGTTATGGCCCTTGATTCATATCAGAATTTCGTTAGTATTTATCCTACTCTTAGATATTGAAATGCTAACAATTGTTCTCAATTTTAATATTTATGAGGACATCTGCCATGCTCAGCCGAGCTCAGAACACTTTTCATCATAACCCGCGCTTGCGCGGGCCCGTTTCTAGTTGTTTAAAAAGATCCCAAAGGGTATAAAAATATAAAAAAAAATATTTTAATTGATCTAATATTCTAAGAGAAAATTAATCAAGGGACCAAAATTGCCATTTATATTTCTATTGCGGCATTGAGGATGTCAAGGGAATTTCAATTTTTGCCTACAAAAACTTTTTAGATGCCAATGGGAGACAGCAGTCAGTTTTCTCCCTTTACTACTCCATCAGAACAACTAGGTCCAAATAGTTGGGTCTCCTCGGTTTTTATCCCTGCTTTTATTGCAAATATTGGAAAACATTTTTTCTTGAAATATGACTCAGAATATTCCAAATCAATTTAAAACATCTTATTTTATAATCTTTTCAACATTTTTACTCAGTTAATGCTTATCAGCATCTCTTAATTGGCGCAGCTGTCAAAATAATTACACTTATTTATCACCTAATCACCATTATGACCCTATGATAAAGGCAGAGGATTTCAAATGGTTGGACCGGGTTTATCATTTGTTCCACCTCGGTAGTTACCTGTGTTTATCACGGGCATTAACTGACTGCTTTTTGCCATTATATATTTCGTTTTGTCATCTATACTGAAGGACTTTAAAAATGCACCACTTGATAAATCCTAATTTATGTCTAAAATTAGATATTTTCATTATGTGAAAAATAAAATTGACAAGTTCCGTCACTCATCTTGCATTCAATAAGAAAATCGAAACGCTGTGGCTAATGATTGCCGTGACATCGCGATAATTCTGAGACAACTCAAATTCAAAAAGTCACAGAGTACCCATACCTTCCATTATGAACGAAAAAAAGTTTTCGAACTGATGTTTGTTCTTGAAAGCAAAAGGAAAGACAAAATAAAATCATGAAGTTTTAGGCCTTCGGCAACGTTCATTACGTCTATATGACGTCATTGATTTTTGACGTAATTGGCCGTTTATATCATAAGGATCAGGAATAATAAAAAAATTTTGCCAACAGATACTCCTCAATCAGTTGCATAAAAGACAAAAGTATCGCGACATACGGGGACGTCACCCGTCTGTTATTGATGTTTGAAAATTTAAGACTGACGTTAGCAAAGAAACGCTGCGAGTGGGAGTGTAATGAAACAATTTTTTTGAAAACTTTTGTGTTTTTTCCATTTGTTAAGTTATCTGGCTACCACCTAAAAAGCGTTTGTTTTCAAATTGAATTAAATTCACATTTGTCAGACGACCATTGTTGAAAAACACTTACATCGATATTACGTCAGAATGAACAGCATGAGCAAATCAAAATCGTGGCAAATCATGGTCCATTTTGCAAGAGGATAAAAAATGATAAAGAAAAAGTCAGTATATAAAGCTCGCAAAGAGTATGAAAATAAAAAAGTATATTTGAATTGGCCTAACTTGAATTCAGATAATAAAGCTATACGTTATAGCGGTTGAGTTTGTCAATGACTTGATAACCCATCTTTAACGAGAGTGTTAGGGAATTTAACTTATCATGCCCATAATTGTATATGATTAATTAATTAGCTAACGAGATTTAATTATAATAGGAGCTAACATTATTCTGAAGCATCATAGAAACAATGGACAATCAAGTTATCTTTGGCGGCCAAACTAACATGCAAAATAATATGCGAACAATTCACGTTGGCATATTTCACTTATTCCAAAAAAGAAAAAAAAAAACATGCTGGGTATAAAGACCCTGATACTGCTGCATCTCACACACGCTACTCTTGTCCCAAACTCGACTGAGCTTCAAAAATCGAGAAATAGCGATTTTCTATATTATTTCTCATTTCAGCGATCAGCCAAGGCTCAGGCGAGTCTGTGTATTTTCGTAAATTCGACTTAGCTTTAAAATTCGAAAAAAAGCAAATTTCCATATTTTTTCTCATCAGATGCGAGCAGCGAAATCACAGGCGAGACTGCATGTGCATTGGCATAAACTCGACTGAGCCTTCGTTGCTTTAAATTGCGACAGATACTTAATTTCAAGATTTTCTTTCTAGTTTACTGCAAGCAGCAAAAGCTCAGACAAGGCTGTGCATTGGCATAAACTCGACTGAGCCTTCTCTGCTTGAAGATGCGATAATTACCAAATAAGATTGATATCTCAAACGTTTCTGTAGGCTTAATATATTGAAATTCCCTTAACATCGTTAATACTGCAATAGAAAAATTAATGACGATTTTGATCCCGGGCTGATTATCTCTTAGGGACACGTTTTTCAACACTGACTGTTTCTTTTTTTAGAGCTACCCGTGTTTGTAAAGAAAAGTTGCGGTGGTATAGCAAGTGACCAAAATGGATAATATTTTGAACAATTAAATGTCTATCTAATATTTGATCGGCCACTTACAGTTATGTTAAGGAAGAAGTCTTATATTTTTGTATTCATAATCGAAGGGTTTCGGTGACGCTGTGGTTTGAAAACAAACATAAGCTTTCACAAAAGCTTGCTTCCCCATCACCGTCTGATTGAATAGTTTATGTATTAGCGAAACATCAAGCATTTAATGACTCATTTTAAAGCCGCTTTAATGTATATCTCATCGCGAAAAAAAAATTCATTATTATCCTTCATAAGAACCTTTCAACAACGCCGTTTATAACATGTAACACATGTTATAGTTTTTCTTGTTACACTTGTGTGACCACAGGGGTAACAAGTCGTTTATTATTATATGGTGCGCAACGCAGAAAAAGGCCCTTATGGGTAGATTTTCACATTTTCAGTTTTTGACATTTTTCAATAGGTATATGTTCTAGTTATTGATTTGTGTACTTTTCTTCGGAAATTATACACGTCAGTCCTAAAGTATGGTTCTGCATCGCAGTACCCTTTGAACTGACGTCACAATTTTAGCGATGTTACGTCAAAATAATGGAAAGATCTCCTTGTATCCTCAGCTAATCGGCAAACGTTGGATGAAAAGAGCAAACATTCCATTAAGAAGAAAGGGTCCGTAACTACATATTCCAAACAAATTGCAAACATATGGTGGTCGTACCTCCGAAATGGACGATTCTAGATCTGTTTAAAGTTGTATACCTCAACAGATATTGGTACACACTTGTGACGTTGGGAGCGCAGTGACTCAGTGGTAGAGTGCTTGACTTGAGACCAAGGGGCCGCAGGTTCAAGCCTTATGGGCGTCATTGCATTGTGTCCTTGAGCAAGACACATTAATCCAAGCTTAGTACTGGTTCAACCCAGGAAGACCCGACCCTACATAACTGAAAGATTGTTGGTGGGACGTAAAGAACTTGTGACGTAATTTGACGTCGTCAATACGCTTTTTAGTTTTATACCTACGGACAAGCCATAGGCCGTTTAAGGCAGGATACAAGACACAGATATATTCTTTACATCAAAAGGGCACCAGTCTGTAGGATAAGGCCGTGGCCCGTCTCAATATGACCTTAGCTTGTAGGTGGGACGTTCTGACACAAACACAACAACAACAACATCAAAAGGGTCTTTATATACACGCCTTTACCTGAATATATTTTGACTTATTATTGTTATTCATAGTTATTGCATTTTGTTTCATTTTTTGTGCTCATTTTTGAAACGAAAGGTCGTAGTACATGTAGCCTACCTTCTGCGTCCGACCTTTGTACATATTGGTATCGAGGGCGTGACCACGGCAGGGCCGAGGGACAACGGACACACATCAATATATTTTCACCCTTTTTTGTGTCCCACATGAGCTTGTAAATGGTGTCAGAAAATAAGCGATTCAAGAGCATACACATTTACAAAATAATTTTTTTGATTCAAGAGAATAACTATCCCAGTCAGCATACAGTTTTGGTCAACTATCAGCCCCCCTAGTGAGCTGGTGGGCCGATTGTGGCCAATTGGATAAGAAAGGCCCCGACGTGACATAACCTATCTTTGGGGTTTTCTGACACAGCGAGACTTAAATCAGTCTCCTCGGCCACAGAGACTAGCTAGAGAAATTCAATTTTGCTCGTAGCAAGTCTAGATATGATTCTTTCTAATAAGCGAATAACAAAGATGCTGATCAGACTGCGCGGATGCGCAGACTTGTCTGCGCCTTCTTTGTTCGCAAACTCCCGATATTTTTTTTAAAAAAATATACTCACTTTAAACGCGTTCTACCAGAGAGCCTTGAACGTAAATATTTTAGTGTACATATTGCTATTTTCTATAAGCATTTCATTCCTGTAAGTCTTTTTTGTAAATTGCGTCATGGTATTTTTTGTATTTTTTTTTTTTTTTTACAAAATGCACTGTTTTAAATGGCGACTTCGCAAAGTGGCAAATAATTATGTCCTGGGACTGTAGGCATACATCGCTAAAATGGCCAGCATGGTCATATTGGTCTTTAGTATGGTAAAACTGAGGTTGAATTTATATTAATTAGCAGGGGAAAGAAGTTGAATTAAAATGAATAGGCGTCCGTTCTTCTTCCTATCATTACTCTAACCGCGGTTCTTTTTCTTAAAAAGAAAATAATTTTTTCTTTAAACACACAAAAGCCGTAATATTTTCTAAAATAGTTTAAAACAAATATTGAAAACCTGAAACAGTAGATCTATGTGAAATTTAGAAGCTACATAGATCTAGATCTATTCAATATATTTTAGAGCATATGGTTAGGTCTGGTTTCCCGGACTGGACAGGTAGGCAGTGTAAATATGACAAAAGCATATTAAACAACACTGAGAAAAACACTACACCAAAATACCCTGGGTAGGCCCCCAAATAAACCGTCGTAATCTGCTGTACTTTTTTGGCTGAATTATTTCCCCCTTGTTCGATCAATTCCCTTGTCTAGGCAAAATTATTTTTAATACAGAAGCTAAGTATAGTTACATGATTGATGCAGTAACTAAATCCTAATATTTATTTTTAGTAAGATAAAATTAAAACTAAAAATTATTAGTTATTGTCCTATCCTCCAATATTTTAATGCGTGTTTTATATTCATGACTTCATTTTACTTGATCTATCTCAAAATGCGAATTACGTCTCCCCCATGGTGTAGGGGATAAACCTATGTTTTGTAAACCAGGGGTCGCAGGTTCAACTCCCTGCTTCTCCCAATCTGTCGGATGAGACTTTAAGCCGTTGCCCCGTCTTTTGAGACGCTTTAAAACCAGAACCACTGCCGGTTGAGCCTTCGGGTGCTCGTGGGCATAGAACCACAAAACCATAAACCCACCCGGCCAGTACTGGTTATAGCCAAGGAACACAGCCACAAACAAGAATTACGTCTCCGGTATCCTATTTAATTTTATGCATTGAAGCCGCCGTGTTGTAGTGGATAATCGCTATGCCTTGTAAACAAGGGGTCGCAGGTTTGATTCCCGGCTTTTCCAGAAACGCTTTCGGTTGAGGCCTCGGGGTGCTCCCGTCATATACATGTAATACACACACAAATTGAACCCTCCCGGCCCGTTACTATTTACTACCCAGGGAAAGCCACAAAACGTTTTTAGCCTATGCCTTGTAAACCAAGGGTTGAGGTTCGATTCCCGGCTTCTCCCAGTTTGTCGGATGAGACTTAAAGGCTGGCAAGTCACCTTTCTGGCTTTGACATGAGATAAATAATATTGATAATAGTCGTCAGTCATCGTTTAAACTGTCAAGCTAATTCTTAGCTGATTATTGGTTAGATTTAGCTTTAAGCATGAAAAGGGATGGCATATTCTTTTTCACTGACTCAGTTAACGAAGAAGGCATCTGAGTATCTGCTATGTCCTTTACAAACTTTTCATATTGTTTCTGACCAACTGGAGCTAACTGCTTCATGGTTTCCTTGTCATACTCACTTGTTTTATTTAAACAACTGTCCGCTTCTTCTTTTGTATTAAGTGGGTACTGGTCAGCTGACTCCTCTTTGAAGGGATTCACTTAACTGCTAGAAACCCAAATATATAAATAGATCCCCACCTCTACCAACTATTATAAATACAACTTTTTTCCCTGCAACAATCATACACTGGAATGCCTTCCCATCATACACTGTCTTGTTTCCTACCATGGCACAGTTTACTGTTTAGTCACCAGGTGCATGTATCCCCCTTAAGCACTATATTCTGTTTTTATCTTTTAGCTAAACTAACTATCTTTTCACACTGTACAAATTCATTTGATCCACTTCGCATATCTTTTATTTAAGCTAACCCCATTTATCACTTGGTAACAGGAATCCCCTTCTGAAGTCCTCCTAGGAGATATTGGCAGGAAGAGAAAGAAAGAAAGCCTTATATTTATCTTCAGTTAGGCCAATAGCACCTCTCTTACCTTTTATAACTGCAATATTTTGATTGTGGGGTTGGTCTATGGCAAACAAACAGAACGCTTTTTCAATTTTACGAATGGCAAAATGATCTCTGTGTATACATCAGAATGCGTTTGTTTCAGGGCAAGCTTGTCGTGAAGAATGACTGGTAACCATCAAGCATAATAATTATGATCTAGGGAGAAATAGGGATGAGTTCTGAAATTGCTTCTCTATCCTCCTAAAAGAACGTATGACTAGGAAATGCCACAATCACATACCACATACCTACTTATGGCACCGATAGGAACAGAAAGAGAACTCTGACAACCACAAGACAACAAGAGCAAAATACAAATAAAGAGCCAGATCTCTCTTTCTCATCCAGATTGCTGCAAAACTAGAAAGGACGTTAAGTACTACATTACAAAACAAAAACACAAAAAACCCACAAACGAACGGAGCAAAATGGACAAACAACAACAGAGCCACAACCTAAAGGGGACAGCAACTAAAGCCACTGGGGGCAATTAAAACATATTTGTGCCTAATCTACGCCATAGAAAACCTTTTTCAGTTAACAAGCTGTCTTTAACAGAACCAACAATCTTTTCATGGAAATAACGAAGTGCTTGAAAAAGAAAAAAACACAGCCTAAATTGGTATTTGAATAAACAATAAGTGTATATGGATATTCATAAATATATTAATGAACTCATGCGCATATATTGATAAGTATAGTTTGGCAGCAACGTGTAAGACTCTTTATGTATCACTTTTGACAATCTGAATTGGTCACAGTTTGTGATATTAATCATGATTAATTTGTAAGATTTTTTTTACTGATTTTGGGGCAAAAAGGAAAAACTAATTTATATGCATATTATGTAAAATCAGTTAATTTGCATATTTGAACGTTATACCAAAGGGCTATGATTTAGCTTTAATTTGATACCAATTTTGTTGTCCTATGATGAACAGAAACTGAGATATAATCAATTTACTACATACATCCTATTGAGAAGTGTTGGCCATTTTGTTTTTTGGCGGCCATCTTGAACACGGCCTAATTTGAAGTGGCCAGGAATTGTTTTTGAATGTGTGTCATGTAAAGAACATATGGTGTATATTTCATGCTTGTATCATCAAGTGAAGTATTTCCCTTTTGCTCACTAAGCAGCTTCACTAGTTGCACTATAATCTACTCATTATCTTCTATCTGTTGACTAAGTTTGAAGCTCCTAGCAGTTATACTTTTTGAGATATCTTGATTACGACCCTTTAGAAGGGGCATAACTCCACAAAGGGAGAGAATTTGGGCTAAAAAAATACGGGTTAACTATTTTTTTGATATGCTACTTAATTTTTGTAACAGGCGCACAGACGGACGGACGAATGGACAGGCCCAAAGCAATATGCCCCTTCAACTTGTTCAAAGTTGTGTGCATAAAAAGCTATCTGATCAGGATCCACACTGTTTGTTGTGATTTTATGAGACTGGACTGGAGGACATAATCTTTTGTCTGCTAGTGTCGTCTGCAGACAACATTTGCAAATAGTTTGGATCCACATCAGGCCTAACAGAATTTCTGGCCTGATCTGGATCCAAACTAATCAAGGCTCAGATGATATTCCTGATGATTGTTTTAATTGTTAACTTTGAAAAAAAATCAGCAGATGACCAAAAAATGTCCCCACTTGCAAATAGTTGTTTTGTTCAGCAGGACGAAGGTTAAACTGTACTTTGCAATAGCTATGCCTTGAGGCTTAGACTTAATCCATACAATGCAAGTGCATTCAGAGATGCATGATTTTTTATGACTGCTTGCTGACCTTTGAGTTTTGAATGAAAATGTGTCATGAAAGGATATGTGAAATAAGGTAAATTATATTTGACAATGTTTTTGGTAGTTATATGTTGGAGGTTAGGTATGTTCATATTTCTTTAATGTGGAATTCCTGGATCCTCTTGGTAACTGATTACCACTGTAGCAGGTCAGCCTAAAACTCCTAGTCGAAGGACTTATGGATATGTTATCTTAAGCCCCAGTTACACATTCATGATTTTGGCCACGGTAGTTGATTCAAGTCGTGATGCATCGGCATGAGTCGTAGCAGCACCATAGAGACATCAGTGCCAGTCCTAGTAGTACCGTGGTGATTCGTGAAGAATCCTGGTGATTCGGGAACCTCCACGACAAGGCTATGACAAGTTTAAACCGTTTAAACTTGTCGGGGTGAATCGTGTTGGATTGTGGGCGTGGCCTAAATCGTAGCTCTAGCGTAGCGGGATCGGGATCATTCCTAGTGGTACCGTGGTAGTATTTGTGGGCGTTCGTAGCGAATCGGGTTATCCCTGACACACAAGATTCTGGTATAAAAACAGAGCAATGATACATTGCTGAAAATCATTTTCAAAAGACAATTTTAGTGAAGCGCATCATGGATTATGTCCAGAGATATCAAATTATTTGCAGCTTGAACTGGACGTCATCAGATACACTGGACAGGGCATTGGACTTGGGACAGGACTGAGCCTAGCCCGTAGGTTCAGAGACTATTTTGATATTGCCACAGCTTTTCTTTTTGATGGCATGACTGATATCATCAAAGGTTGAAGAGATAATGACATTTGGTGTAATTATTTGGCAAACTGTCACCCCAGGGGGTTTACTCCAATATTTTCATACAGGCTCGAGTCATTTTTTGGGGTTCAAAATTTTGAATTTCAATATATTTTTTGGGGTTTTCAGAGAAATGAATATTTTTGGGTATTAAGATTTTGTGGATACTTTTTGGGGTCATCACAGTATTGGACTATATTTAGTGGACATTTGCATTTTAGGATCTTTTATAAGTCAAGGTACAGAATAGGGAATATTTTTTTAGTTGCTAAAATTTCAATTTTTTTTGGGGTGCTTGACTCCTGATATTTTTTTTTGGTGAACGGTAGATGCTGGGCCCTCCCCCCCCCCCCCCCCCCCCCCCCCCCCCCCCCCCCCCCCCCCCCCCCCCCCCGGGACTCTCACATGACAATCACTAAATCGTGCACGTTCATGGGAGGTCGTGAGGCTACCCTAGCGCTACCGGCTTGAATCGTACTAGCACCGTATCGAATCGTGGAGGCATCCTGAGCATTCGTAGCTCCACCGTGGTGAATCGTAGCGCTGCCATCATGGGACGTAGAGGATCTGTAGATTAATCGTGCAGACACTGTAGGAGCATCGTGAGACACTGTATTGATGCTCGATTTTCTTTTTTTCCATCCTGACGCATCCCGATTTTACCATCTGGTTCAAATCGGGACGAGTCGTGGTGAATCGTGGCCGGAATCGTGACTGTGTAACTGGGGCTTTACTTTTTTGGTCTGCAACAGAGGGGGTTATGCATTTTGAAGCCTGCAGTCCAGCAACATGTACTTTCACAGTCAAAAACAAAGCCAAATATTTTTTTTTGTTTTCTTTTTCCAAATTTAAAAAATAGCATTCCCAGGCATAATGATACCCTTAGGTCATTCTCAACAGCTATTTCAAAGTGCTAAGGCCACCAAAGTTGATTCTTGGCATCTACATCTACATCTACATCTATGGTTTACGCGCTGTCCGTCACTCTTGACTGTTATAGCGCGGGGGTTGCGACTTAAGAAAAGAAAAAGAGAAGAATCGATAGGAAAGTTAGAAGCAAAGAAAAGGCATGATAGGAAAGTCAGAAGAATTTAGAAAAGTTGTGCCGAATGCATTTTCAATCCTTCGGTCTTGTCCAATCTAGCTACCTTGCAGGTACCAGGGCACACGAAGTCCCCGCCAGCACAGCACAAGAAGTCACTAGGATTTACTTGCATTCGACGGACCCTAAACAGATTAGAATGACATGGTGCTGAGCTCCCGTTTGAAAGATACCAAACTGGGAGCGTCTGCCAAAGAGGCTGGCAGGGAATTCCAAAGAACAATGGTTCTTGGGAAGAAGCTGTTTTTGAAGTAGTCACTAGAAGCTGGGACATGTCTGAATTTGTGAGAGTGATGTGACCTGGTTCTTGTTGAGGCTTCCGTTAGATACTGATCTGGTGGGATGTCTACTAGGTCGTTGATTATCTTAAACAACATAGTAAGCTGACACTTGACACGTCTCGATTCCAGTGATTCCCATTCTAAATGTTCCAACATGGAGGTCACGCTGCTGGTGTTGTGGTATCTGTTGGTAACATACCTAGCCGCTCTACGCTGGACCATTTCGAGTTTGTTGATGTAGTCTTGGGTGTAGGGGCTCCAGACTGTGCAACAGTACTCCAGTATGGGTCTGACGAGAGAAAGATATGCAGCTGTTTTTGTTGATTCATTGCTGACCTTCAGGTTTCGTCTCAGGAAGCCTATCATACTGTTTCCCTTCTTTATGGTCTGGTCCATATGCTTATTCCAAGCCATGTTTGTTTGCATCTCTACACCAAGATATCGTGTGGAATCCTCTGATGTAAGAACATGTCCCTTCAATGAGTACTCTCTAACAACAGGATTTCTTGACCTTGATACTCTGATGGTGCTACACTTGTCTGGGTGAAAGGACATACCCCATTTCTTCTCCCATGATGCTAGCTTGTCTAGGTCATCTTGTAAGATGTCACAGTCTCTCTGGTTCTTTATCCTTCTATAGAGAATACAGTCATCTGCAAAAAGCCGAGTATTTGACTGGACGCTCTCTGGGAGGTCGTTTATAAATAGGAAACAACAGTGGTCCCAAGACTGTTCCCTGCGGCACTCCACTTATGACTGGTATACTGTCTGAGGTTGCTCCTTCAACCAGCACCTGTTGAGTCCTGTCCGTTAGGAATGATCGTATCCATCGGTGTACATTGTCCCTGATACCATAATGCTCCAATTTCTTTAACAGACGCTCATGGGGGACGCGATCAAATGCTTTTGAGAAGTCTAAGATGATCAGGTCGTGCTGGTGCTTCTTGTCTAAGCCTTGAATAAGTTCATGGGCTAATGTAAGCAGTTGTGTTTCGCAGCTTCGCCTGGCTCTAAAACCATGCTGGCAGTCTGTGAGTATCTCATATTCATCCAGGTGTTTGAGAACGTTGCTGGTAACAATATGTTCCTGAATCTTGCAGCATAGACTGGTAAGGGAGACTGGCCTGTAATTTGATGCTTTGTATTTCTCCCCTTTTTTAAAGATGGCAGTTACGTTAGCTGTTCTCCAGTCTTTTGGTACTATCCCAGTATCAAAGCTCTTTTGAAAAATAGTGGTCAGGAACGGTCCAATCTCTGTGGCCATCGCCTTAAGAACCCTTGCAGGAAGCAAATCTGGTCCAGAGGCTTTATTGGGATTTAGTTTAAGCAGTAGTTTCACCACACCTTCATTGGTAACCTCAATCTCTGGCATTGACGGGAATGGTGTGCCGTCCGGTGATGGTATGCTGCTCTTGTCCTCCTTGGTCCACGTTGACTCGTATTGTCTGTTGAGGATATCTGCTTTATCCTTTGGTTCAGCATGCAGTCGTCCATTTTCTTTTAGGGGTGCTATGCCGGTGGAGTCCTTTCGTAGAGACTTAATAAAAGACCAAAATCGCTTTTGTTTAGGCTTATACTCCTGTTCTGGGTCACCTTTGTCTATGATATGGTCCACAAAGTTCCAATATGACTGGCGTTCGGCCTTCTGTAGTCTGGCTTTTGTTTCCCGGTAGTGTCTGATGTCCTGCGCTCGACCGGTTTTTCTCTGCCTCTTGAATAGCTTGTCCCTCTTACGCATCAGGGCCTTAACCCCTCTTGAGATCCAGGGCTTTTGGAGCTTGTTCCCGCGTAATAGTTTCGATGGTACATACTGGTCCATTAGGGAATGAACTTTGTTCTTGAAGATTGTCCAGAGTTTATTTACGTCTGCAGTAGGTGCCTTTTCCTCAAACTCTTTTTGGAATGACCTAAGCTCCTCTTTCATACTCTTGTAGTCTGCTTTCTTATATTGATAAACCTTTCTTGCAGGAATATTCACCTTCATGGGCCTCAAACTTGACTCAATGAATACAGCCTCGTGGTCTGAGATACCCGGTAGTATTTCTACTTTGTTGATGAGGGTCTTGTTGCTTGTGAAGAAGAGGTCAAGAGTATTTGAGGTAGTTTCAGTGATTCTTGTAGGTTCCATCACAACCTGGTCCAAGAAGGAATCCCTCATCACTGTTAAGAGTTGGTTGGATAGTGTGCTATAGGATCCATAAGGGGCTACAGTTTCCTCCTCCCAATTTATATCAGGCAGGTTAAAATCTCCTCCTAGCCACAGGTGGGCCCCTTTATCTGTGGGGATACGGTTAATGGTGGTTTGCAAGCATTGGAGATATTCAGGATCTGTCTTGTCTGGAGGCCTATAAAAGGATCCTATATAGAGGTCACTACTTCCTTTTACCTTAACTTTTACCCATAGTAGTTCACAGTCTGTATTCTCTTCAATTATGAGCTCCTCTGGTTGGCTGCTATGGAACTGTTTGGAGACGAGGATGAAGACTCCACCACCACTTCCAGCGGGTCTGTCCCTTCTGTAGGAATTGAATCCCTCTGGGAATACTTCCTGCGATTTAATACTGGAGTTGAGCCATGATTCGCTCCCAATGACAATGTCACCTTGCAGTGATGAAATCATATTCTGAAGTTGGGCGGGCTTACCCCCTGTCTTTATTGATTGGCAGTTAAGTGTGACAACACGCAGTGGTAGATCTTACTTAATGAAGATAGACGTCAGACTTCAGAAAGGCTGTCTTCCCTGGTCCCCGGTATTCGGGCCGGACCACTTTTTTGAGTATGCTTTCCACCTTGTCCTTTTTTGGCTCATATTTATTTGTGCTTACTTCTGATTTTATTCAAACGTGCCATTTGTACGTCACGTCACGGCAGCCCTGAGAATTACACTTGTTGCATGCGTCATCAATCATGTAGACCTAGGGAAGGTGTGAAAAGAGCAGTCACAGAGATATGGACGTTATGTCCAGAGAAAACCTGATGTAGCAGCATGCCAACAATAAAGGTGCAGACTAGCCTGCACATCTGGGCAGTCTGATCAGCCTCTTTATTGTTTACCCTCTGGAAAGTATAATTGAAAAACTTGATACACACAAAATTTCAGCATTCTTGATAATCTCTGTAACTGAGCAGATTGGTTTGAGTCTTGCATGGTCGGAAACCCCTGATAATTTCTGTGATCCAGTTTTATTATAGCCCCGTTTGGGATGTCTGTCATTCCGTAGGTCATCGGTTCATCCATCCGTCCGTCATAATTTCGTTGCTGCTCAATATCTTGAGAAATGTTATATAGAATTTATCCAAATTTTGTATGTGCATTGATATTGACATGATCTAGCTTGGGATTGTTACATGTCATTTTCTCAAATTTGTACCAGAGTCATGGCCCTTAATTTATGCCAAAATTTTGTTTCCGCTCAATATCTTGAGAACAAATGGACAGAATTTCTTCAAATTTTATATATGCATTCATATTGACAAGATCTAGCTTGGGATTGTTACACGCTATGTTTCGCTCATTTGTACCAGAGTTATGGCCCTTGATTTATGCCAAAATTTTGTTTCCGCTCAGTATCTTGAGAACTAATTGACAGAATTTCACCAAATTTTATATATGCATTCATATTGACAAGATCTATATTGGGATTGTCACATGACATTTTCTGCACATTTGTACCAGAGTTATGGCCCTTAATTTGCCCCTAAATTTCGTTTCCACTCAATATCTTGAGAACAAATTGTCATGAGTTCACCAAATTTTATATATGCATTCATATTGACAAGATCTACGTTGGGATCGTTACACATAATTTTTTGCACATTTGTACCAGAGTTATGGCCCTTGATTTATGCCTTAATTTGTTCCCACTCAATATCTTGAGAACTAATTGACAGTATTTCACAAAATTTTATGTATGCATTATATTGACAAGATCTAGCTTGGGATTGTTACACATTATTTTTTGCTGATTTGTACAAGAGTTATGGCCCTTGATTTACGACAGAATGTTGTTTTCTTCAATATTTTGAGAACAAATTGACAGAATTTCACCAATTTTATATATCCCTTCATATTAACAAGATCTAGCTTTGGATTGTTACACATCATTTTTCACAAATTTATACAAGAGTTATGGCTCCTTATTTACGCCAAAATTGTGTTTCAGCTCAATAACTTGGGAACAAATTGATAGAATATCACTAAATTTTATATGCATTCATATTGACAAGATCTAGTTTGTAACAGAGCTATGGCCCTTGATTGATGTCAGAATTTGTACCGGCTTAATGTATTTAGGCTTTCATGCAAGTTATCTTTAGAACTTGGACTTTTTCATAATTGAGCCGTGACATGAGATTTCCAACAATGTGGTATGTGTGACCAACAAAGCCTCAGATCAGCCTGTGCATACGCTTAGTCTGATCAGAGCCTTTGCTAGTTGCTTGCATATTCTTTAAGTGTTGAGCTACTGACTGATGAACATTTGGAGTTTCTAACCTTAAAAGGAGACTGCACAGGCTTGTCTGAGTCTACACTTGTCAAAATACCACATTGTTGGAAATCACATGTGGCGGCTCATATATAAAAGCGCTGCAGCGAGGCTAGAGTCATTCTCTGACAATTCTAGTTTCCCTCAAATTGACGATGAGCTTTTTAATGCCCCGCTTTGAAAAAGGGGGAGGGGCTATATATAGGATTGGGTTGTCTGTCATTCCGTCCGTTCGTCCATCCATTTGTTTGTTCTTCTGTCAAAATATCTTCTTATAGCCCCGCTTTGAAAAAGGAGGGAGGGGCTATATATAGGATTGGGTTGTCTGTCATTCCGTTCGTTCGTCCATCCATTTGTTTGTTCGTCTGTCAAAATATCTTCTTATAGCCCCGCTTTGAAAAGGGGGGGGGCTATACAGGATTTCGGTTGTCTGTCATTCTGTCCATTGGTTCATCCGTCCGTTAGTCTGTCATAATTTTTTCGTTTCCGCTTAATATCTTGAACAGTTTTATAGATTTTAACAAAATTTTGAATGTGCAATGATATTGACATGATCTAGATTGGGATAGTTGCACAACAATTTTTTGTTATTTGTACTAGAGTTATGCCCCTTGATTTACGCCAAAATTTCGTTTTGACTCAATTTATTGAGAACAAATTGACAGATTTTCTCCAAATTTTGTATATGCATTCATATTGACAAGATGTAGCTTTGGATTGTTACACATCATTTTTCACACATTTGTACCAGAGTTATGGCCCTTGATTTACACCAAAATTTCTTTTCCACTCAATGTCTCGAGAACAAATGGACAGAATTTTACCAAATTTTATATATGCATTCATATTGACCAGATCTACGTTGGGATTGTTACACATCGTTTTTCGGATATTATTACCAGAGTAATGGCCCTTGATTTACGTCAAAATTTTGTTTCCGCTCAGTATCTTGAGAACAAATTGATAGAATTTCACCAAATTTTATATATGCATTCATATTCAATTTGACAAGATCTACGTTGGGATAATGTTATACATCATTTTTCGCACATTTGTACTAGAGTTATGGCCCTTGGTTTACGCCAAAATTTGGTTTCCATTCAATATCTTGAGAACAATTGGATAGAATTTCACCTCCATATTTACAAGATCTACATTGGACTGTTACACATCATTTTTTGCACATTTGTACCAGAGTTATGGCCCTTGATTTAGGCCAAAATTTCCTTTCCGTTCAATATCTTCAGACCAAATGGACAGAATTTCACCAAATTTTATATATGCAATCATATTGACAAAATCTACGTTGGGATTGTTACACATCATTTTTGCTCAGTTGTAGCAGAGTTATGGCCCTTGATTTACTAAAAAAAAATTCTCCACTCAATATCTTAGGAAAAATGGACAGATTTTGACCAAACTTTATATGACTTTTTTATACTGACAAGATCTACGTTGGGATTATTAGCTGTCATTTTTTGAAAATTTGTAAGAGTTATGCCCATCGATTGATGTCAGAATTACATTACCACTCAATATCCTGAGAAACTCTGTCCTTTTATTGTATGCAAAGCACTGCAGCGGGGCTATAGTCAGATTCTCTTACCATTCTAGTTTAGCTCACCTGTGCCAAAGGCTCATTGGTAAGCTAATAGTATACCAGTCACTCCTGCATCCGTTCGTCGGTCTGTCGTCCGCCCATCAACATTTTCAAACATCTCTGAAACCACTGGGCCAATTTAACTCCAATTTCATATGGAGACTCCTTAGGACGTGGGAACAAAGTTTGTTCAAATGGCCCTGGTCTCATGACCAAGATGGCCGCCACACCCATATATGGTAAAAACCCTCTAAAAATCTTCTTCTCCAGAACCAGAATGCCGATGACCTTCGGACTTGGTTTGTAGCATTGTGGGTGTTCGGCTTACCAAGTTTATTCAAATAATGATCCTACAATGTAGGTTGACCTTGACCTACTTAACGTCAAGGTTGAATTTGTTTCCTAATGGATCTGGGGAGAATGGCTATTTATTTTCAGGGAGCTGGGGAGCACTTGTAATTATTTTCAGGGATTTGGGGAGCAAGCTCATAGTTTTGGGAATTAGGGAGCCCTGCAAAAAAGTAAAAAAATCTCACCTTAAGGAAAAGCCTTCATTTTGTTTTGATTAAAAAAAAATCTTCAGCTTCTGGTGGGAACCCCCAGACCCCCCCCCCCCCCCCCCCCCCCCTTGGAAATCCAAATGTATTTACTTTTGTGCTACATGCTTATCGGGATTGGTATTGGTGACTGGTAGGGCAAATCTTTTTGACAATTGTCGTGCGCGGATCCAGAAAGTTTTGTCAGAGGGGGTCCAACGAAATTTGATAACTTTTTTTTTTAGTTGATGAGGAGATAAAGGTTCCAAATACCACTATAAATGGGCCATTGTCAGCATGCCAGCAAAATGCCATTTAAATGGCGTTTTGCTGGCAGGCTGATGATGGTCCAACATTAAATGCTATAGCTTCGTAGCTTTGTGATTTCAGGGAATTCAGACCAGTTTTGCAAGGAAACTCTATATTTGGGTGATTTTTTCAGGGGGTCCGGACCCCCTGTGCTGTGCCCCCCTCTGGATCTGCCCACGATTGTGGAAAATTACCCTTAAAATTGTTGATTTTTAGGTTGATAATAATGTATTTTGGGACACTAAGAATGTGCCAGATTGCACCATTTTGATAAAAAAATCAGTGGGAGCATGCGCCGGAATCCCCTAGCACAAATCTGAATTCACATCATTACAGGGCTATCAATGCGCCTGGTATGTAATATTTGATGTAAAAAAGGAAAAGCCTCCATTTTTATTTACATTTCTTTGGCTTCTGTGGGCTATTGCCCCCCAGACCCCCACCCCCACCCTCTGTAAAATGTGAATGTATTTATTTTTGTACTAGCATGGGCATCTGGATTGATCTTGGAGAAAAATATGGCACAAAATTTGGGTTGTTTATTATTCTAAAAATTGTTGGTTTTTAGGTTGATAATTTTGTACTTTGGAACACTCAGAATGCACCAGATCACACCATTTTTGTCAATTTTTTTCAGGGGGAGCATGCCCCCGCACCCCCCTAGCGCAAGTGTGAATCTACATCATAACAGGACAAACTACGCACCTGGTATGTAATTCTCTATCTAGGTAATTGGATGATTTTTATTAAAACTTTGATGAATGTTGATCAGATATTATTAGCTCACCTGAGCCGAAGGCTCATGGGTGAGCTAATAGTATACCAGTCACTCTGGCGTCCGTCCGTCCGTCGTCCGTCTGTCAACATTTTCAAACACATTCTCCTCTGAAACCACTCGGCCAAATAAACTCAAATGTCATATGGAGACTCCTTAGGACGCGGGAACAAAAGTGTGTTCAAATGGTCCTGGTCACATGACCAAGATGGCCGCCATGCCCATATCTGGTAAAAAAACTTTAAAAATCTTCTTCTCCAGATCTAGAAGTCGGATGACCTTGGGACTTAGTATGTAGCATACGAGATGTGGGGCCTACCAAGTTTGTTCAAATAATGATCCTAGGTTGACCTTGACCTACTTAATGTCAAGGTCAAATTTTGCTTCCTAATGCATTTAAATGTATTTTTTTTGAAAAGTTTATTTTTTTGAAAACTGTGGAAGCCTTAGTCATTATTCTCACTTGATATGTTTAACCTAATGAGACAATGGCTATAAATAAGTTCCAAAGGTCAAGGTTGACCTTTGACCTTCCAGCTTAGGTCGCTCATATTGGAGTCTCGTCAATATATTAAAACATAGTTTTCTCACAAATCATTTGCCCGATTGAACTCAAATTTCATGTGATTACACCTTTTGATAAATTAGCCAAATATATACAAAAAATTTAGGTCACATGACCAAGATGACCGCCACGCCCATATATGGTAAAAAACCCTTTAAAAATATTATTCTCCAGAACCAGAAGGCCAGTGACCTTGAGACTTGGAATGTAGCATTGTGGATGTGGGGCCTACCAAGTTTGTTCAAATGATGATCGGAAGATGACTTTGACCTACTTAACGTCAAGGTCAAATTTGCTTCCTTATGCATTTAAATGGAAATTTTTTTGAAAAGTTGATTTTTTGAATATTGTGGAAGCCTAAGTCATTATTCTCACTTGATATGTTCAATCTAGTGTCTATAAATAAGTTTCAAAGGTCAAGGTTGACCTTTGACCTTTCAGCCAAGGTTGCTCATATTGGAGTCCCATCAACATATTAAAACATAGTTTTCTCAGAAACCACTTGGCCAATTGAAATCAAATTTCATATGACAACTCCTTATGATTGGTTAGCCAAAATTTATACAAATTGTTATGGTCATATGACTAAGATGGCAACCACGCCCATTTATGGTAAAAACTCTTTAAATATCTTCTTCTCTGGAACCAAAAGGCTATTGGACTTGGTATGTAGCATTGGGGATGTTGGCCCTACCAATTTTGCACAAATGATGAATCTAGGTTGACTTTGACCTACTTTATGGCAAGGTCAAATTTGATTCCTAATGCATTTATATGGGGAAAATCTAAAATGTTCATTTTTCTATAACTGTTTAAGCCAAAATCATAATACTTGTGAGAAATGTTAAACCTAATGAGACATTCATTTTATATTAAGTACCAACTGTCAAGCTGACCTGTGACCCTTTATCCAAGGCCACTCATTTGGACCGCAACACACATATCTAAACATCTTTTTCTCAGAAATCACTGGGCTGTTTGATGGATTATTCATTAGATTGTTTAGGTCACTTGACCAAAATGGCTGCAACCACCATATATGGTTAAACAAAATTTGTTTCATTATAAGCTGTAGTTGACCTTGACCTATTTTAACATTATTAAGGAGATCAGGTGAGCGCCTCAGGACCTTCAGGTCCTCTAGTTTACTTGTAGAAACTGAAGTCAAACCTACTTATAGGACCTAATAGCAATTATAAAAACACTTTCTATGCTTACAAGAATAAATGTTTTCACTTTGTCTAAGAAAATCTAGTTTTATCTTTTGGAAAAAACAGCGCCTCGCCCACCAGAAAACCAAAAGATCTAGCTGTCCCTAATAAAAAATCAAATCTAGAGAGCATTCATTCATACCTACTCTACCAGGTACAGCAATATTCTGTCGCTGGGGTGGCATTGGGGGTGCTGAGTAGGTCAAAAAATTTAGCTTGGGGATTTGCGATGGCGCCCCATCGACTGCACATTCTAGTTTGAATTGTTACAACAACAATTAAGGGACTTTGAGGCCTTGCTATGCAGTTATAATATATTGGCTACCTTTACTCTTATCACAACAGGGTTTGGAACTTGTATTGCATCTACCTGTATACATCTAGTTCATTGTATAGCCAGGGTATTATACATGTGACTGTGTACGATCACAGATTTATTATGCCCCGGCCATGACAACCCAGGGGATAAAATGTTACCCCTGTCGGTCCGTCTGTCCTTCCGTAAGTTTGTACGTACTTCACACCCAACGACGTCCGCTCTCTCAGTCAAATAGTTCTGATCAGAATTTTATGAAACTTGGTCACATTGTTTAGTACCACAATATCATCTTCCAGTTCGATAATATACAATTATTGACTTCAATGAGGTAGACATAAGGATTTATCTACCCGAAAAAGTGATAATTCACCGAGGCCGCTAGGCCGAGGTGAATATTTTTTCTAAGGGTATATAAATCCTTATGGCTCTACCGAAACTGTTTTGTTATATATAACTTTCATCTAAGAATGTTCAACCTTCAATCTAAGACATCTAAGGACTTTCTCACAAGTTTTAGCAACTGTTATTAAAATATTATAGTGTAGTATTTTGCATTTTCGAATGTATATTAATTCTCTTAATGAGGAATATTATACAATTATTGACTTCAATGAGGTAGACATAAGGATTTATCTACCCGAAAAAGTGATAATTCACCGAGGCCGCTAGGCCGAGGTGAATATCACTTCTAAGGGTAGATAAATCCTTTTGTCTACCAAAATTGAAGTCAATAACTATTTTATTATATGACTTCATTTAAGAATGAAAATTTTGCTACTTTTACTTTTGTTGGTAAAGACATGTTAACCTTCTATTTAAGACATCTAAGGACTTTCTCACATGTTTTAGCAACTTTTATTAAAATATTATAATCTAGTATTTTGTATTTTCAAATGAATATTAATTATCTTAATGGGGAATATAAAATATTATCATAAAACTGTTTTTACAGTTTGTTTATTCAAACAAAGATAAATAAGCAAACAAAACAAATCAAAACTGTTGTAAAAATTCATGAAAGTTTTTAATTTACCTGTTGGGAGGTGAAACAGCAAATAATGTCAATTTCATGCTGCACATGCTAGTTTCACACTCATCATGCTTTTTTTAGCGCTCTAGAGGGTAATATTGCAGAAGTGTCAAAAATATTAATTTCTGGAAACTAGTTTGAGCTGGTTTTCATGCAATATTAAGTTGTGGACCGGTTCAGACCAGTTTCCAGGTAGACATAGAGATTTATGAAGACAAATTAAGCCAATCAGGAGACCAGATTCTCTCCAGTCCTGTAACAAAAAATGTTATCATAAATTTTTTTTTCAGGGTGAAACAGCAAATCATGTCAATTTCATGCAGCACATGCTGGTTTCACACTCATCATGCTATTTTTAGCTCTCTTGAGGGTAATATTGCAGAAGTGTCAAAAATATTAACTTCTGGAAACTAGTTCAAGCTGGTTTTCATGCAATATTAACTTGTGGACTGGTTTCGACCAGTTTCCAGGTAGACATAGAGATTTATGAAGACTAATTGGGCCAATCAGGAGATAGGATTGTCTCCAGTCATTTAACAATGGTCCATATCGCACCATGCCTTCATGAGTTATGGATCTTTGTCTATGAAAATGCGCCATTTGCAACGATGTCCGCTCTCTAAGTCAAATACTTTTGATCAGAATTTGATGAAACTTGGTCAAATTGTTTTGTACCATGATGTCTTCTTCAAGATTGATTATGGTCCATACTGCACGATGCTTTCAAGAGCTATGGCTCTTTGTTTATGAACATTCATCATTTCAAACAACTTCTGATCTCTAAGATGAATAGTTTTGATTAGAATTTTATGAAACTTGGTCACATTGTTTAATATTATAATGTCTTCTTCAAGCTTGATAATGGTCCATATCGCAACATGCTTTGAGGAGTTATTGCCCTCAGTTCGTGAAATTCATCTTTTGAAACGACATCTGCTCTCTAAGATGAATAATTTCGATGAGAATTCAATGAACATTGTCACATTGTTTAGTACCATAATCTCTTTTTCAAGTTCTAGAATGGCCCATATTGCATCATGCCTTCAGGAGTTATTGCCCTTTGTTTATGACAATTCCAGTGACATGCTTACACACACAATCACAGCCTCAAAGTCTGAAAGGAAAACTTGTTCAGTGTATATCACAACATTTGTAACCCCATTTTGAAAACAATTTCTGTGCAAGGCATTCATATACTTTTCTCTTTCTTTGTAACCCCATTTTGAAAACAATTTCTGTGCAAGGCATTCATATACTTTTCTCTTTCCTTTTTTTCAGATGGATGATGTGAAGAATCTTTCAGGCTAGCTAAAAAGAAATTTCAGCTTTAAACAAGAGATTAGCAGCACTTTAAATAGAGGTAACTCTTTGCATGTTGGGTAATTTTGCCTAATTTTTTGTCAACTGCAGATTTTTTCAAAATCAGCTTTTCAAAAATTTCTTTCAGGAATTCATACCATTAGATTGTGAGCTTGGATCCAGGTCAGGCCAGACACTTTTTTCGGGCTTTTCTTGGCCCAAACTGTTTCCAAAAGTTATCAGCAGAAACTTGTGGGTTAAGAATTAATTCTAGGAGATGCATTTACAAGAAAATACATTATTTGACCTTTACCACATGAAATATTGCCCAGTACCCTCTACATCATGTGACCTAACTAGGTACAAAGTTTGAAGGTGCTTGGTCTAATGGTTTTGGAGGAGATACATTTACAAGAAATGTAACTGACGGATGCACAAATGGATGGATGGACAGACGGACAATGGAGGGACTATGGTACAAAATTAATATATCCTTTTTTTTCTAAAGAAAAAAGTGGGTGTTATAAAGAACTGTCTCATTGAGATATTGTACTTTTGAGTATTCAGAAAGTATGTTTTGGTTGAGAATAAGAAAATTAATTCTTGCACTCCTGCCATGACAATAGCAGAGGCATTAAGTCTTACCTCTATCCAACCATCTGTTTGTGTGTACGTCTTTCTCTGTTAATCTGTCCATACATCTGTCAGTATGTCCCTACGTCAGCTCTCTAAGTTGAGAGGTTTTGATCAGAATTTTAAATACATGCCATAATCTCACGTGGTCGATCTGTGAGATTTGAGAAAAATTTAAGTGAGATTTGAGAAAAATATGTGAGATTTTTTCTCTACGCTATACATTGTAGGAAGTATTTTTGAAATTAAAAACAGTCTATTATTTCATTTTGGAGATTATTTTTTAGTTCCGAAAACACCTGGGCCCGAGGTTATAAAACTTTTTTCGTGCTCAGCTCAACTGAGCATAAAATTTATCATGCTCATAAATGTTAAAATGTCAACAATTGTTGGCATTTTAAGATTTACGAGCATGATAAATACAACATCTGAGCATCTGAAAGCAAGAAAAGTCTTTATTTTTAAGCATTTTAGATTTTATGAGCATTTGAGATTCCATGCTCAGTTGAGTTGAGCACGAAAAAAGTTTTATAACCTCGGGGCCAGGTTTTAGTGATTGACAAAAGGTATGTCAGGAATTGGTTATTTTGAACTATATCAAGTGGCCAGCATAGTATTTATGAACAAAACATGCCAGGAATAGGTTTTATTGACAAAAGCGTATGCCAGGATCAATTTATGCTGATATCAAGTGTCAGCATTGTGATTTTGAACAAAACATATGCCAGGAATAGGTTTTGTTGACAAAAGGTATGTCAAAAATAGGTAAAGCCAAAAGTTGATTTGTTCTGTCAATCAGTAAAATCTGATGTTTTCCCAACAAAAAAACAATTTCCGAAATGAAATAATAGACTATTTGACATGATGATTTAAAGCTTATTTATTTGAAAGGCATAAATGCTGCAAGGTTCTTTAAATTATTTAATAAATGAGGGCCTGAAAACTTTTATCATTCAGGCTGTAAGTAAGTAAAGTCTTTATTTAAAGAGGATGACAATTAACATTTAGTAGAACAACTAATCTTCCATGAGGCCCTCAAAATAAATGATCTGTAATAAAAGTTTGCACAAACTATCAAATTTGAAATTGTCAAACCCTGTTACTACTGAGCAAATCAATCCCAGAGCTTAACGCTAAATTTTGGCTAGACAATGAACTGAATGCACAAAAGTGGATCCTGCATGGTCAGCTGATCAGTTTCCACACTATTTCAAAAACGGGAATATATCTAGGTTCAGCAGGACAAGGGTAAATTTGATATCCTTTATTAATACCATTAGAGAGTCAAACAGTTAGGAACAAGATCTGGGTCAACATTTTGTCAGCCCTGATCTGGTTTTAAAATTGTTTACAACAGTTATCGACAGACATCAATTGCAGGCAAAGGGTTAGCTGCATCTATAATGACAGTCACAAAATGCTGAATAAGCTACACCCAATAAATGACCAAACTAACCATTCTACTTCTTGAACACTTTAGAATGAATATGTGAACTAACTTCTTGCAATTATCTGCTATATACCCAACAAAAAAAGAAACACACCACTATGATTTTGCCCATTAAGTTCTCCTTTTAATACAAAAATTATAATTGTCATGAAATATTCATTTCTGATAAAATATGACTAAAATTGGAGTTTGGGGTAGATGAGTATCTGTACCTTCCATGTCTTGGGATCAAAACACAGCAAGGCATATGGTAAACGAGTGTTTGAAGTGTTTATTCAATGCTACTGTCTACATGAATTTCTAAGTATGTTTTTCATTTGCGAAATATGAAAAAGATAGGTTGGCGTTATGTGAGACAACCAAATCCAAATGTGGTTATTGATTTTTTTTCTGTTCCAAAATCCATTTACATCAGTTGGACCGTTTAAGTTGATTAAATCACTGTTGAAATCTTTACATGTTTTGTAAGGTTTATCTCCAGTATGGAATTGTTATCAAAATGTAGTCACAAGGAAGGGGCTACCTAGCATTCAATAATCGCGTATGATGAATTTAAAGATAAAATTTGCAAAGAATAAGTGTCTGAGTACATTTTGATCTACTAAGACTAGTCCCGTTGCTTGAACTTATCCAGCATAAGAGCATTATAAAAAACGCTCATTTTCTGTGACTTTACAATTTGACCCCCACTTGGTTCATGAGCAATTTTCTACAACACAATTTGACGCCTGATTACAAAAGACATGTAAAACAGCAGTACCTGACATTACCTTTGCACTGATATAAATTAAACTGGCCTATCCCTTGTGATCTTCCTGAGAGTTGAACAGTTCTATGTGGTGCGTTTCTTTTTTGTCGGGTATATATTCTAATTTTAAATCTTTAAAAAAATTTATGTTTGTTAAGCCTTTACCGAAACAATGCAAAGGTTTTGGTAAAGACCAGTAAGAATGGCAAGTGTAGTAGAAATAGTTCAGAAATGAATATGATGGTACTAGAGTTGCATCTAGTATAATATTAATTTTATATTAATTTTAAGCATGTCAATTTATACAACAAAGGCAACAAATGCTTAACCTTTACCATGCTTTACTACACTCTTCCCCACTTTAAACCTAACCAACTTGCAGGGTTCCACTTAATTGAATTAAATGCATTATTTAATGAAGAGAACAGTATGCAACCTGATCAGTTTGCTTCAGGATCCAGCTGACTCGGTTCTATACTGATTTCAAAAAAGGATATATCCAATTTCAGCATGGTACGGGTTAAAAGATTTACTTTTTATATTATTTACAGGTCATCATATGTTTTATAAACTATCTCAGCAGTAAATTCGACAAAAATGTATCTGCCGCGTAGCGCAGTCCGTAACGTGTCTGGCAACAGATGCGAGTCTGACTGCAGATCCAGGGGTCGAGAGTTTGATCCCGGCGTGGTCCCATACTTTCGTGGAGATTGATCATGAATTATATGTTTACGGTCATTCTCCTCTCTTCCGCTGAATCATTCAAGAAGGGTTATTGTCAGTTACAAGCGAAAGTATGTGCACGAAGTACTGGTTAACTGCTTGTTCAAGCTTGCCCAGGAAAAAGTGTGGCTAGGTGAACTGATCGTCCCGCCATGACCATAGCTGTTGACTTGGGACGTAAAGCAACACAGCAAACAAAAAGACAAAAAATGTATCAAGTGATAATTTTATGGAGAAGAAATTAAGGATACTGCCTACTTATGACTATTTCTTATGAGTGTTGATCCATATCGGCTAGCTGTTCAGGATCCACACTGTAACATTTGAAAGTTAAAGAATAAACATAGCTTAAACAGTAAATGAATAGAGGAAAAACGAACATATATACAATATAAAATATATACAAACATGACTTAAAATAACAGTTAGCATTTAAAAGATTCTGGTTGAGTGATCATTTTCTTATTCAAGAGTATTTGAACATTAAGATACACTTTCATTTGCATTCTTGGTTTGCATAATTTTGTATATAGATGGCAAACAATTCAGCTGTAGTGTTTTCACTTTTGTTCAGTATAGTAAAGTATTATAAAATACAGGTAAAGTTCGAAATTGGAGATAATCAGCAAAATTTTGACCAAGTTATGGCCCTTTATATGCCCCCGCCATAACAATGGCCGGGGCATTAAGTAGTACCCCTGTCCATCTGACCGCCTGTACATACGGACGTACATACTTTAGTACGCATGTCCATACATCTGTCCAACGACATCCGCTCTCTAAGTCGATTACTTTTGATCAGAATTTTATGAAACTTGGTCACATTGTTTAGTACCATGATGTCCTCTTCAAGTTCAATAATGGTCTATATCGCACCATGCTTTCAGCAGTTATGGCCCTTTTGTTTATGAAAATTCACCATTTGAAGTGATGTCCGCTCTCTAAGTCGAATATTTTTTAACAGAATTTTATGAAACTTGGTCACATTGTCAAGTACCACGATGTCTTTTTCAAGTTCGATAATGGAATGTATTGCACCATGCTTTCAGTAATTATGGCCCTTTGTTTATGAAAATTCACCATTTGAAACGATGTCCGCTCTCTTAGTTGAATACTTTTGATCAGAAATTTATGAAACTTGGTCACTTTTTTTGTTTAGTACCATGATGTTTTCTTCAAGTTAGATAATGGTCCATATCACACCATGCTTTCAGCAGTTATGGCCCTTTGTTTATGAAAATTCAGCGTTTTTAATGATGTCTGCTCTCTTAGTCGAATACTTTTGATCAGAAATTTATGAAACTTGGTCACATTGTTAAATACCATGATGTCTTCTTCAAGTTTAATAATGGTCTATATGGCACCATGCTTTAAGGAGTTATTGCCCTCAGTTTATGAAAAAGCGTTGGTTGAAACGACATCTGCTCTCTAAGATGAATAGTTTTGATTATAATTCTATGAAACTTGGTCACATTATAAATTACCATAATGTCTTCAAGTTTCAGAATGGCCCATATCGCACCATGCCTTCCCGAGTTATTGCCCTTTGTTTATGACATTTCCTCTTTTATACAAATTTGCCAATAGCGAGGGCATCCGTGTCCCATGGACACATTTCTAGTTTGACTTAAGTTTTGGCAAATGCAAATGCTATATTGGCATTTAAGCTCTCCTGAGCCATTGTCTCATATATATAGTGAACTTTTGTGATTATTGAATTGTCTCGGTCGTTTTTCTATCGTGCGTTGTGCGTTGTCAACAATTGCTTCAAATGAAACATCCTCCTAAAATACTAGCTGGATTTGGATACATGATTGGTTGCAAGTCTAGATCACTCAGGCCAAAAATAGATTTTCGAGGTGAGAACTTGATTTTTATGCCCCCGTCATGACAATGGCCGGGGCATTAAGTGTTACCCCTGTCCTTGCGTACGTACGTCTGTCCAAATGACGTCCGCTCTCTAAGTCAAATACTTTTGATCCAAATTTTATAAAACTTGGTCACATTGTTTAGTACCATAATGTCTTATGGTCCATATAGCACCATGCTTTCAGTAGTTATGGCCCTTTGTTTATGAAAATTCACCATTTGAAACGATGTCCGCTCTCTAAGTTGAATACTTTTGATCAGAATTTTATGGAACTTGGTCACACTGTTAAGTACCATGATGTCTTCAAGTTCAATAATGGTCTATATCGCACCATGCTTTAAGGAGTTATTGCCCTTAGTTTATGAAAAATTGTCGGTTGAAACGACGTCTGCTCTCTAAGATGAATAGTTTTGATTATAACCAGGCCATGTAGTGCTGTCAGTAAACTATGTCTGGCTATTGATGCATATAAAATTTCACAAGGGCGAAGTCAATTGTCAATATTATTGACCATAATTTTGCATAATTGAAAGAAAAATAGTGAGTATGATCAGGAAATACCACAATCACAAACCGCAGACAACCATGTGGCACCGCGAGGAAGAGCCGCTCAACCATCACGAGACACCAGGAAGACAAATTAAGCAAAGCAACCAGCTCTCTCTTCCCCATCAAGTTGATTGCAATACTAGAATGGACATAAAGTAACGTACACCAAAACATAGAACAATTACAGACTCCCACAATGGGGGTGACAAAAAACAAAAAGTAAACAACAACAGAACAACAAATGGGATTTTAGTTCAAAGGCCTACGTCTGATCCCTTGAGTGTACTTAGGGTGTGTGGCGTTTTGTTTGATTTGATTCTTTATTTCCCATCAACAATCTTTCAGTTAAATAGGGATGGGTCTTCCTGGGTTGAACCAGTACTAAGCTGGAATAAATGTGTCTTGCTCAAGGACCACAACACAGTGACGCCAGTGAGGCTTAAACCCAGGGCCTCTCCGTCTTGAGTCAAGCACTTCACCACTGAGCCACTTCGGTCCCCCTGGGTGTATGATGTGGCCAAAATTAAATTTTTTCATAATATAGTCATGTTTCATACC
Source organism: Loripinus fragilis (assembly GCA_964019695.1). Lineage (NCBI taxonomy): Eukaryota > Metazoa > Mollusca > Bivalvia > Lucinida > Lucinidae > Loripinus > Loripinus fragilis. The sequence continues at coordinate 87,869,230 of OZ026527.1, read as the reverse complement.
AAATTAAGGGACATCACGGATGCAGGAACCTGGTAGCCAAGGGCAGTGAATATCTTATCATTGTAAGTGCTGTACTTGTATCACTGTTAGAGTATGTTACATGTACATCCTCCATGTCAAATGTCATCTTCCTTATAAATCTGCCTGTGTGTACTTTGATAGAAATGACCTATTCATAGAATGTCCTTTGCTCTGTCATCATTGTAAGTGTTGTACATGTACCACTGTTAGCCCATGTTACACCCTTCACGACAAATGCCCTCTGCTCTGTTATCATTGTAAGTGCTGTACATGTACCACTGTTAGCCCATGTGACACCCTTCATGACAGATGTCCTCTGCTCTGTTATCATTGTAAGTGCTGTACATGTACCACTGTTAGCCCATGTGACATCCTTCATGACAGATGTCCTCTGCTCTGTTATCATTGTAAGTGTTGTACATGTACCACTGTTAGCCCATGTGACACCCTTCACGACAAATGCCCTCTGCTCTGTTATCATTGTAAGTGCTGTACATGTACCACTGTTAGCCCATGTTACACCCTTCATGACAGATGTCCTCTGCTCTGTTATCATTGTAAGTGCTGTACATGTACCACTGTTAGCCCATGTGAAACCCTTCATGACAGATGTCCTCTGCTCTGTCATCATTGTAAGTGTTGTACATGTACCACTGTTAGCCCATGTGACACCCTTCATGACAGATGTCCTCTGCTCTGTCATCATTGTAAGTGCTATACTTGTAACACTGTTAGCCCATGTTACACCCTTCATGACAGGTGTCTTCTGCTCTGTCATCATTGTAAGTGCTGTACATGTACCACTGTTAGCCCATGTTACACCCTTCATGACAAATGTCCCCTGCTCTGTCATCATAGTAAGTGCTGTACATGTAACACTGTTAGCCCATGTTACACCCTTCATGACAGATGTTCTCTGCTCTGTCATCATAGTAAGAGCTGTACATGTTACACTGTAAGTCCATGTTACACCCTTCATGAAAGATGTTCCCTGCTCTGTCACCATAGTAAGTGCTGTACTTGTACCACTATTAGCCCATGTTACACCATTCATGATAAATGTCCTGCTCTGTCAACATTGTAAGTGCTGTACTTGTATCAATGTAGCCCATGTAACACCCTTCATGACAAATTTCCTCTGCTCTGTCATCATTGTAAATGCTGTACTTGTATCACTGTTAGCCCATGTTACACCCTTCACGACAAATGCCCTCTGCTCTGTTATCATTGTAAGTGCTGTACATGTACCACTGTTAGCCCATGTGACACCCTTCATTACAAATTTCCTCTGCTCTGTCATCATTGTAAGTGTTGTACATGTATCACTGTTAGCCCATGTGACACCCTTCATGACAGATGTCCTCTGCTCTGTTATCATTGTAAGTGCTGTACATGTACCACTGTTAGCCCATGTTACACCCTTCATGACAGATGTCCTCTGCTCTGTCATCATAGTAAGTGCTGTACATGTAACACTGTTAGCCCATGTTACACCCTTCATGACAGATGTTCTCTGCTCTGTCATCAAAGTAAGTGCTGTACATGTACCACTGTTAGCCCATGTGACACCCTTCATGACAGATGTCCTCTGCTCTGTCATCATTGTAAGTGCTGTACATGTACCACTGTTAGCCCATGTTACACCATTCATGACAGGTGTCTTCTGCTCTGTCATCATTGTAAGTGCTGTACATGTACCACTGTTAGCCCATGTTACACCCTTCATGACAAATGTCCCCTGCTCTGTCATCATAGTAAGTGCTCTACATGTAACACTGTTAGCCCATGTTACACCCTTCATGACAGATGTTCTCTGCTCTGTCATCATAGTAAGAGCTGTACATGTAACACTGTAAGTCCATGTTACACCCTTCATGAAAGATGTTCTCTGCTCTGTCACCATAGTAAGTGCTGTACTTGTACCACTATTAGCCCATGTTACACCATTCATGATAAATGTCCTGCTCTGTCAACATTGTAAGTGCTGTACTTGTATCAATGTAGCCCATGTAACACCCTTCATGACAAATTTCCTCTGCTCTGTCATCATTGTAAATGCTGTACTTGTATCACTGTTAGCCCATGTTACACCCTTCATGACAAATGTCCTCTGCCCTGTCATCATTGTAAGTGTTGTACATGTACCACTGTTAGCCCATGTGACACCCTTCATGACAGATGTCCTCTGCTCTGTCATCATTGTAAGTGTTGTACATGTACCACTATTAGCCCATGTTACACCCTTCATGACAAATGTCCTCTGCTCTGTCATCATTGTAAGTGTTGTACATGTAACACTGTTAACCCATGTTACACCCTTCATGACAGATGTTCTCTGCTCTGTCATCATAGTAAGTGCTGATCTTGTACCACTGTTAGCCCATGTAACACCCTTCATGACAAATGTTCTCTGCTCTGTCATCATTTAAAGTGCTGTACATGTAAAACTGTTAACCCATGTTACACCCTTCATGACAGATGTCCCCTGCTCTATCATCATTGTAAGTGCTGTACATGTATCACTGTTAGCCCATGTTACACCATTCATGACAAATGTCATCTGCTCTGTCATCATAGTAAGTGCTATACTTAAAACACTGTTAGCCCATGTTACACCCTTCATGACAAATGTCCTCTGCTCCGTCATCATTGTAAGTGCTGTACTTAAAACACTGTTAGCCCATGTTGTATCGTTCATGACAGATGTTTTCTGCTCTTTTATCATAGTAAGTGCTGTACATGTTACACTGTTAGCCCATGTTACACCCTTCATGGCAAATGTCCTCTGCTCTGTCATCATTGTAAGTGCTATACTTAAAACACTGTTAGCCCATGTTACACCCTTCATGACAGATGTCCCCTGCTCTATCATCATTGTAAGTGCTGTACATGTATCACTGTTAGCCCATGTTACACCATTCACAACAAATGTCATCTGCTCTGTCATCATAGTAAGTGCTATACTTAAAACACTGTTAGCCCATGTAACACCCTTCATGACAAATGTTCTCTGCTCTGTCATCATTTAAAGTGGTGTACATGTTAAACTGTTAACCCATGTTACACCATTCACGACAAATGTCATCTGCTCTGTCATCATAGTAAGTGCTATACTTAAAACACTATTAGCCCAGGTTACACCCTTCATGGCAAATGTCCTAGGCTCTGTCATCATTATAAGTGCTATACTTAAATCACTGTTAGCCCATGCTGTTTCCTTAATTCCAAATGTCCTCTTCTCTGTCATTATTGTTAGTACTATACTTGTATCATTGTAAGTCCATGTTATATTCTTCATGACTAATGTCCTCGGCTCTGTCATCATTGTAAGTGCTATACTTAAATCTATTTCATCTAAAATATTCATCACTTTCATGTCTTTGTGGTGAGAGAAATCCATCAAGATATCATTTTTCAAGGAACTCTTGATTCTGAATATAAAATGGCTTCACTCTTTTAACTCTTCATCTGATAGTGATTTCCACAGATTATCTTTTCATTGTTCTAATTCAGATTCAATCTCCCACAAAAATACAGGAATTCTTTATTCTGAATATTAAATGGCTTCACTTATTATCTTTTCATTGTTTTATTTCAGATTCAATCTCTCACAAATACAGGAATTCTTAAACCTGAATATAAAATGGCTTCACTAGTTAAACTCTTCATCTGATCTCAATTATCAAAGATAATATTTGTACTGTTTTATTTCAGATTCAATCACCCCTAAAATACAATGACTTATTTCTCAACTTATTCCTTGCCATTTTATGTTTAAAATGCTAACTCTTGACCCGCTCTCTACTGTAGACATAACAAACTGGTTGCAGTTTCTCTGGTGAACCAACAGAAGTTTGTTCTTTACGTCCTGGAAAGATAAGCTTCTGGATTTCATACTGTGGCATTTAGTAAATGTGTGCAGTCATTTTGTGATATCACTTTACCCTTTTGTACTCAGAAGGTCACAATATGATAGAATTTGATCCATTCTGAGTGCATTAGTGGATTAGATCCAGATCCACCTGGATAGCTTAGTTGCACTAGAGCACCTATTGATTGTTATTGGCACCAAGCCATGTTAATTATTTTTTCTGTTAAGCTTTTATAGATCGTTTGAGACGAGAACCTGTGAGTTCTTCCTGCATCCTTGTGTCAATCTAATTCAAGGAAACAACTGTCTGGTTTGGGGTAAAAACCCTGTTTCGTACACATTTCTCCGGTTGTTGAGCAATTATGAATGGATTTTCATGCCCCAGTGGAAAAATGAAAAATGACCACTTCTGCACCAAATCAATTCATCAAGTTTCTCATTTGCATAGGAATTGGGTCAAAGAGACCTAATACATGATAATATTTTCTAGCTGCCTTTTTTATTATTATTTTTTTAAATGTTTTCCTTAAGAAGGACAAGGTAAATGACCACCGAGACCCCAATGCGGGGGCTTGGGGTCTTTGCACTTTCCATCTTTTTTTCCAGACTCATTGAATTAGAGTGAGCTGCATTTTTTTATATTCAATGAAGTTTAAATAAGGAGTATTTTATAATCATAAAAGTTTCTTGCTCTACTTACTTGAACTAAGATTGCAGGAATGACAGGTAAAGCAGAGTCACTGATTGCTTTATTAAATATTTGTGACTTATATTTCTGAGGGATCCAAGTTTTTCTTATATTTTTTCAAAAATAAATTTTACCTGTCTGTCTCATGCATATTTTTTCCTGATATTTCAATTCAAAATGATTTTCAATTTTCTTTTAAATTATAGGTATATTCACTTCTTAAATTGCATATTTGTTTTCAAGATAAGTTAAAGGTTGTTTATAAGTTATTAAAAAGATTTTGCTATTACATCTCAAAAAGCCATTTTTTAAGTATTGCTGTGTATTTACCTTGTTCTTGATTATCAGCAACATGAGTATTTGATGAATTTATATTTATCATTCACATACTGAATTTAGATTGCAGAAATCACAGATAAATCAATTCATAAAACACAACTTGAGGGATGTGCTGTCAAAATTTTTTAACAATCCTTATTTTATTGATGGGTTGTTCTTGATAAATGCAGATATTTCAGTGATATCATAAATGCAACATGCACATTTATTAGAGTAAGGCCTTATAGATAATCTTTGAAGAACTTTTGAATCTGTGGGCAAGCTTAAAGTAAGATATATTAGCTCTTTTCAATAGTTTCCAATCAACAAGATACCTGCCATTCTGCATATCCTTCTACCAGGATGTTAAGGGTATTTGTTGTCAGGCTCAATTTCCATTTGATATGCACTACATTGTAGTTTCTATTTACTGTTTTTGGTTATCTGGATGCTATGTTACAATCCTACCATTTGTCAAGATAAATAAAGATATCAGGCCCATTTATGTTTAATTCTTCTATGAAAATAGTTGCTACATTAACTGGAACACTTTTGGTTAAAAGGTTTTGAGTACATTGAAAACTTTATCAAACTTTTCATTAATTTCTTGTCTTTGTGTTAAGAGAAGTCCATCAAGATATCATTTTCGCAGGAATTCTTGATTCTGAATATAAAACGGCTTCACTTGTTAAATTCTTCATCTGATAGTGGTTTCCACAGATTATCTTTTCATTGTTCTTATTCAGATTCAATCTCCCACAAAAATACAGGAATTCTTTATTCTGAATATAAAATGGTTTAAGCCCTCCAGTAAAATATTTTACTGACCGTTCCAAGGCGGTACTTCTTTTGTGGATCTTTTATGTTTTTGTTCTGTCTTGTGTTTGCTATGTTTTGTGCGCGTCTGTTTATATGTGCTTTGTGGTCACCTGCTGGGAAAGGGCTGACCTCTTGGCTCTCGTTTGTGGTGTCTTCTGTGAGTTTGTCACTTTCCCATTGGTATCCTGGGTCAGGTGTGGTACTTGATTGTATCGATTCCTGATCTTTGCACCATTACTTACTTTCACTTGTAAAACTCTTCATCTGATAGTGATTTCTACAGATTATCATTTCATTGTTCTATTTTAGATTCAATCTCCCACTAAATTACAGGAATTCTTTATTCTAAATATTAAATGGCGTCACTTATTATCTTTTCATTGTTTTATTTCAGATTCAATCTCTCACAAATACAGGAATTCTTGAACCTGAATATAAAATGGCTTAACTAGTTAAACTCTTCATCTGATCTTAATTATCAAAGATAATATTTGTACTGTTTTTTTTTTTAGATTCAATCATCCCTGAAATATAATGACTTATTTCTTAACTTATTCCTTGCCATTTTATGTTTAAAATGCTATCTCTTGACCCACTCTCTACTGTAGATATAACAAACTGGTTGCAGTTTCTCTGATGAACCAACGGAAGTTAGTTCTTTCGTCCTGGAAAGATTAGCTTCTTGATTTCATACTGTGGCATTTAGTCAATGTGTGCAGTCATTTTGTGATATCACTTTACCCTTTTGTACTCAGAAGGTCACAATATGATAGAATTTGATCCATTCTGAGTGCATAAGTGGATTAGATCCAGATTCCACCTGGATAGCTTAGTTGCACTAGAGCACCTATTGATTATTATTGGCACCAAGCCATGTTAATTATTTTTTCTGTTTAGCTTTTATAGATCGTTTGAGACGAGACCTGTGAGTTCTTCCTGCATCCTTGTGTCAATCTAATTCAAGGAAACAACTGTCTGGTTTGGGGTAAAAACCCTGTTTCGTACACATTTCTCCGGTTGTTGAGCAATTATGAATGGATTTTCATGCCCCAGTGGAAAAATGAAAAATGACCACTTCTGCACCAAATCAATTCATCAAGTTTCTCATTTGCATAGGAATTGGGTCAAAGAGACCTAATATATGATAATATTTTCTAGCTGCCTTTTTTATTATTATTATTTTAAATGTTTTCCTTAAGAAGGACAAGGTAAATGACCACCGAGACCCCAATGCGGGGGCTTGGGGTCTTTGCACTTTCCATCTTTTTTTCCAGACTCATTGAATTAGAGTGACCTGCATTTTTTCATATTCTATTGAAGTTTAAATAATGAGTATTTTATAATTATAAAAGTATCTTGCTCTACTTACTTGAACTAAGATTGCAAGAATGACAGGTAAAGCAGAGTCACTGATTGCTTTATTAAATATTTGTGACTTATATTTTTCTGAGGGATCCAAGTTTTTCTTAATTTTTTTCAAAAATAAATTTTACCTGTCTGTCTCATGCATATTTTTTCCTGTTTTTCAATTCAAAATGATTTTCAATTTTCTTTTAAATTATAGGTATATTCATTTCTTAAATTGCATATTTGTTTTCAAGATAAGTTAAAGGTTGTTTATAAGTAATTAAAAGGATTTTGCTATTACATCTCAAAAAGCCATTTTTTAAGTATTGCTGTGTATTTACCTTGTCTTTGATTATCAGCAACATGAGTATTTGATGAATTTATATTCATCATTCACATACTGAATTTAGATTGCAGAAATCGCAGATAAATCAATTCATAAAACACAACTTGAGGGATGTGCTGTCAAAATTTTGTAACAATCCTTATTTTATTGATGGGTTGTTCTTGATAAATGCAGATATTTCAGTGATATCATAAATGCAACATGCACATTTATTAGAGTAAGGCCTTAGAGATAATCTTTGCAGAACTTTTGAATCTGTGGGCAAGCTTAAAGTAAGATATATTAGCTCTTTTTAATAGTTTCCAATCAACAAGGTACCTGCCATTCTGCATATCCTTCTACCAGGATGTTAAGGGTATTTGTTGTTGTCAGGCTCAATTTCCATTTGATATGCACTACATTGTAGTTTATATGTACTGTTTTTGGTTATCTGGATGCTATGTTACAATCCTACCATTTGTCAAGATAATTAAAGATATCAGGCCCATTTATGTTTAATTCTTCTATGAAAATAGTTGCTACATTAACTGGAACACTTTTGGTTAAAAGGTTTTGAGTACAAACTTCATCAAACTTTTCATTAATTTCTTGTCTTTGTGTTAAGAGAAGTCCATCAAGATATCATTTTCCCAGGAATTCTTGATTCTGAATATAAAACGGCTTCACTTGTTAAATTCTTCATCTGATAGTGGTTTCCACAGATTATCTTTTCATTGTTCTTATTCAGATTCAACCTCCCACAAAAATACAGGAATTCTTTATTCTGAATATAAAATGGCTTCACTTGTTAAACTCTTTATCTGATAGTGATTTCGACAAATTATCTTTTCATTGCTCTATTACAGATTCAATCTCCCACAAAAGTACAGGAATTCTTTATTCTGAATATTAAATGGCTTCACTTATTAACTTTTCATTGTTTTATTTCAGATTCAATCTCTCACAAATACAGGAATTCTTGAACCTGAATATAAAATGGCTTCACTAGTTAAACTCTTCATCTGATCTTAAATATCAAAGATAATATTTGTACTGTTTTTTTTTCAGATTCAATCACCCCTAAAATATGATTACTTATTTCTCAACTTATTCCTTGCCATTTTATGTTTAAAATGCTATCTCTTGACCCACTCTCTACTGTAGATATAACAAACTGGTTGCAGTTTCTCTGGTGAACCAACGGAAGTTAGTTCTTTACGTCCTGGAAAGATAAGCTTCTGGATTTCATACTGTGGCATTAAGTAAATGTGTGCAGTCATTTTGTGATATCACTTTACCCTTTTGTACTCAGAAGGTCACAATATGATAGAATTTGATCCATTCTGAGTGCATAAGTGGATTAGATCCAGATTCCACCTGGATAGCTTAGTTGCACTAGAGCACCTATTGATTATTATTGGCACCAAGCCATGTTAATTATTTTTTCTGTTTAGTTTTTATAGATCGTTTGAGACGAGAACCTGTGAGTTCTTCCTGCATCCTTGTGTCAATCTAATTCAAGGAAACAACTGTCTGGTTTGGGGTAAAAACCCTGTTTCGTACACATTTCTCCGGTTGTTGAGCAATTATGAATGGATTTTCATGCCCCAGTGGAAAAATGAAAAATGACCACTTCTGCACCAAATCAATTCATCAAGTTTCTCATTTGCATAGGAATTGGGTCAAAGAGACCTAATACATGATAATATTTTCTAGCTGCCTTTTTTATTATTATTTTTCTTTAAATGTTTTCCTTAAGAAGGACAAGGTAAATGACCACCGAGACCCCAATGCGGGGGCTTGGGGTCTTTGCACTTTCAATCTTTTTTTCCAGACTCATTGAATTAGAGTGAGCTGCATTTTTTATATTCAATGAAGTTTAAATAAGGAGTATTTTATAATCATAAAAGTATCTTGCTCTACTTACTTGAACTAAGATTGCAGGAATGACAGGTAAAGCAGAGTCACTGTTTGCTTTATTAAATATTTGTGACTTATATTTCTGAGGGATCCAAGTTTTTCTTATATTTTTTCAAAAATAAATTTTACCTGTCTGTCTCATGCATATTTTTTCCTGATATTTCAATTCAAAATGATTTTCAATTTTCTTTTAAATTATAGGTATATTCATTTCTTAAATTGCATATTTGTTTTCAAGATAAGTTAAAGGTTGTTTATAAGTAATTAAAAAGATTTTGCTATTACATCTCAAAAAGCCATTTTTTAAGTATTGCTGTGTATTTACCTTGTTCTTGATTATCAGCAACATGAGTATTTGATGAATTTATATTTATCATTCACATACTGAATTTAGATTGCAGAATTCGCAGATAAATCAATTCATAAAACACAACTTGAGGGATGTGCTGTCAAAATTTTGTAACAATCCTTATTTTATTGATGGATTGTTCTTGATAAATGCAGATATTTCAGTGATACCATAAATGCAACATGCACATTTATTAGAGTAAGGCCTTAGAGATAATCTTTGAAGAACTTTTGAATCTGTGGGCAAGCTTAAAGTAAGATATATTAGCTATTTTCAATAGTTTCCAATCAACAAGATACCTGCCATTCTGCATATCCTTCTACCAGGATGTTAAGGGTATTTGTTGTCAGGCTCAATTTCCATTTGATATGCACTACATTGTAGTTTCTATGTATTGTTTTTGGTTATCTGGATGCTATGTTACAATCCTACCATTTGTCAAGATAAATAAAGAAATCAGGCCCATTTATGTTTTATTCTTCTATGAAAATAGTTGCTACATTAACTGGAACACTTTTGGTTAAAAGGTTTTGAGTACAAACTTCATCAAACTTTGCATTAATTTCTTGTCTTTGTGTTAAGAGAAGTCCATCAAGATATCATTTTCCAAGGAATTCTTGATTCTGGATATAAAACGGCTTCACTTGTTAAATTCTTCATCTGATAGTGGTTTCCACAGATTATCTTTTCATTGTTCTTATTCAGATTCAACCTCCCACAAAAATACAGGAATTCTTTATTCTGAATATAAAATGGCTTCACTTGTTAAACTCTTCATCTGATAGTGATTTCCACAGATTATCTTTTCATTGTTCTATTTCAGATTCAATCTCCCACAAAAATACAGGAATTCTTTATTCTGAATATTAAATGGCTTCACTTATTATCTTTTCATTGTTTTATTTCAGATTCAATCTCTCACAAATACAGGAATTCTTGAACCTGAATATAAAATGGCTTCACTAGTTAAACTCTTCATCTGAGCTTAATTATCAAAGATAATATTTGTACTGTTTTATTTCAGATTCAATCACCCCTAAAATACAATGACTTATTCCTCAACTTATTCCTTGCCATTTTATGTTTAAAATGCTAACTCTTGACCCACTCTCTTCTGTAGACATAACAAACTGGTTGCAGTTTCTCTGGTGAACCAACGGAAGTTAGTTCTTTACGTCCTGGAAAGATAAGCTTCTGGATTTCATACTGTGGCATTTAGTAAATGTGTGCAGTCATTTTGTGATATCACTTTACCCTTTTGTACTCAGAAAGTCACAATATGATAGAATTTGATCCATTCTGAGTGCATAAGTGGATTAGATCCAGATTCCACCTGGATAGCTTAGTTGCACTGGAGCACCTATTGATTGTTATTGGCACCAAGCCATGTTAATTATTTTTTCTGTTAAGCTTTTATAGATCGTTTGAGACGAGAACCTGTGAGTTCTTCCTGCATCCTTGTGTCAATCTAATTCAAGGAAACAACTGTCTGGTTTGGGGTAAAAACCCTGTTTCGTACACATTTCTCCGGTTGTTGAGCAATTATGAATGGATTTTCATGCCCCTGTGGAAAAATGAAAAATGACCACTTCTGCACCAAATCAATTCATCAAGTTTCTCATTTGCATAGGAATTGGGTCAAAGAGACCTAATACATGATAATATTTTCTAGCTGCCTTTTTTATTATTTTTTTAAAATGTTTTCCTTAAGAAGGACAAGGTAAATGACCACCGAGACCCCAATGCGGGGGCTTGGGGTCTTTGCACTTTCCATCTTTTTTTCCAGACTCATTGAATAAGAGTGAGCTGCATTTTTTATATTCAATGAAGTTTAAATAAGGAGTATTTTATAATCATAAAAGTATCTTGCTCTACTTACTTGAACTAAGATTGCAGGAATGACAGGTAAAGCAGAGTCACTGATTGCTTTATTAAATATTTGTGACTTATATTTCTGAGGGATCCAAGTTTTTCTTATATTTTTTCAAAAATAAATTTTACCTGTCTGTCTCATGCATATTTTTTCCTGATATTTCAATTCAAAATGATTTTCAATTTTCTTTTAAATTATAGGTATATTCATTTCTTAAATTGCATATTTGTTTTCAAGATAAGTTAAAGGTTGTTTATAAGTAATTAAAAAGATTTTGCTATTACATCTCAAAAAGCCATTTTTTAAGTATTGCTGTGTATTTACCTTGTTCTTGATTATCAGCAACATGAGTATTTGATGAATTTATATTTATCATTCACATACTGAATTTAGATTGCAGAATTCGCAGATAAATCAATTCATAAAACACAACTTGAGGGATGTGCTGTCAAAATTTTGTAACAATCCTTATTTTATTGATGGGTTGTTCTTGATAAATGCAGATATTTTAGTGATATCATAAATGCAACGTGCACATTTATTAGAGTAAGGCCTTAGAGATAATCTTTGAAGAACTTTTGAATCTGTGGGCAAGCTTAAAGTAAGATATATTAGCTATTTTCAATAGTTTCCAATCAACAAGATACCTGCCATTCTGCATATCCTTCTACCAGGATGTTAAGGGTATTTGTTGTTGTCAGGCTCAATTTCCATTTGATATGCACTACATTGTAGTTTCTATGTACTGTTTTTGGTTATCTGGATGCTATGTTACAATCCTACCATTTGTCAAGATAAATAAAGAAATCAGGCCCATTTATGTTTTATTCTTCTATGAAAATAGTTGCCACATTAACTGGAACACTTTTGGTTAAAAGGTTTTGAGTACAAACTTCATCAAACTTTTCATTAATTTCTTGTCTTTGTGTTAAGAGAAGTCCATCAAGATATCATTTTCGCAGGAATTCTTGATTCTGAATATAAAACGGCTTCACTTGTTAAATTCTTCATCTGATAGTGGTTTCCACAGATTATCTTTTCATTGTTCTTATTCAGATTCAACCTCCCACAAAAATACAGGAATTCTTTATTTTGAATATAAAATGGCTTCACTTGTTAAACTCTTCATCTGATAGTGATTTCCATGGATTATCTTTGCATTGTTCTATTTCAGATTCAATCTCCCACAAAAATACAGGAATTCTTTATTCTGAATATTAAATGGCTTCACTTATTATCTTTTCATTGTTTTATTTCAGATTCAATCTCTCACAAATACAGGAATTCTTGAACCTGAATATTAAATGGCTTCACTAGTTAAACTCTTCATCTGAGCTTAATTATCAAAGATAATATTTGTACTGTTTTATTTCAGATTTAATCACCCCTAAAATACAATGACTTATTTCTCAACTTATTCCTTGCCATTTTATGTTTAAAATGCTAACTCTTGACCCACTCTCTACTGTAGACATAACAAACTGGTTGCAGTTTCTCTGGTGAACCAACGGAAGTTAGTTCTTTACGTCCTGGAAAGATAAGCTTCTGGATTTCATACTGTGGCATTTAGTAAATGTGTGCAGTCATTTTGTGATATCACTTTACCCTTTTGTACTCAGAAAGTCACAATATGATAGAATTTGATCCATTCTGAGTGCATAAGTGGATTAGATCCAGATTCCACCTGGATAGCTTAGTTGCACTAGAGCACCTATTGATTGTTATTGGCACCAAGCCATGTTAATTATTTTTTCTGTTAAGCTTTTATAGATCGTTTGAGACGAGAACCTGTGAGTTCTTCCTGCATCCTTGTGTCAATCTAATTCAAGGAAACAACTGTCTGGTTTGGGGTAAAAACCCTGTTTCGTACACATTTCTCCGGTTGTTGAGCAATTATGAATGGATTTTCATGCCCCAGTGGAAAAATGAAAAATGACCACTTCTGCACCAAATCAATTCATCAAGTTTCTCATTTGCATAGGAATTGGGTCAAAGAGACCTAATACATAATAATATTTTCTAGCTGCCTTTTTTATTATTATTTTTTTTAAATGTTTTCCTTAAGAAGGACAAGGTAAATGACCACCGAGACCCCAATGCGGGGGCTTGGGGTCTTTGCACTTTCCATCTTTTTTTCCAGACTCATTGAATTATGGTGAGCTGCATTTTTTTAACTTCAATGAAGTTTAAATAAGGAGTATTTTATAATCATAAAATTATCTTGCTCTACTTACTTGAACTAAGATTGCAGGAATGACAGGTAAAGCAGAGTCACTGTTTGCTTTATTAAATATTTGTGACTTATATTTCTGAGGGATCCAAGTTTTTCTTATATTTTTTCAAAAATAAATTTTACCTGTCTGTCTCATGCATATTTTTTCCTGATATTTCAATTCAAAATGATTTTCAATTTTCTTTTAAATTATAGGTATATTCATTTCTTAAATTGCATATTTGTTTTCAAGATAAGTTAAAGGTTGTTTATAAGTAATTAAAAAGATTTTGCTATTACATCTCAAAAAGCCATTTTTTAAGTATTGCTGTGTATTTACCTTGTTCTTGATTATCAGCAACATGAGTATTTGATGAATTTATATTTATCATTCACATACTGAATTTAGATTGCAGAATTCGCAGATAAATCAATTCATAAAACACAACTTGAGGGATGTGCTGTCAAATTTTGTAACAATCCTTATTTTATTGATGGGTTGTTCTTGATAAATGCAGATATTTCAGTGATATCATAAATGCAACATGCACATTTATTAGAGTAAGGCCTTAGAGATAATCTTTGAAGAACTTTTGAATCTGTGGGCAAGCTTAAAGTAAGATATATTAGCTCTTTTCAATAGTTTCCAATCAACAAGATACCTGCCATTCTGCATATCCTTCTACCAGGATGTTAAGGGTATTTGTTGTCAGGCTCAATTTCCATTTGATATGCACTACATTGTAGTTTCTATGTACTGTTTTTGGTTATCTAGATGCTATGTTACAATCCTACCATTTGTCAAGATAAATAAAGATATCAGGCCCATTTATTTTTTATTCTTCTATGAAAATAGTTGCTACATTAACTGGAACACTTTTGGTTACAAGGTATTGAGTACAAACTTCATCAAACTTTTCATTAATTTCTTGTCATTGTGTTAAGAGAAGTCCATCAAGATATCATTTTCCCAGGAATTCTTGATTCTGAATATAAAACGGCTTCACTTGTTAAATTCTTCATCTGATAGTGGTTTCCACAGATTATCTTTTCATTATACTGAATATAAAATGGCTTCACTTGTTAAACTCTTCATCTGATAGTGATTTCCACAGATTATCTTTTCATTGTTCTATTTCAGATTCAATCTCCTTCAAAAATACAGGAATTCTTTATTCTGAATATTAAATGGCTTCACTTATTATCTTTTCATTGTTTTATTTCAGATTCAATCTCTCACAAATACAGGAATTCTTGAACCTGAATATAAAATGGCTTCACTAGTTAAACTCTTCATCTGATCTTAATTATCAAAGATAATATTTGTACTGTTTTATTTCAGATTCAATCACCCCTAAAATACAATGACTTATTTCTCAACTTATTCCTTGCCATTTTATGTTTAAAATGCTAACTCTTGACCCACTCTCTACTGTAGACATAACAAACTGGTTGCAGTTTCTCTGGTGAACCAACGGAAGTTAGTTCTTTACGTCCTGGAAAGATAAGCTTCTGGATTTCATACTGTGGCATTTAGTAAATGTGTGCAGTCATTTTGTGATATCACTTTACCCTTTTGTACTCAGAAGGTCACAATATGATAGAATTTGATCCATTCTGAGTGCATAAGTGGATTAGATCCAGATTCCACCTGGATAGCTTAGTTGCACTAGAGCACCTATTGATTGTTATTGGCACCAAGCCATGTTAATTATTTTTTCTGTTAAGCTTTTATAGATCGTTTGAGACGAGAACCTGTGAGTTCTTCCTGCATCCTTGTGTCAATCTAATTCAAGGAAACAACTGTCTGGTTTGGGGTAAAAACCCTGTTTCGTACACATTTCTCCGGTTGTTGAGCAATTATGAATGGATTTTCATGCCCCAGTGGAAAAATGAAAAATGACCACTTCTGCACCAAATCAATTCATCAAGTTTCTCATTTGCATAGGAATTGGGTCAAAGAGACCTAATACATAATAATATTTTCTAGCTGCCTTTTTTATTATTATTTTTTTTAAATGTTTTCCTTAAGAAGGACAAGGTAAATGACCACCGAGACCCCAATGCGGGGGCTTGGGGTCTTTGCACTTTCCATCTTTTTTTCCAGACTCATTGAATTAGAGTGAGCTGCATTTTTTATATTCAATGAAGTTTAAATAAGGAGTATTTTATAATCATAAAAGTATCTTGCTCTACTTACTTGAACTAAGATTGCAGGAATGACAGGTAAAGCAGAGTCACTGTTTGCTTTATTAAATATTTGTGACTTATATTTCTGAGGGATCCAAGTTTATCTTATATTTTTTCTAAAATAAATTATACCTGTCTGTCTCATGCATATTTTTTCCTGATATTTCAATTCAAAATGATTTTCATTTTTCTTTTAAATTATAGGTATATTCATTTCTTAAATTGCATATTTGTTTTCAAGATAAGTTAAAGGTTGTTTATAAGTTATTAAAAAGATCGTGCTATTACATCTCAAAAAGCCATTTTTTAAGTATTGCTGTGTATTTACCTTGTTCTTGATTATCAGCAACATGAGTATTTGTTGAATTTATATTTATCATTCACATACTGAATTTAGATTGCAGAATTCGCAGATAAATCAATTCATAAAACACAACTTGAGGGATGTGCTGGCAAAATTTTGTAACAATCCTTATTTTATTGATGGGTTGTTCTTGATTAAATGCAGATATTTCAGTGATATCATAAATGCAACGTGCACATTTATTAGAGAAAGGACTTAGAGATAATCTTTGAAGACATTTTGAATCTGTGGGCAATCTTAAAGTAAGATATATTAGCTCTTTTCAATAGTTTCCAATCAACAAGATACCTGCCATTCTGCATATCCCTATACCAGGATGTTAAGGGTATTTGTTGTCAGGCTCAATTTCCATTTGATATGCACTACATTGTAGTTTCTATGTACTGTTTTTGGTTATTTGGATGCTATGTTACAATCCTACCATTTGTCAAGATAAATAAAGAAATCAGGCCCATTTATGTTTTATTCTTCTATGAAAATAGTTGCTACATTAACTGGAACACTTTTGGTTAAAAGGTTTTGAGTACATTGAAAACTTTATCAAACTTTTCATTAATTTCTTGTCTTTGTGTTAAGAGAAGTCCATCAAGATATCATTTTCGCAGGAATTCTTGATTCTGAATATAAAACGGCTTCACTTGTTAAATTCTTAATCTGATAGTGGTTTCCACAGATTATCTTTTCATTGTTCTTATTCAGATTCAACCTCCCACAAAAATACAGGAATTCTTTATTCTGAGTTTTGTTTCATTTAAGGAAAATACTTGTTTGTACATTTGCGTCATCTGTGTTAAAATTAAAGGTTACAGTATATTGAAATCATATTCAAAAGGTTCATCCCTTTGTTGTATTTATTTTTAGAGAAGCTGATTAAGTTGCCGAAATTTGTAGGAATTTTGGTTCCTGAGTATGAAATGGCCATTCTTTACCTGATAGTGTTCTAGTCTGATTATATATTCACCTTTTTAATTGAGACCCAATCTTCTTTTCTTATAAATACATTGACTGTTATTTCTCATCTCATTCCATTAAAAAAACTAAAGAAGGCAAAAATCAGGAATAGACACAATCAATTACCACAACAGATCCAAGACACCATATGAGAAAATGACAAAAACACAGAGAAGCAACACCCACAAGAGAGACAAGAAGTCAGCCCTTTTTATCACAAGGTGATCACAAGACTGCAGGGAACAAACAAGACATTAAATTAAAGACAATTGTCAAACATGAGTAACAAAATGGATGCACAAGATAATCATCATCTTGGAACGGTCAGTTTCATCATGCCAATTTTTGGTTCAAAGCATATGCATTGTGAGCAGAACATAAAATGTACTGGTTACAGCTCTTCCGATGAATCATTGGACAATAGCTCATTTGATATTTACAGGTTCACACATTCAGGTATATTGGTGTTTATTTTGGGCTTTCACTGGGTTCCACTAAAATCTATTCTGCCTTATTAAAAAGGCTCTATCTTTCTTGTGTACAAGTACAATGGCTGTCATTTCTGCTCCACTTTATATCAAGTTCTAGTTCATTATGTCAATACTTGGTCCATCATTTACTTTGGGCAAACATATTCATGAACAGTCATAATAAATGCACTGGATATAGTTCCTCTGGTGAACCCCTATTTGACAACTTTTATTTTCCAGTTTCATGGTTGTGGAAGATATTTTTGTCTCTCACTGTGTTCCAGCAAGATCTCTTTCTGCCTTTTATTGTGAATTCATCTTCATTGCAACTCTTGGTTCATCAATTTTTAGGGGCCAAAAACGTTCCTAAAAAGCCATTAGTAATGCCTTGGATGAACCAATATTTGCCACTTCACTGGACACAGTTTGCACACATGAAGTATCTTTTGGACTTTCAATGTGTCCCAGCAAGATCTGTTCTACCCTTTTATTGAGAATCCTTCTTCCTTATGTATATTTAATTTCTGTCATTTCTCAACCAATTCTCTTCGAGTTCTGGTTCATCATACCAATTATTGGCCTAGCATTTTCTTTGGGCACAACTGTTCCTGATCAGTCATAATTACTCTACTTGTTACAGTTCCTCTGGTGAACCAATATATGTCAATTCACTGGATGTTTTTTTATTCAAGATTATGGAAGTATATTTGAGCTTTCAATGAATGAGCTCCAGCAAGATCTATTCTACCATATTAATTGAAATACAAATACAATTACTGTCATTTCTCAAGCTGTTTCTTTAAAGTTCATACCAATCCTCTTCGGGTAAAAATATTCCTGGACAGTCATAATTAATGTGCTTGTTACATTTCCTATGGTGATCTTATATTTGAAGACTCTCTGGATGGTTACATGTTCAGGGTTATGAAGTATATTTTTGGCTTTCACTGTGTTCCAGCAAGATCAGTTTTGGGATTTCAAACTGTTGCAACCTGTAATTTACAATTCTTAATTATCCTAATGTTTTTTTTTTTTAAAGCAAAGGGTCTATCGTTATCACCTTATCTGTTGGTCCATCCGTCTGTCTATCCGTTATGCTATATCCTGGTAAACCGTAGGAAAAAATCCAACCAATGGAGGATCAGGAATCAATACAATCAAGCACCACACCTGACCAGGACACCAATTGGGAAAGTAACAAAAACATAGTAAAAATCATATACAAGAGAGCAAAGAGGTCAGCCCTTTCCTAACAGGTGACCACAAGGCAGAAATGAACAGACATGAAAACAGGACAAACAAGAAACACAATTAACAAAAATGATCCACAAAAGAACCAGTGCCCTTGGAACGGTCAGTAAAAAAATCCCTTCGATAACCTTATAGCATGAAATATTAATACAATTAATAAAACAAAACTTAGAGACAGGCAACATACATTTTGAATTAGATTTAAGATAGGGTCTTCCTTTATTCCATGATTTAAACCATGATATCTTGAATTAAAAGTCAAAAATAAGAGGAAGGGGATATACATTTTTGAATTAGCTTTATGCTGTGCTGTTCCTTTATTCCCTTCTTGCCCCCACTCACTGGGGCCATAGAAATAGGTGGGCTGCCTAGTGCCTCTGTGGCAGAGCTGTTTGTATCATTAATACAGCAGGGCTTAGGTTTACAAGTCAAGTAGAAGTCCTTCAAATTCAGAGGCAACAGTTACATAGCAATAACCTGAAGCAAGTTAGATGTCAACTGAGTTAATGACCGTGCAGTTTACATATTAGGTATGACCAAAATAGACATGCATACTGGATTAATATATCTACTCCACAATATATTGTTTTAGTGTGCTGCTATGTGGAAATATGCATGAGTAAAAGGTACAGCCATAAACATATTAGACTGACCCTATATGCAGTAAGGGTACTGCTCCTGACTGTTTAATCTCCAGAAAAGCATCTTCAAATTTGCTTTCTCTCTTCTAAATATGTTTTAAACGATTATTTATAACAAGGGTCTGGTTAGTGGTTGATGACCCCTTAATGTCAGTAGTCATATTATGCTATATTGGCAATGTGTACAACCCTAATCTGACTACCATATAGGCAGGCAGTATAGACTCTTTAATTATTTGTGAAATTCATTTTTTTTCTTGGACTTTTTTTTTTCTTGGACTTCAAGGGAGCGCAGTGGCTCAGTGGTAGAGTGCTTGACTCAAGACCGAAGGGTTGCGGGTTTGAGCCTTACCGGCGTCACTGCCTTGTGGTCCTTAAGCAAGACACATTTATCCTAGCTTAGTACTGGTTCAACCCAGGAAGACCCATCCCTATATAACTGAAAGACTGTTGATGGGGCGTAAAGAATCAAATCAAACAAAATCTTGGTTTTCCATTGTGAGTAAGGTAAGGGAATAGTGATAAGATTTATTTAAATGTAATTTTGTCATATAAATTCACTCCTTTTAAACCTTATACCATGATATCTTAAATTAAAAGTCAAAAATAAGAGGAAGGGGATATACATTTTTGAATTAGCTTTATGTAATGTTATTCCTTTATTCCCTTTTTGCCCCCGCTCACTGGGGCCATAGAAATAGGTGGGCTGCCTAGTGCCTCTGTGGCAGAGCTGCTTGTATCATTAATACAGCAGGGCTTGGGTTTACAAGTCAGGTAGAAGTCCTTCAAATTCAGAGGCAACAGTTACAGAGCAATAACCTGAAGCCAAGTTAGATGTCAACTGAGTAAATGACTGTGCAGTCTACATATTCGGTATGACCATAATAGACATGCATACTGGATTAATATATCTACTCCACAATAATATTGTTCTAGTGTGCTGCTATGTGGAAATATTCATGAGTAGAAGGTACAGCAATGAACATATTAGGGTGACCGTATATGCGGTAAGGGTACTGCTCTTGACTGTTTAATCTCAAGAAAAGCATCTTTAAATTTGCTTTTCTCTTCTAAATCTGATTTAAAAGATTTTTTTAATCACAAGGGTCTAGTTAGCAGTTTGTTGATGACTACTCAATGTCAGTAGTCATATTATGCTGTGACTGTCAATTAGGGTTGCTACTGCAGTAATTCAGAAATAGCAAAATGTGTACCCCTTAAAACTGCCAAATGGGCATCTTAAAATGCTTTTCTCTTCCTTCTCTGATTTTAAGGGGTTAGTTGTCTATTTCAAGGGTCTGGATAACAGTTTGTGGGCATTTCCTCAAAGCCATTGGTCTTAATATGCTGTAACTATATATTGGCAATGTGTATAAAAGTAAGAAAGAGGGCAAATATCAGGAATTGATACAATCAAGCACCACACCAGACTAAGGATACCCATGGGAAAGAGTAAACCTAATCTGACTACCATATAGGCAGGCAGTATGAACTCTGTAATTATTTCTGAAACTTCACATTTTTCTTGGCCTCCATTGTGAATAAGGTAAGAGAATAGTGAAAAGATTTATTTAAATATAATTTTGTCATATTAATTCACTCCTTTTAAACCTTATACCATCATATATCATAATCATAATCGGATTTTTGATTAACGTGCAGGTGCAGGGGCATCATCCACATCAGTGGGCCCCTTTCCAGGTAACTGGCTAGCTGCACGCATAGCAGATCTCACACCTGATCTCCAGGTGCTCCTTTCTTGAGGGTCAACTGTGGTGAGCTTCCACTCACGGCAGTCTTTCTCTGTCAGTTTCTTCCATGTTTGCTTGGGCCTCCCTGCCCCCCGCTTGCCGTCAATCTGCATATCATATGCTGTTCTGATTGCACCACTTGAACGCGCCACATGCCCAAACCAGCGAAGCCTTCTCTCTCTCAAAATGAGGTCGAGGTCCTCAAGCTGAAGCTTTGCCAGTAGCTCGCTTGACCTTACCCTGGCCACATCCTCTGGCTTGATACTGCAGATCTGTCTGATCATGGCCCTATCATTGCGTTGCAAGCGCTGCAGGTTTGTCTTGGTAAGTGGCCAAGTTTCACTGGCATGGAATATGGCGCTCCGCACGCAAGAGTTGTACACATGGCCACGGGTCTTGTAAGAGAGGTGGCGGGATGTGAGAACTGGTAGTAGCTCCCTGAACTTCTTCCAGGCAGTTTTCACACGAGTAGTGACGGCCATTTCACAGCCTCCACCAGCAGAAAGCATGTCACCTAGGTAGCAGAAGGAAGCTACCACCTCAAGCTTATCAGGTCCAACCTGGACTTCACTCTGTGGTCTGCCATCAATAGGGCGAGCATTTCCCATGCACCGTGCACACCTATAATCAGGATTTGGTGTCAGTCTTTGTAGCCCACTGCATTTCTTATGCACCCAAAGTTTGCAGCCATTGCAGTAGATGCTGTTGTTGCCTACTCCTGCACGACAGACAGCGCATGGATATTCGCCTGAACTCTGCAAGAGGTCCAGGCCTGTACCACAGATCATGACTTTTGTCTTTCCTGCATTCACCCTCAATCCCTTCTTCTCCATGGCTTCTTTCCATATCAAGAGCCTCCTGACACATTCCTCTAGGGAGTCAGCAATGATGACAAGATCATCTGCATATAGGTCCTCCCAGGGAACACCAGCCCGAAACTCACGTGACAAGGCCTCCAGCACAATGATGAAGAGCAAGGGACTGAGTACGGATCCCTGATGGACCCCGACCTTCACCTCAAACTCTTTGCTGAAACCCTCGCCAACACGAACCCGGCTTCGTGCATTAGCGTACATTCCCTGGACTAAACGAACAATCCATTCCTCAATGCCTAGCTTTCTCAGGGCCCACCAGATAACCTTCCGAGGGACACGGTCAAATGCTTTCTCTAGGTCCACGAAGGCCATATAAAGCCTCTTGTTCACTGCTAAGTATTTCTCCTGCAGCTGCCGGACCACAAAGATTGCATCTGTAGTACCTCTTCCTGGGACAAAGCCAAACTGGGAGTCGTCAATAGACACCACCTGTCTTATGAGACCATCGACAATCCTCTCTAGGATCTTCATGGCCTGCTCAGTCAGCTTGAGGCCTCGATAGTTGCCTCTATCCAAAGCATCACCCTTGCCCTTGTAAAGGCAGACAATGAAACTTTCCTCCCAGTCAGTTGGGACCTTGCCATCACGGATAATCGCAGTAGCAAGATCTCGGATCATGGTGGCCCCTGTATCACCTGCTGCCTTGATCATCTCCACCACTATGCCTGATGGACCTGCAGCTTTGCCCGACTTCATCTTTGAGATGGCCTTCTTCACCATGTCAATAGTGATTGGGATAGGCGGGCCTTCTAACGGAGGTTCATTGGACAGGTGATCAGGGTCCCAATCAAATTCAACGTTGAGAAGCCTTTCATAATGTTCAGCCCATGCATTCTGCTTTGCCTCCTCACTCATTGACATTTCCCCAGTGTCATTCTTCACTGGCTTTTCGCCTACAACATCAACATTCTCTTTCCTCATCTGGTTGGCGAGGCGGAAGATATCAGACGACTTGTGGTCAATGCCCTCATAGACCACCTTGTCTGCTTCGTGGCGTGCATGGTGCACCACACGTCTGGAGATGCGCTTGGCAGTGTTATATGATGCTCGTGTGCATTTGCCAGCCTTCCATGCTTTGAAAGCTTGGCGCTTGGCTGTGATGGCATCATCTACTTCCTTATTCCACCACCAAGTTTCACGTCGCCATCGGTGGGGCTTTGTTGTTCCGCACACCTCCTCTGTTGTCTTCAGCAAACCTGTCTTGAGTTTCGCCCAGATTTCCTCAGTAGTAGTAGCCGCTTCAGTTTCCACAGCGGGCACACGTGCCTTGAAGACTTCCTGGAATCGGCTACACGTTTGAGGATCTCTGAGCTTCCACACTTTTGGACGTGGGGTGAATTTGCGCTTAATTTGGGGCGGCATATCAATCATCATGTCGCACACAAGGAGCTGATGCTGCAGAGCAACCTCCTCTCCAGGAATCACCTTCACATCCATAACAAGTTTGCGCAGGCTCTTTCGAAATAACATGAAGTCTATCTGGGTTGCTGTATTACCGGACCTGTATGTGATATACCATGATATCTTGAATTAAAAGTCAAAAATAAGAGGAAGGGGATTTACATTTTTGAATAAGCTTTATGTAATATTTTTCCTTTATTCCCTTTTAGCCCCCGCTCACTGGGGCCATAGAAATAGGTGGGCTGCCTAGTGCCTCTGTGGCAGAGCTGCTTGTATCATGAATACAGCAGGGCTTAGGTTTACAAGTCAGGTAGAAGTCCTTCAAATTCAGAGGCAACAGTTACAGAGCAATAACCTGAAGCCAAGTTAGATGTCAACTGAGTAAATGACCTTGCAGCCTACATATTGGGTATGACCATAATAGACATGCATACTGGATTAATATATCTACTCCACAATATATTGTTCTAGTGTGCTGCTTTGTTGAAATATTCATGAGTAGAGGGTACAGCCATGAACATATTAGGCTGACCATATATGAGGTAAGGGTACTGCTCTTGACTGTTTAATCTCAAGAAAAGCATCTTTAAATTTGCTTTTCTCTTCTAAATCTGATTTAAAATATTTTTTTAATTACAAGGGTCTAGTTAGCAGTTAGTTGATGACTACTCAATGTCAGTAGTCATATTATGCTGTGACTGTGAATTAGAGTTGCTGGTGCATTAATTCAGAAATAGCAAAATGTGTACCCCTTAAAACTGCCAAATGGGCATTTTAAAATGCTTTTCTCTTCCTTCTCTGATTTTAAGGGGCTAGTTGTCTATTTCAAGTGTCTGGATAACAGTTTGTGGGCATTTCCTCAAAGCCATTGGTCTTAATATGCTGTAACTATATATTCGCAATGTGTATAAAAGTAAGAAAGGACAAATATCAGGAATTGATACAATCAAGCACCACACCAGACCCAGGATACGAATGGGAAAGTGTAACCCTAATCTGACTACCATATAGGCAGGCAGTATGGACTCTGTTATTATTTTTGAAACTTCACATTTTTTCTTGGACTTCAATTGTGAATAAGGTAAGGGAATAGTGATAAGATTTATTTAAATATAATTTTGTCATATGAATTCACTCCTTTTAAACCTTATACCATGATATCTTGAATTAAAATTCAAAAATAAGAGGAAGGGGATATATATTTTTGAATTAGCTTTATGTAATGTTCCTTTATTGCCCCCGCTCACTGGGGCCATAGAAATAGGTGGGCTGCCTAGTGCCTCTGTGGCAGAGCTGCTTGTATCATGAATACAGCAGGGCTTAGGTTTACAAGTCAGGTAGAAGTCCTTCAAATTCAGAGGCAACAGTCTCAGAGCAATAACCTGAAGCCAAGTTAGATGTCAACTGAGTAAATGACCGTGCAGTCTACATATTGGGTATGACCATAATAGACATGCATACTGGATTAATATATCTACTCCACAATATATTGTTCTAGTGTACTGCTATGTGGAAATATTCATGAGTAGAAGGTACAGCCATGAACATATTAGGCTGACCATATATGCGGTAAGGGTACTGCTCTTGACTGTTTAATCTCAAGAAAAGCATCTTTAAATTTGCTTTTCTCTTCTAAATCTGATTTAAAATATTTTTTTAATTACAAGGGTCTAGTTAGCAGTTAGTTGATGACTACTCAATGTCAGTAGTCATATTATGCTGTGAATTAGAGTTGCTGGTGCATTAATTCAGAAATAGCAAAATGTGTACCCCTTAAAACTGCCAAATGGGCATTTTAAAATGCTTTTCTCTTCCTTCTCTGATTTTAAGGGGCTAGTTGTCTATTTCAAGTGTCTGGATAACAGTTTGTGGGCATTTCCTCAAAGCCATTGGTCTTAATATGCTGTAACTATATATTCGCAATGTGTATAAAAGTAAGAAAGGACAAATATCAGGAATTGATACAATCAAGCACCACACCAGACCCAGGATACGAATGGGAAAGTGTAACCCTAATCTGACTACCATATAGGCAGGCAGTATGGACTCTGTTATTATTTTTGAAACTTCACATTTTTTCTTGGACTTCAATTGTGAATAAGGTAAGGGAATAGTGATAAGATTTATTTAAATATAATTTTGTCATATGAATTCACTCCTTTTAAACCTTATACCATGATATCTTGAATTAAAAGTCAAAAATAAGAGGAAGGGGATATATATTTTTGAATTAGCTTTATGTAATGTTCCTTTATTGCCCCCGCTCACTGGGGCCATAGAAATAGGTGGGCTGCCTAGTGCCTCTGTGGCAGAGCTGCTTGTATCATGAATACAGCAGGGCTTAGGTTTACAAGTCAGGTAGAAGTCCTTCAAATTCAGAGGCAACAGTCTCAGAGCAATAACCTGAAGCCAAGTTAGATGTCAACTGAGTAAATGACCGTGCAGTCTACATATTGGGTATGACCATAATAGACATGCATACTGGATTAATATATCTACTCCACAATATATTGTTCTAGTGTACTGCTATGTGGAAATATTCATGAGTAGAAGGTACAGCCATGAACATATTAGGCTGACCATATATGCGGTAAGGGTACTGCTCTTTACTGTTTAATCTCAAGAAAAGCATCTTTAAATTTGCTTTTCTCTTCTAAATCTGATTTAAAATATTTTTTTAATTACAAGGGTCTGGTTAGCAGTTTGTTGATGACTACTCAATGTCAGTAGTCATATTATGCAGTGACTGTGAATTTGGGTTGCTGGTGCAGTAATTCAGAAATAGCAAAATGTGAACCCCTTAAAACTGCCAAATGGGCATCTTAAAATGCTTTTCTCTTCTTTCTCTGATTTTAAGGGGTTAGTTGTCTATATCAAGGGTCTGGATAACAGTTTGTGGGCATTTCCTCAAAGCCATTGGTCTTAATATGCTGTAACTATATATTCGCAATGTGTATAAAAGTAAGAAAGGACAAATATCAGGAATTGATATAATCAAGCACCACACCAGACCCAGGATACCAATGGGAAAGTGTAACCCTAATCTGACTACCATATAGGCAGGCAGTATGGACTCTGTAATTATTTTTGAAACTTCACATTTTTTCTTGGACTTCCATTGTGAATAAGGAAAGGGAATAGTGATAAGATTTATTTAAATATAATTTTGTCATATGAATTCACTCCTTTTAAACCTTATACCATGATATCTTGAATTAAAAGTCAAAAATAAGAGGAAGGGGCTATACATTTTTGAATTAGCTTTATGTAATGTTGTTCCTTTATTCCCTTTTTGCCCCCGCTCACTGGGGCCATAGAAATAGGTAGGCTGCCTAGTGCCTCTGTGGCAGAGCTGCTTGTATCATTAATACAGCAGGGCTTAGGTTTACAAGTCAGGTAGAAGTCCTTCAAATTCAGAGGCAACAGTTACAGAGCAATAACCTGAAGCCAAGTTAGATGTCAACTGAGTAAATGACTGTGCAGTTTACATATTGGGTATGACCACAATAGACATGCATACTGGATTAATATATCTACTCCACAATATATTGTTCTGGTGTGCTGCTATTTGAAAATATTCATGAGTAGAAAGTACAGCCATGGACATATTAGACTGACCTTATATGCGGTAAGGGTACTGCTCCTGACTGTTTTATCTCAAGAAAAGCATCTTTAAATTTGTTTTCTCTCTACTAAATCTGATTTAAAAGATTTTTTATAACAAGGGTCTGGTTAGCGGTTGGTTGATGACCCCTTTATGTCAGTAATCATATTATGCTATATTGGCAATGTGTACAACCCTAATCTGACTACCATATAGGCAGGCAGTATGGACCCTGTAATTATTTCTGAAACTTCACATTTTTTTCTTGGACTTCCATTGTGAATAAGGTAAGGGAATAGTGATAAGATTTATTTAAATATAATTTTGTCATATGAATTCACTCCTCTTAAACCTTATTCCATGATATCTTGAATTAAAAGTCAAAAATAAGAGGAAGGGGCTATACATTTTTGAATTAGCTTTATGTAATGTTGTTCCTTTATTCCCTTTTTGCCCCCGCTCACTGGGGCCATAGAAATAGGTGGACTGCCTAGTGCCTCTGTGGCAGAGCTGCTTGTATCATTAATACAGCAGGGCTTAGGTTTACAAGTCAGGTAGAAGTCCTTCAAATTCAGAGGCAACAGTTACAGAGCAATAACCTGAAGCCAAATTAGATGTCAATAAGTACATGACTGTGCAGTTTACATATTGGGTATGACCAAAATAGACATGCATTCTGGATTAATATATCTACTCCACAATATATTGTTCTAGTGTACTGCTATGTGGAAATATTCATGAGTAGAAGGTACAGCCATGAACATATTAGACTGACCATATATGCGGTAAGGGTACTGCTCTTGACTGTTTAATCTCAAGAAAAGGATCTTTAAATTTGCTTTTCTCTTCTAAATCTGATTTAAATATTTTAAAGTTAGTGATGATAGGGCAAAAAGATAATCCAGATCAGACGGCTCCAGAAGGAAAATCTGATCTGTGTTGTCACTATTTGCCACCATAACATTACCTTTGAAAACAACTTATCCTGTCTGAGGAAATAGAATAACACAGTTCAGACCACTCCTGAAGGAACAGTCTGATCTGTTTTTACACTATTCTTCTCTGGCAAGGTAAGGTGGGCAAGATAAGGTGTGTAAAATGTTTCCCTTGAGGTGGCAAAGAGTATAAACACTGATCAGACTGCTCTTTTAAGTAAGTCTCCTCTGTGTTTACAATATTTGCTATAGTGCCTGAGAAAGTAGTAAACCCAGATGGGACCGTTCCTGATGGATAGTATGATCAATGTTTTCACTATTGGCCATTTAATATTACCAGATAAGCACCTTATTATGCTTATGCAAATAAATGCAAACCCAGATCAGACCCTTCCTTAAAGAATGGTCTGATCAATGTTTACATTATTTGCTCAAACATGATGAGTTGTGTGAAAGATGGTCTTTATATGGCAAATAGTGTAAACAATGGTCAGAATGCTCTTGATGGAACGGTCTGATCTAAGTTAGCACTATATGCTCAGGAAAATTACAATCTAATGCATTCACTGTCTGATACAGAGTTAAAAGGTTGTGATGATATGGCAAAAAGATAATCCAGAACAGACCGCTCCCGAAGGAAAAGCTGATCTGTGTTGTCACTATTTGCTACCATAACATTACCTTTGAAAACAACTTATCCTGTCTGAGGAAATAGAATAACACAGATCAGACCACTCCTGAAGGAACAGTCTGACCTGCTTTTACACTATTCTTCTCCGGCAAGGTAAGGTGGGCAAGATAAGGTGTGTAAAAGGTTTCCCTTGAGGTGGCAAAGAGTATAAACACTGATCAGACTGCTCTTTAAAGTAAGTCTCCACTGTGTTTACAATATTTGCCATTTTAACAATACCTTCTAAACACCTTATAGTGCCTGAGCAAATAGTTAACGCAGATTGGACCGTTCCTGATGGATAGTATGATCAGTGTTTTCACTATTGGCCATTTTAATACTACTAGATAAGCACCTTATTATGCTTATGCAAATAAATGCAAACCCTGATCAGACCCCTCCTAAAGATATGGTCTGATCAATGTTTACATTATTTGCTCAAACATGATGAGCTGTGAGAAAGATAGTCTTTATATGGCAAATAGTGTTAACAATGGTCAGAATGCTCTTGATGGAATGGTTGGATCTAAGTTAGCACTATATGCTCAGGAAAATTGCCATCTATTGCATTCGCTGTCTAATACAGAGTTTAAAGGTAGTGATGATATGGCAAAAAGATAATCCAGATCAGACTTTTCTGAAGGAAAGTCTGATCTGTGCTGTCACTATTTGCCATCTTAACATTACCTTTTAAAACAACTTATCTTACCTGAGGAAATAGAATAACACAGTTCAGACCACTCCTGAAGGAACAGTCTGATCTGTTTTTACACTATTCTTCTCCGGCAAGGTAAGGTGGGCAAGATAAGGTATGTAAAAGGTTTCCATTGAGGTGGCAAAGAGTATATACACTGATCAGACTGCTCTTTAAGTAAGTCTCCTCTGTGTTTAAAATATTTGCCATTTCAACAATACCATCGAAACACCTTATAGTGCCTGAGCAAATAGTAAACCCAGATGGGACTGTTCCTGATGGATAGTATGATCAGTGTTTTCACTATTGGCCATTTTAATACTACCAGATAAGCACCTTATTATGCCTATGCAAATAAATGCAAACCCAGATCAGACCCCTCCTAAAGGAATGGTCTGATCAATGTTTTCATTATTTGCTCAAACATGATGAGTTGTGTGAAAGATAGTCTTTATATGGCAAATAGTGTAAACAATGGTCAGAATGCTCTTGATGGAATGATCTGATCTAAGTTAGCACTTTATCCTCAGGAAAAATGCCATTTCATGCATTCGCTGTCTGATACAGAGTTTAAAGTTTGTGATGATATGGCAAAAAGATAACCCAGAACAAGGAAAATCTGATCGGTGTTGTCACTATTTGCCACCATAACATGACCTTTGAAAACAACTTATCCTGTCTGAGGAAATAGAATAACACAGATCAGACCACTCCTGAAGGAACAGTCTGATCTGTTTTTACACTATTATTCTCCGGCAAGGTAAGGTGGGCAAGGTAAGGTGTGTAAAAGGTTTCCCTTGAGGTGGCAAAGAGTATAAACACTGATCAGACTGCTCTTTTAAGTAAGTCTCCTCTGTGTTTACAATATTTGCCATTTTAACAGTACCTTCTAAACATCATATAGTGCCTGAGCAAATAGTAAACCCAGATGGGACTGTTTCCGATAGATAGTATGATCAGTGTTTTCACTATTGGCCATTTTAACACTACCAGATAAGCACCTTATTATGCTTATGCAAATAAATGCAAACCCAGATCAGACCCCTCCTAAAGGAATGGTCTGATCAATGTTTACATTATTTGCTCAAACATGATGAGCTGTGAGAAAGATAGTCTTTATATGGCAAATAGTGTAAACAATGGTCAGAATGCTCTTGATGGAATGGTCGGATCTAAGTTAGCACTATATGCTCAGGAAAATTGCCATCTATTGCATTCGCTGTCTAATACAGAGTTTAAAGGTAGTGATGATATGGCGCAGAGTTATTCCAGATCAGACTTTTCTGAAGGAAAGTCTGATCTGTACTGTAACTATTTGCCACCATAACATTACCTTTTAAAACAACTTATCTTACCTGAGGAAATAGAATAACACAGATCAGACCACTCCTGAAGGAACAGTCTGATCTGTTTTTACACTATTCTTCTTAGGCAAGGTAATGATGGCAAGGTAAGGTGTGTAAAAGGTTTCCATTGAGGTGGCAAAGAGTGTAAACACTGATCAGACTGCTCTTTAAGTAAGCCTCCTCTGTGTTTAAAATATTTGCCATTTCAACAATACCATCGAAACACCTTATAGTGCCTGAGCAAATAGTAAACCCAAATGGGACTGTTCCCGATGGATAGTATGATCAGTGTTTTCACTATTGGCCATTTTAATACTACCAGATAAGCACCTTATTATGCCTATGCAAATAAATGCAAACCCAGATCAGACCCCTCCTAAAGGAATGGTCTGATCAATGTTTTCATTATTTGCTCAGACATGATGAGTTGTGTGAAAGATAGTTTTTATATGGAAAATAGTGTAAACAATGGTCAGAATGCTCTTGATGGAATGGTCTGATCTAAGTTAGCACTATATGCTCAGGAAAAATGCCATTTCATGCATTCGCTGTCTGATACAGAGTTTAAAGGTTGTGATGATATGGCAAAAAGATAACCCAGAACAGACAGCTCCCGAAGGAAAATCTGATCTGTGTTGTCACTATTTGCCACCATAACATTACCTTTTGAAACAACTTATCCTGTCTGAGGAAATAGAATAACACAGATCAGACCACTCCTGAAGGAACAGTCTGACCTGCTTTTACACTATTCTTCTCCGGCAAGGTAAGGTGGGCAAGGTAAGGTGTGTAAAAGGTTTCCCTTGAGGTGGCAAAGAGTATAAACACTGATCAGACTGCTCTTTAAAGTAAGTCTCCTCTGTGTTTACAATATTTGCCATTTTAACAATACCTTCTAAACACCTTATAGTGCTTGAGCAAATAGTTAACGCAGATTGGACTGTTCCTGATGGATAGTATGATCAGTGTTTTCACTATTGGCCATTTTAATACTACTAGATAAGCACCTTATTATGCTTATGCAAATAAATGCAAACCCTGATCAGACCCCTCCTAAAGATATGGTCTGATCAATGGTTACATTATTTGCTCAAACATGATGAGCTTTGAGAATGATAGTCTTTATATGGCAAATAGTGTAAACAATGGTCAGAATGCTCTAGATGGAATGGTCTAATCTAAGTTAGCACTATATGCTCAGGAACATTGCCATCTATTACATTCACTGTCTAATACAGAGTTTAAAGGTAGTGATGATATGGCGCAGAGATAATCCAGATCAGACTGTTCTGAAGGAAAGTCTGATCTGTGCTGTCACTATTTGCCACCTTAACATTACCTTTTAAAACAACTTATCTTACCTGAGGAAATAGAATAACACAGTTCAGACCACTCCTGAAGGAACAGTCTGATCTGTTTTTACACTATTCTTCTTAGGCAAGGTAATGTGGGCAAGATAAGGTGTGTAAAAGGTTTCCATTGAGGTGGCAAAGAGTGTAAACACTGATCAGACTGCTCTTTAAGTAAGCCTCCTCTGTGTTTAAAATATTTGCCATTTCAACAATACCATCGAAACACCTTATAGTGCCTGAACAAATAGTAAACCCAGATGGGACTGTTCCCAATGGATAGTATGATCAGTGTTTTCACTATTTGCCATTTTAATACAACTAGATAAGCACCTTATTATGCCTATGCAAATAAATGCAAATCCAGATCAGACCCCTCCTTAAGGAATTGTCTGATCAATGTTTTCATAATGTGCTCAAACATGATGAGTTGTGTGAAAGATAGTCTTTATATGGCAAATAGTGTAAACAATGGTCAGAATGCTCTTGATGGAATGGTCTGATCTAAGTTAGCACTATATGCTCAGGAAAAATGCCATTTAATGCATTCGCTGTCTGATACAGAGTTTAAAGGTTGTGATGATATGGCAAAAAGATAACCCAGAACAGACAGCTCCCGAAGGAAAATCTGATCTGTGTTGTCACTATTTGCCACCATAACATGACCTTTGAAAACAACTTATCCTGTCTGAGGAAATAGAATAACACAGATCAGACCACTCCTGAAGGAACAGTCTGATCTGTTTTTACACTATTCTTCTTAGGCAAGGTAAGGTGGGCAAGGTAAGGTGTGTAAAAGGTTTCCCTTGAGGTGGCAAAGAGTATAAACACTGATCAGACTGCTCTTTTAAGTAAGTCTTCCCTGTGTTTACAATATTTGCCATTTTAACAATACCTTCTAAACACCTTATAGTGCCTGAGCAAATAGTTAACGCAGATTGGACCGTTCCTGATGGATAGTATGATCAGTGTTTTCACTATTGGCCATTTTAATACTACCAGATAAGCACCTTATTATGCTTATGCAAATAATTGCATACCCAGATCAGACCCCTCCTTAAGGAATGGTCTGATCAATGTTTACATTATTTGCTCAAACATGATGAGCTTTGAGAAAGATAGTCTTTATATGGCAAATAGTGTAAACAATGGTCAGAATGCTCTTGATGGAATGGTCTGATTTAAGTAAGCACTATATGCTCAGGAACATCGCCATCTATTACTTCACTGTTTAATACGGAGTTTAAAGGTAGTGATGATATGGCGCAGAGATAATCCAGATCGGACTTTTCTGAAGGAAAGTCTGATCTGTGCTGTCACTATTTGCCACCTTAACAATACCTTTTAAAACAACTTATCTTACCTGAGGAAATAGAATAACACAGTTCAGACCACTCCTGAAGGAACAGTCTGATCTGTTTTACACTATTCTTCTTAGGCAAGGTAATGTGAGCAAGATAAGGTGTGTAAAAGGTTTCCATTGAGGTGGCAAAGAGTATAAACACTGATCAGACTGCTCTTTAAGTAAGTCTCCTCTGTGTTTAAAATATTTGCCATTTCAACAATACCATCGAAACACCTTATTGTGCCTGAGCAAATAGTAAACCCAGATGGGACTGTTCCTGATGGATAGTATGATCAATGTATTCACTATTGGCCATTTTAATACTACCAGATAAGCACCTTATTATGCCTATGCAAATAAATGCAAACCCAGATCAGACCCCTCCTAAAGGAATGGTCTGATCAATGTTTTCATTATTTGCTCAAACATGATGAGCTGTGTGAAAGATAGTCCTTATGTGGCAAATAGTGTTAACAATGGTCAGAATGCTCTTGATGGAATGGTCTGATCTAAGTTAGCACTATATGCTCAGGAAAATTGCCATCTATTGCATTCGCTGTCTAATACAGAGTTTAAAGGTAGTGATGATATGGCAAAAAGAGAATCCAGGTCAGACTTTTCTGAAGGAAAGTCTGATCTGTGCTGTCACTATTTGCCACCTTAACATTACCTTTTAAAACAACTTATCTTACCTGAGGAAATAGAATTGCACAGTTCAGACCACTCCTGAAGGAACAGTCTGATCTGTTTTTACACTATTTTACTCTATTCTTCTTAGGCAAGGTAAGGTGGGCAAGATAAGGTGTGTAAAAGGTTTCCATTGAGGTGGCAAAGAGTATAAATACTGATCAGACTGCTCTTAAAGTAAGTCTCCTCTGTGTTTAAAATATTTGCCATTTCAACAATACGATCGAAACACCTTATAGTGCCTGAGCAAATAGTAAACCCAGATGGGACTGTTCCCGATGGATAGTATGATCAATGTTTTCACTATTGGCCATTTAAATACTACCAGATAAGCACCTTATTATGCCTATGCAAATAAATGCAAACCCAGATCAGACCCCTCCTAAAGGAATGGTCTGATCAATGTTTTCATTATTTGCTCAAACATGATGAGCTGTGTGAAAGATAGTCTTTATATGGCAAATAGTGTAAACAATGGTCAGAATGCTCTTGATGGAATGGTCTGATCTAAGTTAGCACTATATGCTCAGGAAAAATGCCATTTCATGCATTCGCTGTCTGATACAGAGTTTAAAGGTTGTGATGATATGGCAAAAAGATAACCCGGAACAGACAGCTCCCGAAGAATATCTGATCTGTGCTGTCACTATTTGCCACCATAACATTACCTTTTAAAACAACTTATCCTGTCTGAGGAAATAGAATAACACAGATCAGACCACTCCTGAAGGAACAGTCTGATCTGTTTTTACACTATTCTTCTAAGGCAAGGTAATGTGGGCAAGATAAGGTGTGTAAAAGGTTTCCCTTGAGGTGGCAAAGAGTATCAACACTGATCAGACTGCTCTTTTAAGTAAGTCTCCTCTGTGTTTACAATATTTGCCATTTTAACAATACCTTCTTAACACCTTATAGTGCCTGAGCAAATAGTT
The DNA here is from genome assembly GCA_964019695.1 of Loripinus fragilis. Classification (NCBI taxonomy): domain Eukaryota; kingdom Metazoa; phylum Mollusca; class Bivalvia; order Lucinida; family Lucinidae; genus Loripinus; species Loripinus fragilis. Next base: position 87,834,031 of record OZ026527.1, on the reverse strand, counting down.
AATGCAGATTGGACCGTTCCTGATGGATAGTATGATCAGTGTTTTCACTATTGGCCATTTTAATACTACCAGATAAGCACCTTATTATGCCTATGCAAATAAATGCAAACCCAGATCAGACCCCTCCTAAAGGAATGGTCTGATCAATGTTACATTATTTGCTCAAACATGATGAGCTGTGTGAAAGATAGTCTTTATATGGCAAACAGTGTAAACAATGGTCAGAATGCTCTTGATGGAATGGTCGGATCTAAGTTAGCACTATATGCTCAGGAAAATTGCCATCTATTGCATTCGCTGTCTAATACAGAGTTTAAAGGTAGTGATGATATGGCAAAAAGAAAATCCAGATCAGACTTTTCTGAAGGAAAGTCTGATCTGTGCTGTCACTATTTGCCACCATAACATTACCTTTGAAAACAACTTATCCTGTCTAAGGAAATAGAATAACACAGATCAGACCACTCCTGAAGGAACAGTTTGATCTGTTTTTACACTATTCTTCTTAGGCAAGGTAATGTGGGCAAGATAAGGTGTGTAAAAGGTTTCCATTGAGGTGGCAAAGAGTATAAACACTGATCAGACTGCTCTTTAAGTAAGTCTCCTCTGTGTTTACAATATTTGCCATTTTAACAATACCATCTAAACACCTTATTGTGCCTGAGCAAATAGTAAACCCAGATGGGACTGTTCCTGATGGATAGTATGATCAGTGTTTTCACTATTGGCCATTTTAATACTACCAGATAAGCACCTTATTATGCTTATGTAAATAAATGCAAACCCAGATCAGACCCCTCCTAAAGGAATGGTCTGATCAATGTTTTCATTATTTGCTCAAACATGATGAGTTGTGTGAAAGATAGTCTTTATATGGCAAATAGTGTAAACAATGGTCAGAATGCTCTTGATGGAATGGTTGGATCTAAGTTAGCACTATATGCTCAGGAAAATTGCCATCTATTGCGTTCGCTGTCTGATGTAGAGTTTAAAGGTAGTGATGATATGGCAAAAAGATAATCCAGATCAGACGGCTTCTGAAGGAAAGTCTGATCTGTCTTTTACTATTTGCCATTTTAACACTACCTTTGTAGCGCTTTGTTATGTTTGTACAAATAGACTAAATACAGACCGGATTACTCCCAAAGGAACAGTCCGATTAGTGTTTACATTATTTACTCAGGCATAATGAGGTGTGTGAAATAGTCTTTGGATCGGAAATAGTGTAAACAATGATCAGACAGCTCCTCCCAGAATTGTCTGGTCTGGGTATGCACTATTTGCTCATATCTCTATTTGCTCATGCATCCACTGTCCTCCAAATTTCTGTGTCTGCTGTCTGTTAGAGTCTCCTGCAAGGGGCTCAATTCCTGCATCCACTGTCCGCTAATTTTCCGTGTCTGCTGTCTTTTAGAGTCTCCTGCAAGAGGCTCAATTCCTGCACCCACTGTCCGCTAATTTTCCGTGTCTGCTGTCTTTTAGAGTCTCCTGCAAGAGGCTCAATTCCTGCATCCACTGTCCGCTAATTTTCCGTGTCTGCTGTCTTTTAGAGTCTCCTGCAAGAGGCTCAATTCCTGCATCCACTGTCCGCTAATTTTCCGTGTCTGCTGTCTGTTAGAGTCTCCTGCAAGAGGCTCAATTCCTGCACCCACTGTCCGCTAATTTTCCGTGTCTGCTGTCTGTTAGGGTCTCCTGCAAGAGGCTCAATTCCTGCACCCACTGTCCGCTAATTTTCCGTGTCTGCTGTCTGTTAGAGTCTCCTGCAAGAGGCTCAATTCCTGCACCCACTGTCCGCTAATTTTCCGTGTCTGCTGTCTTTTAGAGTCTCCTGCAAGAGGCTCAATTCCTGCATCCACTGTCCGCTAATTTTCCGTGTCTGCTGTCTTTTAGAGTCTCCTGCAAGAGGCTCAATTCCTGCATCCACTGTCCGCTAATTCCTGCATCCACTGTCCACATTTTCCGTGTCTGCTGTCTGTTAGAGTCTCCTGCAAGAGGCTCAATTCCTGCATCCACTGTCCGCTAATTTTCCGTGTCTGCTGTCTGTTAGAGTCTCCTGCAAGATGCTCAATTCCTGCATCCACTGTCCGCTAATTTTCCGTGTCTGCTGTCTGTTAGAGTCTCCTGCAAGAGGCTCAATTCAAGCATCCACTGTCCGCTAATTTTCCGTGTCTGCTGTCTGTTAGAGTCTTTTGCAAGAGGCTCAATTCCTGCATCCACTGTCCGCTAATTTTCCGTGTCTGCTGTCTGTTAGGGTCTCCTGCAAGAGGCTCAATTCCTGCATCCACTGTCCGCTAATTTTCCGTGTCTGCTGTCTGTTAGAGTCTCCTGCAAGAGGGCTAATTTTCCTTGTCTGCTGTCTGTAAGAGTCTCCTGCAAGAGGCTCAATTCCTGCATCCACTGTCCGCTAATTTTCCGTGTCTGCTGTCTGTTAGAGTCTCCTGCAAGAGGCTCAATTCCTGCATCCACTGTCCGCTAATTTTCCGTGTCTGCTGTCTGTTAGAGTCTCCTGCAAGAGGCTCAATTCCTGCATCCACTGTCCGCTAATTTTCCGTGGCTAATTTTCCGTGTCTGCTGTCTGTTAGAGTCTCCTGCAAGAGGCTCAATTCCTGCATCCACTGTCCACTAATGTTCCGTGTCTGCTGTCTGTTAGTCTCCTGCAAGAGGCTCAATTCCTGCATCCACTGTCCGCTAATTTTCCGTGTCTGCTGTCTGTTAGAGTCTCCTGCAAGAGGCTCAATTCAAGCATCCACTGTCCGCTAATTTTCCGTGTCTGCTGTCTGTTAGAGTCTTTTGCAAGAGGCTCAATTCCTGCATCCACTGTCCGCTAATTTTCCGTGTCTGCTGTCTGTTAGGGTCTCCTGCAAGAGGCTCAATTCCTGCATCCACTGTCCGCTAATTTTCCGTGTCTGCTGTCTGTTAGAGTCTCCTGCAAGAGGCTCAATTCCTGCACCCACTGTCCGCTAATTTTCCGTGTCTGCTGTCTTTTAGAGTCTCCTGCAAGAGGCTCAATTCCTGCATCCACTGTCCGCTAATTTTCCGTGTCTGCTGTCTTTTAGAGTCTCCTGCAAGAGGCTCAATTCCTGCATCCACTGTCCGCTAATTTTCTGTGTCTGCTGTCTGTTAGAGTCTCCTGCAAGAGGCTCAATTCCTGCACCCACTGTCCGCTAATTTTCCGTGTCTGCTGTCTTTTAGAGTCTCCTGCAAGAGGCTCAATTCCTGCACCCACTGTCCGCTAATTTTCCGTGTCTGCTGTCTTTTAGAGTCTCCTGCAAGAGGCTCAATTCCTGCATCCACTGTCCGCTAATTTTCCTTGTCTGCTGTCTGTTAGAGTCTCCTGCAAGAGGCTCAATTCCTGCATCCACTGTCCGCTAATTTTCCGTATCTGCTGCCTGTTAGAGTCTGTTGCAAGAGGCTCAATTCCTGCATCCACTGTCCGCTAATTTTCCGTGTCTGCTGTCTGTTAGAGTTTCCTGCAAGAGGCTCAATTCCTGCATCCACTGTCCGCTAATTTTATGTGTCTGCTGTCTGTTAGAGTCTCCTGCAAGAGGCTAAATTCCTGCATCCACTGTCCACTAATTTTCCGTGTCTGCTGTCTGTTAGAGTCTCCTGCAAGAGGCTCAATTCCTGCATCCACTGTCCGCTAATTTTCCGTGTCTGCTGTCTGTTAGAGTCTCCTGCAAGAGGCTCAATTCAAGCATCCACTGTCCGCTAATTTTCTGTGTCTGCTGTCTGTTAGTGTCTCCTGCAAGAGGCTCAATTCAAGCATCCACTGTCCGCTAATTTTCCGTGTCTGCTGTCTGTTAGGGTCTCCTGCAAGAGGCTCAATTCCTGCATCCACTGTCCGCTAATTTTCCGTGTCTGCTGTCTGTTAGAGTCTCCTGCAAGAGGCTCAATTCCTGCATCCACTGTCCGCTAATTTTCCGTGTCTGCTGTCTGTTAGAGTCTCCTGCAAGAGGCTCAATTCCTGCATCCACTGTCCGCTAATTTTCCGTGTCTGCTGTCTTTTAGAGTCTCCTGCAAGAGGCTCAATTCCTGCATCCACTGTCTGCTAATTTTCTGTGTCTGCTGTCTTTTAGAGTCTCCTGCAAGAAGCTCAATTCCTGCATCCACTGTCCGCTAATTTTCCGTGTCTGCTGTCTGTTAGAGTCTCCTGCAAGAGGCTCAATTCCTGCATCCACTGTCCGCTAATTTTCCGTGTCTGCTGTCTGTTAGAGTCTCCTGCAAGAGGCTCAATTCAAGCATCCACTGTCCGCTAATTTTCCGTGTCTGCTGTCTGTTAGAGTCTCCTGCAAGATGCTCAATTCCTGCATCCACTGTCCGCTAATTTTCCGTGTCTGCTGTCTGTTAGAGTCTCCTGCAAGAGGCTCAATTCCTGCATCCACTGTCCGCCAATTTTCCATGTCTGCTGTCTGTTAGAGTCTCCTGCAAGAGACTCAATTCCTGCATCCACTGTCTGCTAATTTTCTGTGTCTGCTGTCTGTTAGAGTCTCCTGCAAGAGGCTCAATTCCTGCATCCACTGTCCACTAATTTTCCGTGTCTGCTGTCTGTTAGTCTCCTGCAAGAGGCTCAATTCCTGCATCCACTGTCCGCTAATTTTCCGTGTCTGCTGTCTGTTAGAGTCTCCTGCAAGAGGCTCAATTCAAGCATCCACTGTCCGCTAATTTTCCGTGTCTGCTGTCTGTTAGAGTCTTTTGCAAGAGGCTCAATTCCTGCATCCACTGTCCGCTAATTTTCCGTGTCTGCTGTCTGTTAGAGTCTCCTGCAAGAGGCTCAATTCCTGCATCCACTGTCCACTAATTTTCCGTGTCTGCTGTCTGTTAGTCTCCTGCAAGAGGCTCAATTCCTGCATCCACTGTCCGCTAATTTTCCATGTCTGCTGTCTGTTAGAGTCTCCTGCAAGAGGCTCAATTCAAGCATCCACTGTCCACTAATTTTCCGTGTCTGCTGTCTGTTAGAGTCTTTTGCAAGAGGCTCAATTCCTGCATCCACTGTCAGCTAATTTTCCGTGTCTGCTGTCTTAGGGTCTTCTGCAAGAGGCTCAATTCCTGCATCCACTGTCTGCTAATTTTCCGTGTCTGCTGTCTGTTAGAGTCTCCTGCAAGAGGCTCAATTCCTGCACCCACTGTCCGCTAATTTTCCGTGTCTGCTGCCTTTTAGAGTCTCCTGCAAGAGGCTCAATTCCTGCATCCACTGTCCGCTAATTTTCCGTGTCTGCTGTCTTTTAGAGTCTCCTGCAAGAGGCTCAATTCCTGCATCCACTGTCCGCTAATTTTCCGTGTCTGCTGTCTGTTACAGACTCCTGCAAGAGGCTCATTTCCTGCATCCACTGTCCGCTAATTTTCCGTGTCTGCTGCCTGTTAGAGTCTCCTGCAAGAGGCTCAATTCCTGCATCCACTGTCCGCTAATTTTCCGTGTCTGCTGTCTGTTAGAGTCTCCTGCAAGAGGCTCAATTCCTGCATCCACTGTCTGCTAATTTTCCGTGTCTGCTGTCTGTTAGAGTCTCCTGCAAGAGGCTCAATTCCTGCATCCACTGTCCGCTAATTTTCCGTGTCTGCTGTCTGTTAGAGTCTCCTGCAAGAGGCTCAATTCAAGCATCCACTGTCCGCTAATTTTCCGTGTCTGCTGTCTGTTAGAGTCTCCTGCAAGAGGCTCAATTCCTGCATCCACTGTCCACTAATTTTCCGTGTCTGCTGTCTGTTAGAGTCTCCTGCAAGAGGCTCAATTCCTGCATCCACTGTCCGCTAATTTTCCGTGTCTGCTGTCTGTTAGAGTCTCCTGCAAGAGGCTCAATTCAAGCATCCACTATCCGCTAATTTTCCGTGTCTGCTGTCTGTTAGAGTCTCCTGCAAGAGGCTCAATTCAAGCATCCACTGTCCGCTAATTTTCCGTGTCTGCTGTCTGTTAGGGTCTCCTGCAAGAGGCTCAATTCCTGCATCCACTGTCCGCTAATTTCCGTGTCTGCTGTCTGTTAGAGTCTCCTGCAGGAGGCTCGATTTCTGCATCCACTGTCCGCTAATTTTCTGTGTCTGCTGTCTGTTAGAGTCTCCTGCAAGAGGCTTATTCTGCATCCACTGTCCGCTAATTTTTGGTGTCTGCTGTCTTTTAGAGTCTCCAGCAAGAGGCTCAATTCCTGCATCCACTGTCCGCTAATTTTCTGTGTCTGCTGTCTTTTGGAGTCTCCTGCAAGAGGCTCAATTCCTGCATCCACTGTCCGCTAATTTTCCGTGTCTGCTGTCTGTTAGAGTCTCCTGCAAGAGGCTCAATTCCTGCATCCACTGTCTGCTAATTTTCCGTGTCTGCTGTCTGTTAGAGTCTCCTGCAAGGGCTCAATTCCTGCATCCACTGTCCGCTTATTTTCCGTGTCTGCTGTCTGTTAGAGTCTCCTGCAAGAGGCTCAATTCCTGCATCCACTGTCGGCTAATTTTCCATGTCTGCTGTCTGTTAGAGTCTCCTGCAAGAGGCTCAATTCCTGCATCCACTGTCCACATTTTCCGTGTCTGCTGTCTGTTAGAGTCTCCTGCAAGAGGCTTTATTCCTGCATCCACTGTCCGCTAATTTTCCGTGTCTGCTGTCTGTTAGAGTCTCCTCCAAGAGGCTCAATTCCTGCATCCACTGTCCGCTAATTTTCCGTGTCTGCTGTCTGTTAGAGTCTCCTGCAAGAGGCTCAATTCCTGCATCCACTGTCCGCTAATTTTCCGTGTCTGCTGTCTGTTAGAGTCTCCTGCAAGAGACTCAATTCCTGCATCCACTGTCCGCTAATTTTCCGTGTCTGCTGTCTGTTAGAGTCTCCTGCAAGAGGCTCAATTCCTGCATCCACTGTCCGCTAATTTTCCGTGTCTGCTGTCTGTTAGTCTCCTGCAAGAGGCTCAATTCTTGCATCCACTGTCCGCTAATTTTCCGTGTCTGCTGTCTGTTAGAGTCTCCTGCAAGAGGCTCAATTCCTGCATCCACTGTCCGCTAATTTTCCCTGTCTGCTGTCTGTTAGAGTCTCCTGCAAGAGGCTGAATTCCTGCATCCACTGTCCGCTAATTTTCCGTGTCTGCTGTCAGAGTCTCCTGCAAGAGGCTCAATTCCTGCATCCACTGTCCGCTAATTTTCCGTGTCTGCTGTCTGTTAGAGTCTCCTGCAAGAGGCTCAATTCCTGCATCCACTGTCCGCTAATTTTCGGTGTCTGCTGTCTGTTAGAGTCTCCTGCAAGAGGCTCAATTCCTGCATCCACTGTCCGCTAATTTTCTGTGTCTGCTGTCTGTTAGAGTTTCCTGCAAGAGGCTCTCAACTATCATTTCACTCCGTTTAGAGCCTAGTCCCTGACCCTCAATGGATGCTAAGAAGCTTTAAATTGAGTATACAAGTCAGCTCTGTATACTTCTGGGTGAAATGAAAGTGGTTTTCGTGTCTGATTGTAAAAGCAAACCAACACTCGCTGGTTGCATGTTGCTGTTATTATCAGACATTACAAAACCTGGCTACAAGGAGTCGGTTGGCATCCGATGATACCCCTGCCTCAGAGCAGCCAATACGGTTTCGACCGGGGGACCAGGTGCCTTGTAATTAAAACTGAATTCAGTCCAACTTCAATGGCTCGAACTCGTCGGTTCGAGTTCGACCCATCAATGGGTTCGATCAATAACTGATATGACAATAAATATTTTTAGTACATTGTAATTTTATTGTAGAAAAATTAATTGTATCTGATATTTTGTTTGTTTTGTATGATTTGATTCTTTATGTCCCATCAACAATCTTCAGTTAAACATGGACTGGTCTTCCTGGATTGAACCAGTACTAAGCTAGGATAATATCGTATATTTTGATAAATTATGAAATAAAGGATATACCATGATGAAAATATATTGTTATTTATTGAGGAATAAATATAGTTTACATGATACTTGTAACTATTCTGCAGCCCTAGGTACTAGGGTGTGCATTTGACATTCTGTCTATATGACAAATTGTTATTTATAGAATTTATGCATCATCAGCTGTCCCAGACAAAATCTGGGCTCAGTTGTCATTTTGCTTTCTAGCTGTTTTCAGGACTGCATTTGGTTACCCACCACCAACCCCTTTCTCCACCTTTATTCAACATTTGGAAAGAAACAACCCAGAATATAGTTAGGAAATTGTAATTTACACTACTGGCACTTCCAGTAGTTTGAATTTACATTTTGATTTCAATGTAAATCTAGGGAGAATTTTATTTCTATCTGAAATGAACTCATTTCCTCCACATTGCAGGATCCGAATCATGCACTGACCTACCTGCTTGTACTTACACCCTTTAAGCCTTCAAGCTGTCTGTCTGATTAACCTGTTTCAGTCACAATTGGCTGGACCAAGTCCAACACAGACCAGCTCCTGTGCGGCACGGACAGTTCACCACCCTGACTTGCAGGCTCATACTCTGACATACTTAGACCCTTTAAGCCTTCAAGCTGTCTGTCTGATTAACCTGTTTCAGTTAGGGGTCCGCAGACACAATTGGCTGGACCAAGTCCAACACAGACCAGCTTCTGTGCGGCACAGACAGTCCACCACCCTGACTTGCAGGCTCATACTCTGACATAGTGCTCCAGTAGATGCTAGGGCAGACCCAGCCTGGCGACCTTGGTGACTCTAACTGTATCAGTCAGCTATCTCTTCAGATATTTGTGGCTATGCAGGTCCACCATGTGCAGGGTAAAGTCAGCTGGAATCCTATGTAGTGGCTTGTGCTATGCCAGACCACATGTACTATGCCATGCTGCATCTTATTATCCTCTGAACATCATGTACTGGGCTTAAAGGTATAGCTGAGCCAATGCTGGCTGTCATTCATATCTGGGTTGGTTCTTCATTGCCAAAGTTATGTTGTAATAGAATGATGTTAGTTTAATAAATGTAGAATCTGACCAACGTTTTATCTTGAGTTAAAACATATAAACAATAGAAAAAGAGCTGAAATGAGCACGCACGCACACGCACGCACACACTTGTATTGAAAGAATAAAAAGGCCCGACCGAGACTCGAACTCACATTAAAGAAAAGAAATACTTGTACATTATTAGACTAACATTAATGTACTGTTGCTTACCTACGGAGCTACAGAGAAAGTTGAGTAAACAGTTGAAAGTTACCTATATAATCATGATAATGTATGATGTAACGCCTATGATACCGCTTTATAACGGTTTCTACCTGTTTCCCCTTTCACATGCTGTAAATTCGAATCGTCTGATCTTTGATCCGTCTGAGGTTGAAATTCACCAATAAACCCACACAGTCTGATGCCCATCTGAATCTAGTCAGCACACAGTGTTGGGGACACTATGAGCCCGCCAGTGAAACGTCATTCGAATGTTGTTGCGCTGGCGGGCTGATCATGGCCGCTTTTAGATGTTAAGCAGGAAATAAGAACATATGCCCCAGGCCCTGGAAGAGTTTTACGGGATACAGGGATAGTGGCCAAAAACTTAAAGAGATATGGGATTTTTTTTTGTAAATATTTCAATTTCCGTAGTCTGATACGGATGCACAACTTTGTGGCTACAGGTTTTGACGTATCAACCAAGGAATAGATAGAAAAGGAGCCTTTTGATGACATGAGCGATATGGTCTGTTACGGTCTAATACGGTCTATTATGGTCTAAATATTACGGTCTTACCGTGGTCCACGGAACTACACGGTTTAATACAGAACGAAACGTCTTATGGCGTGTGCACTACGGATGAAGAACGGTTTGCTACGGTGCAAGTAAGGGCTAGCACAGATAAGAAGGGTCTAAAACAGATTGATACGAACCGCCACCGAGCAACACGGACCTATCATTATAACCAATTCGTACATACAAAAACTGCCTACCGGGTTTAGAATTCAGGGGAGTGATCCAGGACAACGTGACCCTCTTTACTGAAAGTAAAATGTTAGTTTGCACCGACAAAATTTGGTTATTTTCAGAAGGAATTGACAAATTGTGTTAAGAAATGATTGTGATTATTAACTGTCAGATGTAGTAAACGGATAAGAACCTGATCAGACTGCATCATATAATCAGTTTGAGCCGGGTCTAAACCGCTCCATTTCCGTCACAAATACAATGTAGTTTTGATTCAGGGAGGGGGTTATTGTAGAGTTTTCTTGCTACATAGGCTTGGCGCCAGCTACTGTTTACCCTAAAAGAATATCAAAGTAAGAAAGGAGGCAAAGATCAGGAAATGATACAATAAGGCATACCCAAAACATATTTGAAATTTAAGCATAACCTTAAAGATTTTCCAATTCAGAATATTTACTTAAATAAGACCTTGATATGACTCACAAAAATGCGGCGACCTACAAAATTATTCACACAAAAAAATTCACTCACCCAAAAAACTCTGAAAAGCTCCAAAAATATCTAAATTCAAACTTTTGACCCCTAATAATAGCCAAATCTATGTGTATAATATATATGAGTACACCCCCAACGTCTGGATACGTGTAATGATGATGGTCGTCTGTAAAATTAGTAATTGACTGTGGCACTAGAAATATTGGAGTTAGAGCATAAATAAGTGATGCTTTGCTTAGATATAACATGTTTATGTTTAGAACAACCGGTCTGGTTTAAAAATACATGCGATTCGTCCATCCCATTGCTAGATTTTTGTCACCTACGTGCATTTTTTCGAATAGTAACTCTGGACCCAGATTAGGTGTGACAAAATGTGGAGCCTGCTCTGGATCCGAACTACTTGAAACTGCATGGTGGAATTCATGAAAGATTTAATTTAAAAGTGGATTTAAAAAAAATCAACAGGCAACAAAAAGGGACTCAAAAATAAATAAATAAATAAATAAATAAATAAATAAATAAATAGAGAAAAAATTTAAATAAATAAAAAAGTAAATAAATAAATAAACTAATTAATCAATTAATTAATAAATAATTAGACTAGTAAATCTTCTAGTTCAGACTATCTCGAACTGTTTCAAGAGTTGAAAAACATGTTTTCTCGAGTCCAGACCGATGTACTTTTAAATGTATTGCAGAACGGAGAAAATAAAAGAGGAGAAGAGAGAAGAGTAACATTGGTCAGCAAACAGAAGTTTGGTCCTTTAACCCTTTATGTTCTAATGGATTTTTTCATAGATATTGATAGAATTAAGATGGGATTGTCATATTATAGGTTCACAGGTCACATCTTTCAAAGTTTGATGTTTTATGTACCTAAAGATTAATTTTACCTTGACAAACAGTGCGAACCCTAATGAAATGCAACATTTTGTGGCATTGCATCTGGGTCTTCACTGTTTGTCAAAGTACTCATTTAGGAGTCAACGGTTTAACATCCATGTGCATGTATCCATTGTAGCACAAGGCGGGAGGGCAAGCAGAAAAGCTCTTTCTGGCATCCCCAAACTGAATCTCTTGGACTGTTTTTTTTTTATTCGATATACATTTGTAAACAGTTGTGAGCCATTTTATTCCGTATTTTCCTTGGGTATTACCTAGTAAATCCTAAAATAACATGTGAAACCTTGCGTATCCCTACCTATCCATTATGAGCGTACCGTTCCGTAACAAATCGTAGCAAACCTTAGCTAATACGTGGTGTAACTGTAATAGTTCATATTTAAACCGTAGAAATCCTTGGCGGCTTTGGGACTACGAATAAGTAAGGACTAGTACATATTAAATATTGACTAAAGCGGATCAGTACCTTCTAACACGGTTTACTAAGAATGTGCTACAGTTGTTTGATCCGTGGTCAAATTTTGAACATGTTCAAAACTTGTCAAGGATGGTCAAGGATGTATAAGTACTACTATACGAGGGCTGTCCCACTAAATCGTGGACTTTGCTCATATTTAGTTTATTAGACAACCGATCGTCATTAAATTCTACCTCGTACCTTCCTCTATTCCATTTTAGTAAAATTGATGCATAAATCGTAAAATTGTTTGAACACTTTGAAAATTGTGCGTCATCGATTAGGTCAATGTATGCGTACCTGGCGCAGCCCAAATAAAGACATTGAAGTCATCAGCTGCATGTTCATTAAGATCATATTTTTTCAGCCATGATAGCGGTTAGCGCAAAAAACGAACTGTCTGCTTATAGCAACGTTAAATATGACGCAACCACAGAAAATTTCGAACGTCAAATGTTATTTGTTTGAATATGGCGCACCTTTGGCCGTTTGACATTGAAGCAACAACCTAGTAAAAACTGCGACGTTAGAGGGAGAGAAAACACGCCAAATGGCGAACCAGTTCTGTGTGCAGACCGTTATGACCCAATAGACACATACAAGCAACTGAGATGAATTGACAGATACAGTGGTGTTTCGAGTAGCCTTGTTTTAGATAACATAGTCGATTAAGTGATGGTTGGACTCATAGTGCACAGCGTGGGCGGAAACCAAACAAAAATGTTGGTAACGTTAAGGCAACGAAGGACGTCATTGACGACGACAGGCGTAAAACAGTAAGAGAAGTGGCGGAGTGTGCTAGGATTAGTAAATCTAGTATTCAACGGATATTATCTTCTCAGTTAAAAATGAATTTAATAAAGTAGCACACTTAGCTTTCGAAAATATACAAAAGTTAAATAAATAACAAGAGGTTCTTCATGGTACTTAAAAGTCTGTGCTGTTTTTCTTTCGGACAATACACTTGGACCTCATGAACGCAATGCACAAGAAGTACCCAGCCCTGTACGACAAGACTGATAATGTTATTCTTCATTAGGAAAATGCGCTCAGTCATAGCGCTGCCAGAACACAACTAGAGATCGATGTGCTGGGTCTACGGACAGCTGTGCACCGCCATACTCACCGGAATTTGCCCCACTAGACCGTATTTACTTTCCACATTTGAAATCGCATTTTGGGGTAAACGTTTTCGGGGCAGAGTAGAGTTGATGTATGTTATACAACAGTTCAACCGGTCATTAGATAGTGGATGGATCGGTGACATATTCCTTAAGTGGGTAAAACGAAATCGCAAGTGTATCACACAAAACGGAGACTACTTAGAAAAAGTGTAAACATTATGTAAATGACGTTGATTGTTTAGAGTAGGCGACGTCGTCAGCGTGCGCCGGGTCTGCATACCTTATAGTTTTGTATCGTGTACAGAGATGTTATCCTTAGGTATATTTTCCTGAAACTTCGTATGTACATCCAGAACATGTGTATATAATATACATGAAAATCAGAAGCTTGTGCAATGGTTACTTTTTATACAGTAAGCCCAGTCCACGATTTACTGGGACAACCCTCGTATATGATTACGGATGCAATACGGAAATCTACAGACTAATACGGATTGCCACAGATGATGCCGGATGGTATCTGTGGCTAATCCCGAGTCCAATCTGTGAATGTGTGACCTGGGCATTACACGCCTTAAGAGTATTTAAATCATGGCTGATATATAAATGGTATCCTATAATTGCAGTTGCAGACATAGAATCATTTGATTTACTGGCATAGAAAGTCTTTAAAAGTTATGTTTATGAATAATGAGCCTCAATTTGATGCCATTGTACAAATGCAGTTGCAGATATTGATTCGTCTCTCTTCACAGCCGCAGATCTACAACCATCCTCATATAGTTTTGTCTGAGAAGAACCCAATCACCATTCATATATGATAGAAGCTACCACCTACTTGCATGTGTAGGAAAAAAAGCCACCTATACTAACAGACTCATATATAAAGTAAATTAAGCTCGACTTTAAGATAGGATGCCTCATAATATTATTAATTAAAACCAATTGAAATAACCTTACATCTGTGGCTGTAGGCGTAAGGTCACCTTTATCTACAGTTACAGATATATAATTGTCCTCAATGCTCTATGTCATTTTCCTAAAATCATTCAAGGCTCCAATAAATAGTCACATGTATATATCGCCGTCTGCAATGTAACTGAGACTTGTCAGGACCATCTTTGGGTTGCAGTTGCTGATAGTTGTTGCCTGACACTGCCTAACTCACAAGTTAAGCAGTACAGCCAAACCACCTTGATTGCAGTTGCAGTTATTACCCATGAGACATGATTACTTCAGTTGCAGGATAAAAACACTTTTTATTGCAGTCGCATATATAGAGGATCTTACATGAGTGCTCATGTCTTATTGAATTTATTAAACAAGTTGGGAAAAAGAGATAAAATGCAAGGCTTGCCGAGCATTTTATCTCTTTTTCGCAACGAGTTTAATAAATTCAATAATACAGGAGCACGAATGTTAGATTCTATTTATCATATGACATATACTTTGAAATCTCATTTCTGGCAAAAAAACGTTATAATTTTGTCATTATGTAAGCACCGTTGTTATGAACGTCATAACGTTTCCCGTAAATCTATAAACCACTAGTGGTTTATCGATTTTATTGCATGGCGTTATTTCACTCCCAGACGCGACATCATATGATAAAAACACTTTTCATTGCAGTCGCACATATAACATTGCAACCCACTCACATACTACAGAATAACATAATGAAATTAAAGGTTCTATGCTATAGATTTGCAAATATACAAAGGCCAGTTTAATGTTACAACAAAGATAGATAGGTACATGTAGTTGATGCGGTTAATTACATGTGTATGTGTATGCTTATGTGTGTGTTTGTTTTGTTTCCGACCAGTCGATAATCAATGTTTTGCTGACTTAATGCCCACGTCACATTTCTAACAGGTCTACTATCAGGGCGTAAACTATGTCTACAATTAGTTGTCAGGTAACAATCGCCATACGAGACATTTCATTGATGTGCATGTATGTGTGGATGTGGGCATGTGTGTGTTTTCATTTACCTATAATTAGTATGGCCTATTTAATGTTTACATTGTCATACAAAGTGTGATCTTTGTCTATCTCTCAGTATTTCTATATAGACTATGCTAAGGGCGTAGACTGTGCTTTCAATGGATTTCCCTTTTTACCAACAGTCCAGAAGTTCACATATCACGCAGTTGACGTGACATGTGGTTTTCTTATTTCCAGGCCAAAAGTGCAGTAATCAAACCCTTTGAGATGTATTGATATTATTTCTGGTAAGAAGAATGAAATCATGAAATGTGGAATTTGTGTGGTTAACCCTTTGAGTGCTTATCACAACAAAAGTCCTTTGCCTTTGTCATCTGCTGAAATCTTTAAGAAGTTTTTTTGGCATACGGTGTATTTCCAAATCAAACGGCTCCTGTATGAACAGGCTGAACTGGGTCCTCAATGTTTGCCCTGATACTTACATAAGTCAAATAATGTAAGCTAATTTAAAATATGCAGCAATGGCATTTTCAGATGAATATTTAACTTGATGAATAGGCACTTTAAGGGTTAAAATAAAGTGCTTGTTCTCGTATTCCTTTTGATAAAGGAACCCAAGCAATTAAGAAAGAACCTTAAGTATACAGTGGAATGTCGGTGGTCGTAATA
Source organism: Loripinus fragilis (assembly GCA_964019695.1). Lineage (NCBI taxonomy): Eukaryota > Metazoa > Mollusca > Bivalvia > Lucinida > Lucinidae > Loripinus > Loripinus fragilis. The sequence goes on along the minus strand of OZ026527.1, from coordinate 87,818,613 downwards.
TTTGATGATTCGGCTTTGTGTTGAGTAACAAGACATGAGTATTACAGCACCAACTCGAGCCAGATATCAGGTTACCTGAATAAGAGAAACATCATATGATAAAGTAATATACCAGGTAAATGACTTTATCATATGATGCTTCTCTTAAACCAGGTATATTACTTTATCATATGATGTTTCTCTTATACCAGGTATATAACTTTATCACATGATGTTTCTCTTATACCAGGTATATGACTTTACCATATGATGTTTCTCTTATACCAGGTATATGACTTTATCATATGATATTTTTCTTATACCAGGTTTATGACTTTATCATATGATGTTTCTCTTATACCAGGTATATTACTTTATCAAATGATGTTTCTCTTATACCAGGTATATGACTTTATCATATGATGTTTCTCTTATACGAGGTATATGACTATCATATGATGTTTCTCTTATACCAGGTATATTACTTTATCATATGATGTTTCTCTTATACCAGGTATATAACTTTATCACATGATGTTTCTCTTATACCAGGTATATGACTTTAACATATGATGTTTCTCTTATACCAGGTATATGACTTTATCATATGATATTTTTCTTATACCAGGTATATGACTTTATCATATGATGTTTTTCTTATACCAGGTATATAACTTTATCGCATGATGTTTCTCTTATACCAGGTATATTACTTTATCATATGATGTTTCTCTTATACCAGGTATCTTTATCATATGATAATTCTCTTATACCAGGTATATGACTTTATCATATGATGTTTCTCTTATACCAGGTTTTATTACTTTATCATATGATGTTTCTCTTATACCAGGTATTTACACATTATAACTTTAGTGACTTGACCTGATGGGTCGGATCACGTCGAGTGGCTGCGCCAGGAACGATCGGATCACACCAGACCCATCAGATCAAGTTACTAAAGTAATAATGTTTTTATTATATACCTACATAAAAACAACAAAACTCCTCAGTTTTAGCAATAAACTCAACAAAAGTGTGAAATTGACACTGTGTTACGCGACGTTGGGACACCTTAGCAAATAATGTCGAGCCAAATTTTGATGATGTCACTTTGTGCAAATGTCTCGCCCAATTTTTGATGACATCACATTGTGAAAACAAGTTACGGCAGAATAAAATGCATTTATCGTGTTTAATTCCTTTTCTTACACAAAAAACACATCATTTTAACATCATTTTAACGATTAATATTGTTATCCCTCAGATTGCGACTTCGATTCCAAGTTCACCGTCAGGTGCTGGGTTTTATGTGATGAGATGGGTAAAATATGGAGGATGGTGATATCTAGTAGCGTGATACAAGATTTTGTATTTTCCAGTTGGAAAATGGGTTGTATCAGGTGTATTTCATCGCAGGTATATAATAAATTACTTTATCAAATGATGTTTCTCTTATACCAGGTATCATATAAATATTACATTCCCTGCGTGGGTGATAGTCGAAAATATCATCCCGAGGAATGTGATTATCAACCGAGGCGCAGCCGAGGTTGATAATCATGTTTCGAGGGATGATATTTTCGACTATCACCCTAGCAGGAAATGTAATATTCATTTTATTATACCGAACAGCACATTAGATCCCTTATTTTCTGAAATCCTTCTCTTACTCAATAGACCTATCATGGTGAGGTGACATCCAAAGGGAAAATAATGAACAGCCTCTTATCTCTATTATGCTTGAATGAAATTAAATATTTCACAAAAATGGTATTTCTTTAACAATTTGAATGCTCGACCTGATCACTGACGTTCCGTTTAACAAATTACGTCATAAAAGCTGATGACGTCATCATCATACCAAGCAGCATCATTTTTAAAGGAGCTACTGTACATGAGGCTGATTTAATGTAAAAAAGAAAATTTCGCCTAATCTGCTCAAAATTGGTCTCAACGTGTTCCTCTCGTCCTAACTAAGAAAACGATTAGCACACTTTATGTTTCTGGCCATAAACAACGAAGTTATTTGGAATTTAAACTCGCCAAATCATGCGTCATGTCCGCCATTGCTGTTGAACGTCTCCTGACGTGAACAAACCGTACGCGCATCGGAGTTGCGCATCATGTGACCGCCCTGATATTTTATAATATCACCCGCTGCTATGGCAAACAAGTGGCAGTATTCACCATCGCTGTAGCAACGGGTGATATCATAAAATATCACTCGTTCGTCTATGGAAGATTTGTATGGGAAATTCACGTGAGGTATAATAAATAACTTAAGAAATAGATCAGCTCCAGCAGTGAATTGTTGAGTAATAATTCACTGTTTGGAGGTCAGTTGTAAAGAAGATCAAATCACAAGCGCGCAGGGCGAGTGATTTATCTTCATCAACTGACCGACAAACAGTGAATCATTACTCAACAATTCACGCACTGGAGCTGATCTATTTCGATTCTAACACACAATTAACGACAAAAACACATTCAAAGTCTTCAGCTTCTTCCAACTTTCCGCCATTGCACTGAAGAACTCCCGCCAATACTTAGACTACGTCGCATATGTTTTCATGTAATTGTAACGTCTTTCAAGCGTAATAAAAGCACCGCAAGCACTGCGTAATACCCCGCCACTGCTGGGGGCACCAAAAGTTATTTTGTGAGATATATAATGCCTAAATAGCAACAGAACTGAGATAGACAGTGATATGACGTCCTTAGTCACAATATGTAACCTTTGATGGTCAACATATCTGTGAAGTTTCATTCAGATACTCCATATAATAAATGAACTACAGGTCAAAAACCATTTTTCAGATCAATCAAGGGCGGATAACTCATGAACTGGAAAGGTAAGGGTGACGGTCCTTACTAAAAATATGTAACCTTTGATGTTCAACATATCTGTGAAGTTTCATTCAGATATTCCATATAGTAAATGAACTACAGGTCAAAAACCATTTTTCAGATCAATCAAGGGTAGATAACTCATGAACTGGAAAGGTAAGAGTGAAGATCCTTAGTCACAATATGTAACCTTTGATGATCAACATATCTGTGAAGTTTCATTCAGATATTCCATATAGTAAATGAACTACAGGTCAAAAACCATTTTTCAGATCAATCAAGGGTAGATAACTCATGAACTGGAAAGGTAAGAGTGATGGTTCTTTGTCACAGTATGTAACCTTTGATGTGAAACATATCTGTAAAGTTTCATTTAAATATTCCACATAGTAAAGGAACTACGGGTAAAAAACATTTTTTAATTCAATCAAGGGCGGATAACTCACAAACGGGAAAGGTAAGAGTGACGGTTCTTAGTCACAATATGTTACCTTTGATGTGAAACATATCTGTGAAGTTATATTCAGATATTCCACATAGTAAAGGAACAATAGGTCAAAAACCTTTTTTCAGACCTATCAAGGGCGGATAACTCACAAACTGGGAAGGTCAGAGTGACGGTCCTTAGTCACAATATGTAACCTTTGATTTGCAACATATCTGTGAAGTTTCATTCAGATATCATGAATAGTAAAGGAATAACAGGCCAGAAACCATTTTTCCAATACGAAAAAGGGCAGTAACTCCGTTAAAAATGGACGGATTTTGCCCATTAACAATCCCATACCACTCATCGCCGATAACAATATGTATGCAAAATTTGAAAAAATTCCGTGAATAAATACTCAAGTTATCGATCGGAAATGGTGAGCACGGACGGACGGACGGACGGACAGACGGACAGACACCGAAGGGTATAACATAATACCTCGCCACACTTTAGTGGCGGGGTATAAAAATGACGTAACACCGTCTATCGCCTTGAATGACGTCATTTTCCAGTGACGTCAGCTATCACACACTTTTGCTGTGAATTATTGTCCGATATATCACAGTTTGTTACCGTTGGCTCTATAGGTGAGGTGTGTTAGAATTTATCATATGATGTTTCTCTTATACCAGGTATATTACTTTATCATATGATGTTTCTTTTATACCAGGTATATTACTTTATCATATGATGTTTCTCTTATTCGCTTGATGATTACATTTCATATTTAGTGTTACAGGAACAGGTAATGTCATAACGGCATCTATTACAACAATGCGAATTCGCATTAAAATAAATAAATCTTGAAGGCGATAAAATAGCATTTAAAGGTCATTTAAAGGTCATTTGATACACAGAATCTTACACTCGTTTAATGAATTGCATATGAAATGATCACTTGAGTAAGATCCTCTATATATCACTGCAAAGATCTGTTAGTCTTCATCTTAACTCATCACATACAGGAGCTTGCCGTTAGAATGTAAAAAAATGAAATTCCATTATTCTTATTCGATTCTAATGAAAACAGTTGGGATCTAAAGGATTTTTACTTCCACAATTTCATATTAATTTTGCACTTAGTGTATTTGAGACATAAAAGTTATGCAATTTAAGCAGAGACTGGGCACACCACAGGTGCTCGAATTTATGAAAATTTGCTACCTTTTCTGATGCTTAGGGGCCTTCTCTTTAATTCCATCCAAAAAATTTGAGAAAATAACTGCCAATAAACAAAATGAAAATTTTGACCAAAGTGATTCATAGAAAAGGCATTTTTCTTATACTTGATTTGAACATTTTTTCAGATCTTTACATAGTCGAACTTTTGACATTTTAAAGCATGTATCACACTCCTCTAGGCCTAAAATCACTCAAAAATCATAACTTCAAGCCCCTGTGGGGCACACTTTCAACATTAATTGCAGCTATCTTGCCATGAAGTAATAGAATAATATACTTAAGGACTTTGAAAACGCATCACCTAGATTAAATCCTTTTTTCACAAAGACTTAGAATGTCAGGGAGATAATTGCTATTGCATATCATAGTCTGACCAGCTTGTAATGTGTCCTAGAAAATTCATGGTTGTAAATTAACTTTAAAATATTGAAAAATTATCCGTTTTAAGACAGGGGTGGTCGATTTTGAAGGACACCAATTCAGCTGCACGATAACATGCTTTCGTTTTGATTCCTGACTCAACAGATTTGTGCCCTGGGCTACTTTCATGATTGCACATTCATCATTGAACGATTCGAAATGAAATCGCAGTACGGTATGCTCAAATTTACACCCCTTTAAATATACCAACATACCCACCCACCCTGATAACTATAATCTAGTAATAAAATTCAACATCTTAGGCCTATCAAAGTTTTGATTTTTTACATCCAGTTTTATTGGAAGAGGCTAAGAGCATACACAAATGACAGATTATGCGTACATTACGCTTGTATCATGTGTCTTTTGAATTGTGCAAGTGACGTTATTTTTAAGACGTTTTTGATCACATGATAGCAGATCTCCTGCCATGATTTACATCAAAACGTCTTCCTTACTTGATTGTCAGTGTATGTAGTCAATATCAGTAATGAAAGCATGCATAAAGGTAACTAATGGAGATGTTTCTAAAAAAAAAGCTGTAAATTGGTGTTCAAATTTGACGTTTATTTTCGAAATATTGAAGTTATCAATTACATTTAATTAGAAAAAGTCTATAAACTGAGTTGCCGATATGGTATCATACATGCCACAGTTTAAACACAAAAATAATCAAAAAGCTTCGACTGACTGTGCAGAAAGGTGCTATATGCTGTATGTACCCATGTGACATCATCATGCAGCAGCGTCGCGTGATAGTGCAGTCAAATTAACGACTGATTTATACCAATTATGGGTTGCACATTAAAATCTGCAAGTAACTTTTCACTTTTCAATGGCATATACGGTTTGCAAGAAAAGTGCAAAAATATGGTGATGCATTTTCAAAGTCCTCTAGTATAGTCTTGTAAAAAATGAACATTTTCAATGAGCTGCAGGTAACTTACTTACAACTTGGTAAATTGAAAAAGAAATATGAAATACAATGTCCCTATCTAGCTTTCCTATTATGCAAATCTACTGTGCGAACTGAAGTCCTGCATGGAATAAAATAGGAATTTCAAAAGTATAACACACTTATGGCAAGTCACCGTAGCTGTAAATTGACAAGGAACAAGTAGTTGAAAGTTCAGGTTTATCTATACTAATCACTATTCAGAAAATCATCATCTCACAAGCTTGTTTTGGGTATAAAATTAAGCATGAATTTGAAATGTGAGCATTACAATTAAAACAGTGTTTAATTTTATCACTTGAAGGGCCAATCAATACAAAAGTCTTATCCCGAGTCATCTACTGAAACATCTGGACCAACAGTATAGACCCAGATCTGACTGCTCCTGTAACAGCAATAACTGTTTGCCAGTTATATTTACATTGATAAGTATGTTGGCAAGTATAGGCAATAGTCGTCTGAAGCAGACACAAATTTGATAGTTTTATTTTGCTGCATTTTTGCAAGTCTTTGACTAAAATATTTTGATAGATCAAATGCTACAGTTTCCATGAAACGATGATTTTTGGGAGTTGTGTAGCTTTAACTTAGCCCTGACCAGTAAATTGAAAATTGCCATTTATTTTAAGAAATTATCAAATTACCAATATTTATCTGTTTTGTCTAACAATCATACAGTATCATATGGGCCTCGTCAAATCATAGGTTTACCTCGTGGCAAGTCTAACTATAGTACATTCCAGTAAGCAGTTAACAAAGGTGCTGATCAGACTGTACGGATGCGCAGGCTGGTCTGCACCTTGGTTGTACACAAACTCCCGAAGACATGTTTTCTCGCGTCGAGGCCCATATAGGCTGTGACGTGAGAAAACCTGTATTTGGGGTTTCTGACAATGAGAGATTCATACCATCCTGTAAAACTGCAGAGACAATTTCGCTTGTAGCAAGTCTAGTTATGATACTTTCCAATAAACGATAACTAATGCGCTGATCAGACTGCTGGGTTGCACATGCTGATCTGCATCTTTCATGATCGCAAACTCCCCAAATACAGGTTTAGTCGTGACAATGCCCATATTGTTAAAGTAAAAAAAGACCAGTTAGAGCATAAATCAATCAAACAATGCTAATGTAATTCTCACATTTCACATTTAAACATAATCTAAAACCGAAATTTTAATATCTCATTGGAATCGCATCAATATACTCAACAAGCTTGTGAGTCCACTAAATATGTGTTACATATTATTTGTATAGCAGATACTGAACATAAGCCAAATGTAGTTTAAAAGAAAAATAAATAAACAACTTAACAAGACAAACTCTTTCGACACGAGAAAACCTGTCTTCAGGGGTTTGCGAGCAACAAAGGTGCTGACCAGTCTTCGCACCCACGCAGGCTGGTTACAGCCTTTGTTATTCGCTTATTTGAAAGTATCATATCTAGACTTTCTACAATGACATTTCAGTTTTCTAGCCAGTCTCTGTAGCTGAGCAGGCTGGTTTCAGTCTCGATTAGTCAGAAATACTGAAGACATGCAAGTTTTCTCGTGCCCAGGCCTATATGTTACATATATTAATTAAATATTTGATTGAAATGAATTTGAAGTACTTTCATGGTGGTTGAAAGCCTGTGATCATGATTTTGAATGCAAATCAATATTTTATAAATAAATTTTATTTTCAACCTTCGGTTCATGAGTGGGCGGGGCTGAAAATTCCATGAAGTGCACAGTGCTCCATGTAGAATTTAAGAGACTACCAATATATTCATCACCTCATAAAGGTTGAAAAATGTGAATATTATACTCACACTTTAATTTTAAATTATTTTTCAGTGTTATGCAAAAAGATTGGAAGTGAATGAAGCAAAAAAGGTGGCGCAGAAATGTTGTATATCATTACATTCTGCCATGACCTTTAACAGCCCTTGCAATGATTTGATTCACTAAAGGGAGATAGATGGCGCTGAAATTTATTTATTGACATGTTCGGGCATGACGTTCAACAACCCTCGCCATGATGTGACATCTTTCGTAATCATGACATTTGTGTATTCGTAACGTCACTTACTCATTATAACAGGCCACTTCATACATGCTGTCAATTTTATCCTGCTCAATTTCATTCTTAATTGAGTCTCCTTTACCTTCTAGCATCATCATTGTGAACAGTTTGGATCCATATCAGGCTCAACAAAATGCTGGGCCTGATCTGGACCACACTTTTTAACACTCTGATGGTATTCGGTGAAGGCTTTGGCAAGAAAGTTGATTTAGGAAAAAAGCATGCAAAATTTTAGATCAGATGTTATTATATGTCATCTCAGCTATGACAGATCTGGTAAGTGGCCAAGCTGAAGAAACTCTCATAAACCTTAGAATTTTGCAATTTATTTTTGTATAATGTGGGTGATATCATGAGAAAAACTGACTTTGTTGCATGCAAATAGCAAAGACCCAGGCAAGACAGTGCATCTGCACAGTCTGATCAGGGTATTTGTTATTCCACTTGTGATAGTAGTTAAAGTTGCTACCGTACAAACCAAATTACAATTTTTTCACTAGTCTCTGTGGCTGAGCAGATTGATATTAGTCATAGAGGACAGTCCCTTTACAACACACCTATTTTCAAAAATGTTGAAAACAAGTAGGCTGAAGGAGCCCTGGATTGCTCACTTCAGGTCCCAAGGTAATAAAAAAAATATCATGCCCAACTCATATGAGCATGAAATTTATCCCCCTCTTAACATCAATTATCTGTAACCACCAAAATTTTTAAATAGGGGTCCGGCACGGACCGTCTGGGAATTACCTGAATCTTTTACATCTTGTAGGTGGTCACTTATAAATTACAAAATGCACTGTCAAACTTCGTTTTTAAATTCTGTTGCCATGGCAACCACCAAAATCCATATCTGAGAAAATCAGACAAATATTTGTATGATTTTTTTCTGATTTTACTACATTTTCACATTCCAAAAGATATTGAAATACCAGAAAGAAAAAGAAAAATAACATACTATTAAAGTTATATGATATATATATTCTTTAAATCAAATATCATTTTATTTTTTTTTCTACATTCTGTATTGTACGATCAAGATGAAATACACACGTTTTACAGAATTTTTTGGCATACAAAAATCATCAAAATTGCCCATTTTTGATAAAGCATAGGAAAAGCGGCACCGATGCTTGAATATGCTCATGCCCCACATTTGAAGGAACAATGCAAGTGAAATCAAACAATGAAAAATTTAGACTGGGGTAAAAAGGTCTTCATGGAAAAAAAGCTAATGGAAAAAGGGCCCTTTTCAGAAAAACTAAAATTGAAAGCATGCAACAGTGAGGATAAAAGGTCTCAAAATTACAGACATACTCAACTGAGACATAAAAATCTTAACATTTTGTTTGAATAATTATGAAATTAATGTTTGATGTTGAAAACAAAAACATTAACGACTTTAATTTCTATTTATCAGATTTCAACATTAAGAAATAGTGAAAATCAGGGGATAGGGGAAAAAAACATTCTCAATTATTTTCCCTTCTTTGATGGTAGGCAGTATCTAAAGTACTTGCAAAGGGACCAGTATTGTTGAAAGATATCATATACATATGAAGATTGATAAGAAAAATACACAACTAGAAAAAAAGGGCCATAACTCTTAATTTTTCTGAGAAAGGCATGAGAATTTAAGGAATGTTTATGGCCTCAAATTTCACCAAAATAGAAAGTCAGAATTAAGGCTTTATATGTGCATATCTATTAACCCTAAGGTATATGGTATAAAAATAAAGGGCTAGAGTTAAATTTATTTCTACTGTATAGCCGTGAAAGTGCCAACTAAGGTGAGGGTTGTTGTTTTTACATTTTTTGCTAAAATTGGCACAAAAATGTGAAATTTTCAATGCTTGCCCTGTAGACAACAAATTCTAGCTTTTTTCAAGTGTAAAAAGCTTGGCTCAACTGCAATGCTAAGCAAAAACATCATCTGAGCATGCTATATAAGTATATTGGCAAAAAAATGCATATCATATTACCCCACCCACTCCCAAGTACATGCTTTTAAAATTAGTCACTCTCAACAAAATCACAATTTTGAAATTTGTAACAATATCAGCACACTTAGAAACAAGAACATATTAGGCATGAATACGCAGCATTAACATGTATGGTTATGGTCACTGTGTAACCAGAGGAATGCACAGAGTCGGGCACAGTATTATCATGTATAATAAATGGCATTCCATTCTCTTACCTGAATGCCTTACGTGACCTTGTTAGTAAGACAATATCATTTTCAACATCACTAATACTAGAAATTTTCAAAATGGCTGATGTCATAACAATCAGGTGTGCTGCATTTAAACTATAAAACAGTCAGACTATATGCAAGGACCCATATAATGACCAGCAGTAAAAGGGGTGAGAATGCACACTGAAAATAGCTATTTTTTTCCATATCTCGCACCCATGAAAGATCATTTTGCCCCTAAATTATCTCATAATGTGTCTATTTACTTAAGGATTGAAATTCATATTTTAAGCTTGCACTGGATGATGAAAAACATTAGCTATTTTAATGTCTGTGAAGCCCTAAGGGATTCTTGGAAACATTAAAATAGCTCATGTTTTTCATCACCCAGTGCAAGCTTAAAATATGAATTTCAATCCTTATATTTACATTCTATATTATCAATCTAATTTACTTTATTATCTGTCACCTTACCGCATCAGTTATCCTTATAAAATGAAATATTCCATGTTGGAACAGCCAGGGAGAGAAACTCATGAACATAATGTGGCGATATGTGAATGACGTCACCAACGAACGTAATTGGCTGAAGTTACTCCGCCGAGAGGCACAGTCCAGATTACATGACATTTCAATGGTTTGCATCGAGAAATGCAAGCAGACAGAAATGTTGGTTTCATCTAAGACAACTACACTGAGAATGTAAATGTATACACTATACAACGCAGGATTTATTTAATATGGAATTTGCCTTTAAATATGGAATTTGAGAATTTCTAAAACATAATTTAACTTCTGAAACACATTTTAGCTGCAGTATGACATGCAACTGTCTTAAATTTTGATATATATTAATAAAAATTATACAGGACTGAAATATTTTTTAAATTTATACTTTTAATGGGTGTGTGATTCATAGGTTCAGTGCATTTTCCTTTCAACTTGTGCGTTCCACACCCTTTCAAAAAACACAAATCCCAAATTTTTCTGTCAAATATGATATGTAACCGGCCTCTTATACATACCCTATTGCAGCCAAAATTTGTGTTTCTGGAGTTGAATCAAGTATTAGATATTCCCAAATTCCATATAAAGGCAAATTCCATATTTAAAAAAATCTTTTGATTATAGTGGTTTTTAAAATACATGACATTATATTAATCCCAGATGCAATGTCATATGACAATATTAAAGAAAAATGGCCAGTAATAGTCATTTTCCTAAATAATCTTTGCAGTTTTTAATCCATCTCTATAAGGCATTATAGCCAGGATCATGCTAAAATGAACCATTGTTTATTGAAAAGTGTTATAATGAGGTGATTGTGTAATTACAAGAGATGCCCCATAAAAGAAGAAAAAGAATCAATCATGGGTGCTACTGTGGATAAAACAATTTTACCTGTGGTGTATACTAAATTTTGGTAGAGTTTACAACTTGTGTTTTGTTGCCCATACTGTCCTGCCAGCCAAGAGTAACAGTGACATCATGTTTTGTTTACAAAGTTATCAGAGACATAGAATCAATAGATCACTTGTGTATTAATCCTATCCTGCAGATAGGATTAATATACAGGTGATCTATAGATTCGCATTAGCTCAAGTGGAGTGTACACGTTAGCGTTTACTTAGCAATAGTAAGCAAAGTATTGTGTCACTGTCACTCTTGGTTGGCACGACAGTAGCACACACCAGGTTAGAAAAAGCTACCATTATATTCAAGAGTATAGACCATATCTAGGCTCTAGATAAGCAACTATTTTGAGTCCAATTACTTGATTACTTTCTTATCAATCAGTTTAAACATGTATTTTGGGTGCTCAAAAGAACCGTCTCATTGATACTGTTCATTTTGGTACCCACAGCAAATGTTTTGGTAGAAAAATTAGAAAATATCAAATACACACTCTAATTTAGAGGCCTAGCTGTTAAATAGAAATAGAGGATTTTATATGAGTACTCATGTTTTATTGAATTTATATAGACTTGCCAAGCATTTTATTGCTTTTTCTAAACAAGTTTAATAAATTCAATAATACATGAGCATGAATATTATGTTCTATTTATCATATGACATTAAAATTATTTTGAAATTTTATTGTTGGCGTGAAAACAATAGGGTGTTGCTGTATATATGTGACATTGTTAACAGCATCATCTAATAATGTTACCTGGAAATCTGTAAACCACTAGTGGTTTACAGATTTTATTGCATGGCGTTATTACACTCTCAGTCATGACATCATATGATAATTAGAAAAAAATCTATGCACAGGAGCACTACCTGGGCAGTTCCCACCTGTCTTGCAGTGATCATGTTTGAGTTTTTATTGTACTTGATCTTTGGCCAGTGCCTGGAAACATTTTTTAAGAAATATTTGAAAGAAGAGACCTAAAAATTAAACTGTAACAGTAGCCAGAACATCAGTTAAAACTTGCTCTTCCTTTGCCTCTTGTTTTGCAGCCACAAAATCCTGTTTGTCCATTTTCCTGTCATTCACTGCAAGACGTGAAAAGAAAGAAGATATCTGCTGCCCAGTTAGACACTCCTCCTTGGTGAACACAAATACATTTTCAGATTTGCGCATTCTCATCTCTTCTGCTGCTACAAATGGGTCTGTTTTTCTCCCTGACTTCTTCCCCCCCTCAAACTTCCCCTTCATAAACTCTAACTGTCTTGTAGAAAAATTTGACCCCTTTCTCTTTTGGCGTCTCAATGCCCACCCTTGAGATACAATTGAAGTGTTTCCTGCTTCTTTTTCACTCTCATGTGACACTATGTTTTGGGCAAAAGGTAATTGGTTCACTCTTTAATTGTACATCAATTTTGCTCTGTCGTGTATGGAGTGCTTTTCTAGCCTATAATCACAATACCCAAGTGTCAGATGCTGCTCTAGGGCTTGTGAAGTTCTAAAAAGTTGCATGCAGCCTTCCTTGGAACAGTCATATTCAGCACTTTGAATTGTTTTCCTACTTTTTTTAGGTGGCACTTCTTCATCACTTTGATTGTCAGCTGTTGCCATTACTGTAAAAACAAATGACATGTCTTTATACATTTATTCAGATATAGTTTTCAGACGGAACCTGAAAAAAAACACAGTCTGATCTGGGTCATTACTGTTGGCCAGAATACAATATTATTTTGAACACTTTTCTATTTGGTAAAACTGCACTTTTGTTCCATTTAAAAAAAATAACAGTATTTTAAGTTTATGAGTTTTACATTAAAATCCAACGGGTTGCATAGCGCAGTCTGTAACATGCCTGACTACAGATTTGCATCTGACTGCAAATCCAGGGGTCAAAAGTTCGATCCCAGCCAAGTCCCATACTTTCGTGGAGATGAACTAATTTCTACAGTCATTCTCCTCCTTTCCACCAATTCATTCAAGAAGGATTATTTTCAGTTACAAGCAAAAGTATGTGCACGAATTACCGATTAACCGCTTGATCAAGCATGCCGAGGAAAAAGTGTGGTTAGGTGTGCTGGCCATCCCCCTATGACCATAGCTGTTGACTGGGATGTAAAGTAACAAAACAAACAAACAAACCAACAGAGGAAATAAATAGAGGATCTTACACGAGTTCTCATGTTTCATTAGATGTATATTAAACGAGTTGCTGAAAAGAGATAAAATGCAAGGCTTGCCAAGCATTTCATCTCTTTTACGCAACAAGTTTAATAAACTCAATAATACAAGAGCACAAATGTTAGATTCTATTTATCATAATTTTGTATGTGATAAATTGAATCAACATTTGTGCCCCTGTATTATTTAATTATTATACTCGTATAAAAAGTGATGAAAAAAAAACTCAGACAAGCCACCGCTTTTATCAATTTTCCCAACTCATTTAATAAATTTTAAAACAGGACACTCATGTAAGATCCCCTATATACACCTTTAAGCCTCCTGCATCAGCTCAACATGATACGGAACTTAAATAAGACTTGATGCTATGCCACTCACTGACCTTATCATCACCCCATATGTAATATAATATTCAACATTCTAAGGTTTTGAGTCACTCCAACCACAACAATAATCTATCCTGTGCCAAAATTTCTAAAGCATAACTAAATTACAAGACCCTAGATATGAGTTTGTAACTATTTTTCTTATTGCTCAACCTTAACATATTTCTGGGTACTAAGTTTCAATGATACAACTATTTTAGCAATCATTATCATGCTTAAAATGATAAATATTGAAAAAGAATGATATATGGATTTTCTTTTCTTTATTTCTTTCTCTCAATATCCTGCATCTTTTCTGCTTTTCATAAATCATATTTAAGCTTGAAAATTACCTTCTCCTTCCAAAGTCTGAAAATGGGAGACAGACCAATCACAAATTCTGACCAGTTCACAACTTAAGTCCATCTTGTCTACATTTTCCCATGGAATTAACTTTCCTGAAAGTGAATATCCTCATGACATATATATGCATGGATATGGATACCAGTCTGCATCAGCAGTGAATACCAATAATGTTGTTAAAAACTATAGAGGACACGTTTTTATTTGACCATAATGTTAAAATGTTCTGTAACTTTAAATAACCTTTTGAAAAAGAGACCATAAACAACCATTTTTTATGTTGAAATCTAAGACATTTGTGAGACAGAATCTGTTTATGAAAACGACTTACCTGGAAAAATGCAGTGCTGTTTTACTGCAGATACTGGTCAAATTAAGTCTTTTGACAAGTACTGTATAGTTCTATAGAAAATTGGGTCAAGGTCACCAAAATAATTTATTATGGTTCTCCGCGTGATGTTAATGCACCAGTTTGATCTAAATCCATGAACCATGTACTCAAAGTATATAGTTTTATGGCCCTGGTGACCTTGAAAATTATTTAACCTTAACCTAATCATTCAGCTGTCTTAATAAGTATCTGTGCAAGTTTGGTGAAAATCCATCCAACAGATGAAAGCCTGAGTCATTAAAATATTATATGTCCATCCATGGGCTTCAGCTTGAGTGAAATGATAAGGAAATACAGTCAGATCTGTTTGAAGCAAGCCATCGTGTGATATTTCAAATTGCTTGCTTAAGACAAGTGCTTGCATAATAGATGATCAGTTTGAGAATGGAAAATTTAGAGAAACTGTTTCGTCCCTGCCAAGGGTACTCATCAGGTGGCTTAATTGTATACCACTACAGTTTTTCCCTTTTTTACAGAAGCAAGCCATCATGTGATATTTCCAAATCACTTGCATAATAATAATAATAATAATAATAATAGACTTTATTTAAAGCTGCATAGTCTGTAACTTTTGATCTTCTAATTTTAAAAATAATGTTTTTATTTTTCAAGAACACAGTAAAAATACTCAAATTCAGGTTAACTTTTTACCATTTTCGTAAATCTTAACAAGTTATCACTATCAAAACAAATGCATTTATGTTAAAATTCAACGGTCTAGAATTATTGGAGGGACGCAAATAATTACCAACAAGAGAAAAATACACCTATTTGATAAGATAATTCACTTTCCCATGCAGTTTTCAGCTGTACTGAACATTTTTATTGTAAAAACATAGAGTAATTCTACTTTTACAAATGATTTAAAAAGAAAATAAAAATTTTCGAAAAATATTCATAGTTGCAGAGTATGCAGCTTTAAAGAGGGTAACACATTTAGTAACAAAACTAATCTTCCATGAGGCCCTCTAATAAATACATATATATACAGTTTTACATAGTGTCTGAAGGTGGTAAAGCAAAAGAATGTTCCAAAATAGTTTTGAAAATAGCGCACTCCTTAAGAGCGTTGTATGGTTGTAGAAATTAGTATGCTTTTGGAATGGATATTATGAACAAGTCTACTACAACTGATATTTCTGAGGGAAAACAATAACCATATTTTGTTAAAAGATTACTTTCAGAGTTACAACTCAACTCTCTGAGGAACATATGAATGTATTTTTGACTTATCCAAACATGACAGATCTATCTGATAATTATGCAAGGACAAGCTTTTATTTCGATGCAAATTGAGCTGCTAACCCTCTCAGACTCCTGAGGTTTTACTTTGCTTAACCACACAACAGATATTTAATGATTTTATATTGTAGATTCACAGTTAAGTGAGAACTGATAGCAATAGTACATTTAACTCCTATACATGTACATAGTCAATAC
Organism: Loripinus fragilis; assembly: GCA_964019695.1. Taxonomy (NCBI): domain Eukaryota; kingdom Metazoa; phylum Mollusca; class Bivalvia; order Lucinida; family Lucinidae; genus Loripinus; species Loripinus fragilis. The sequence continues at coordinate 87,802,325 of OZ026527.1, read as the reverse complement.
ATTTGTAAATGTAATTTATTCACCAAATCCATCAAGGTATAATCCAGAAAGTTACTTTGGGTAATCTCACTTATCTTTGAATTGGCAATAGAACAAACAATGCCATGCAATATACATATTATGTACATGAAAAAAGGCTATTATTTACATATCAAAGTTAAATCAGGGATTTATCATCCATTTGAAGACAAGTGCTTGCTTAATAGATGATCAGTTTGAGAATGGAAAATTTAGAGAAACTGTTTCGTCCCTGCCAAGGGTACTCATCAGGTGGCTTAATTGGCTACCACTACAGTTTTTCCCTTTTTTACAGAAGCAAGCCATCATGTGATATTTCCAAATCACTTGCATAAGACAAGTGCTTGCTTAATAGATGATCAGTTTGAGAATGGAAAATTTAGAGAAACTGTTTCGTCCCTGCCAAGGGTACTTTTCAGGTGGCTTAATTGGCTACCACTACAGTTTTTCCCTTTTTTCCATAAGCAAGCCATCATGTGATATTTCCAAATCACTTGCTTAAGACAAGTGCTTGCTTAATAGGTGATCAGTTTGAGAATGGAAAATTTAGAGAAACTGTTTTGTCCCTGCCAAGGGTACTCATCAGATGGCTTAATTGGCTACCACTACAGTATTTTAAACATTAAAACATCCTGTTTCTTACACTGGGTTTTTCTGAATTAAATGACAAAGGGCTGTAAAATTTTGCAAACAAAAGGATCGGCCAGATCACCAGTCTTGTCCACAATGCATTCTATATGTAACATCATGCAAATAAATTCAAATTTATGATCAAACTGCAGATGATTGAATCTCCTGGTTTGAACATGCATTTTAATAGCGCTACTACCATATATTTATCTTATAGCTACAACCCTGTTGCCACCAATACAAACTTAAGAGCTGTGACCTTGGTGTATCCCTGTTCAGGATTAAATATAGACTCGAATGACGTCACGGATTCACCGGAATTGAAGCACGGAAGTGCACGTGGCTTCATAAAATTTGTATTGGTGGAAGGAAGAAGGCAGACATTTTGAATCGGAAGAATTTTCTTTTAAAATTCATCGTTCTTGGTTGTTATGCTCCTTCTATTTTCATCATTTTGCTGCCAATACTTTCTTATATTTACCGCGAGTCTTCGTTTGTGAATTTTGTTCACCTTTCTCGCATTTATATATGTTTTTTCCGACTGAGTGGACTTTGTCCATTTCGTCTTGGATTATTTATTTTAGCCGAATTTGTCATTTTTTTTCACTCGTTGAGAGGTGTTCTCCCTTACGTCCGCCATTTCGTTTCGAGTGAATAGCTATCAGTTTTTTCTGAACGATAAATTCATATTTTTTTTTTGCTTTGTTAATTTATTGCTTGTTTTCTTCCCGGTTTTCTCCTCAAGGCCTTTATGTCCCAAACAAAAGGTTTTTGCGGACATTTTAAGGCCTTGTGGGACAACCATCTGTCATGTGCTAATTGTTCTCGTTGTTCCAGGCAAAACACCTGTGAAATCTGCTGTTCCTGGCCCCTGAGCACATGGTTAAAATTTGAACAGAGACATTCTCACAAAGTCAGGATGGGGAAGAAGAATACAAAAGAGAAGGAACAGTTTGCCTTTTCTGCAAGACCGGTCAAACAGAAGAAGAAATCTGCACCTGCTGAGATGTTCGGAGTAGATGACCTTTCTGATCATACGAACAATCAGGGGGGCATATCATCTTCAGATGATATCGTACCGCGGAACACTGACCAACCGGACAGGCCTAGGGCCAAAGGAAGGGGAAGTCAGTGCAGTACACCTCCATCGGGATCCGTTTTTTTCTGACTAGAAAATTCGATCCCATTCTTCACCGGACAGATTCACCGGTCAACGATCTTTGGATGAATCTTCCAGTGGTGAATTCGTGGACAAGTCTACCGGTCAAATATGTTCGACCGGACCGGGCCGACCGGAACAGCAGTCTCCGGACAGGCTGACCGGTCCATTATCTACCAGACGGGACAAAAGTCACTGACCAAATCCACGGAACCGGACCAGACCGGACCGAACTGGGTGTCAATCTCCAGACGAGTCCACCGGTCAAGGGACAGTTGAGCTATCTACCGGTCAAAGGACGTTAGATAAGTCTACCTGTCAGCTCAAACTGTCTTCTGTACAACATGGAAGAATTCCAATGGGGCAAAGGTCATCCACTGAACAGCCTACTACAATTCGGTATATGGGACACAGTTCTGGCAGAGGTCCAACTGTTACCAGTAGGAAAAGATATTCTACTGGACCGGATCAGACAAACAGTTCTGATAACCGGAAAATAGGCTATAGAACTGATAATGTACCAGACAGAACCGGACACCGGCGATCAATAGTCTCTAGGGATCGTTCTAAATCGACTGATCACCCAAGCAGGCTTGATGGTCAAGGTTTCAGAATACCCTTAAGAAATAGTTCACCGAATAACCCGTCACCAACGTTCAGTTCTCCATCTAGGAGATTTAGGAGGAAACATAGATCGGAGAAGAAGAAAAAACGCATCAGGCATTCTTCTTCATCGGGCTCTTCTATATCTAGTAGCTCTTCCTCTTCTAGATCTAGGTCGAGAAGACACAAGAAGAGACACCATAGATCGAGATCCGTCTCACAACATCATCGACATAGACATGGCCGTAAGAGACTGAGATCACCATCATCTTCTTCTTCTGAGAGAAGAAACAAGAAATCTTAAAATGAAAGGGCTGATGCAAAGTCAGTTTCTCCAGTAAGACAATCTTCGTCACCTAGCCCTTCAAGGTCCACTGTTGCACATGAAATTAGTTTGACAGTGGGACCTCATGATGATGATTTTCAATCCCCGTCAAAATCAAAATCTCAAGAAACCACAACCAATATTGCAGACTCCCAGTTTCATTCCAATGTAGAACCACCAGAATTTCAGGACAAAGAAGAAAAATTCAGCTTCGCCCAGGTCATTGATGAAATTTTTAATATTTTACCTGAAGAAAAATTTCCAAGGAAAGAAACTGGGACTGAGGATAATCCTCGACCCAAGTCTAGTATTGAATCTGAGATGGTCAAAGAAAAGAGGAAATCAATTTCTCTGCCTCAGTCTGCTTTAATTGTGGATAGTATTACACTTTATTCAAAATCAGTTAAAGCTCAGCAATAAATCTTTCACTGAAAATTGGCTTCCGACAACTAAAGATATTTCGGCTCTTGCAAATCTTAAATATTATCAGGCTCATGCAGAGAAGTTTATGACCTCATCAGCCACTCCACTTGATAATGATGCTAGTAAACTTAATCTGTCGTAAACTTAAACAGACTGCATGCTTGGTAGTCAACCCAATCACTGTTGGCAACTTTGCTTTCCTCTTTAATTGCACGCCGGTGGGTCGGACTTCAGACTCTATGATGGTTCAGACTTAAAGACTTATCTATTGATGAGATGGCAGGGGCCTGATGCTTTGGCTGTTTGTGGGGCCCAACGGGGTTTACCTGTTGGATTTCTTTTGCTCCAGTATTCAGTTTAATTTACTGTTGAGTCCTTATCCTTGCTTTATCTCCTTGTTATATCTTGATTTATATGTTTTAGGAGATTATGCATTGATAAGTTAGGGGTCTTTCATGCAAACCAAATATCTATGTGTCTTGATCCACATCTGAATTAAGGGTGAGGTTGGCGCCGTTAAACCGGTTTAAGCCCTCCAGTCAAATATTTTACTGACCGTTCCAAGGCGGTACTTCTTTTGTGGATCTTTTATGTTTTTGTTCTGTCTTTTGTTTGCTATGTCTTTGTGCGGGTCTGTTTATATGTGCTTTGTGGTCACCTGCTGGGAAAGGGCTGACCTCTTAGCTCTCGTTTGTGGTGTCTACTGTGAGTTTGTCACTTTCCCATTGGTATCCTGGGTCAGGTGTGGTACTTGATTGTATCGATTCCTGATCTTTGCACCCTTACTTACTTTAAATGGCAATGAAAAAAGTCAATAAGCATTGCTTATAGACGGATGGCTGAGAATGGGTTTGCTCCCCCCCACCCCTAGGGAATTTTGCAGACATATCCTATCTTGTAGAGAATTGAAAGCCAAGTCTTTTAAGAGATGTTTGCACTCTGTGCTCCGGGGCGTTAGTCTGTAAGAGCCTGTAACATACGTTACTTAATCAAACTAAGAAAAAGTAAATTGAAAGTTTGGGCTACAAATTAAAGACATTAAAATATTTATTTTTAAAAATCATTCATATAGTCTGCATACTGGATATCTTAACTACGTATGACAGCCATTTGAACAAAATTGCGGCTTTCTAAGGTGTCATATGCGTTACATAAATCAGATAACCCATTAAAATTTGCAAGTGTGGCTAACATCATTTACATTCACAATCTCTCTGTATGTTGTGCAAAATGTTTTTAACCATGTCTGACTAGCTTATGCAATTGGCTAACAGAAAATGTAAAGTTTGTTTCCCTAGCTAAAATATTTTTTCTGAAAAAGGCAATTAAACAACCCTACCCCTACCCAGTTTTAAGGTGAAATGTTTGGTATTAAAACTAAAGTAAAAATAGTTAAAAAATATTTGCAGTTGATGAATGTGTTTCATTGTTTGGGATTTATTTGCTTATATGAAAAGACTCATAAATCTGCAAGTTTGTTGCAAAATTTTTAATATCAGAGGCTGTAGCATATGTTACCTGATGTAATAAATGGGCAAGCTCATTGTCTTTACGTAAGATATGCCTAAAAATGATTTAATCTCCTTGAGGGAATTTTGCAGACATATTCCTTCTTATAGTACAACTCAAGCTGCATTGAATAAGGGATGTTTGCAGTCTCTATATTGGGGCGTTAGTCTGAAACTGCTTGTTACATGCGTTACTATATCAAATAAAGGAAATGTAGTTTGAAAGTTTGAGCTAAAATTGAGAAAAAACTCGCAGCTGTTGGATATCTTACATTGTTTAGGGATTTTAAACTGGCTCCTACGATAAAGACTTATAGATCTGCTAGTTGTCATCAAGTTTTAAAGATCAAAGAGTGTTACATATGTTAGCGTGATAAGTAAAATCATCAAACAGTATTTTGACATCAAGCTGAGTAAGGTCCTGCTCCATCCTTATCCCCTTTGGAATTCTGCAGACAAATTATATCTTATGAAACCATTCAAGGTGCATTTAATAAGAAAAGTTTGCACTCTGTAAGTTGGGGCGTTAGCCTGTAACAGCTTGTTACATATGTTACTATATCAATTTGAGAATAAGAAATTTGAATGTTTGAGCTACCAAAAGAGGACATTAAAATTATCTAATAAATTGACATTCTTATAGTCTTTATACTGGATGTCTTTACTACATATGGAAGCTGTTTAACATTAATACGGCTAACTGTGGTGTTATGTGCGTTACATGAACCTGATTATAATTTAAAAGCTATAATTGTGGCTATCGTCATGTAGTTAAACAACTACTATGACTTGGTTTCAAACTGTTTTATTAGATTTTACAAACATATACTCAATTGATGAATAGGAAAAAACAAGTTTGCTTTTCTATCTTGAATATATTGTCTTATAGGAGCTAATACACAGCCCTACTCCCAGTTTTACATAGAAGCGAATTTTGTTATTACCGTTTAAGTAAAATACATGAAAGCGATTACAGCGTGTGGATATTTTTCATTTTCTTAGTCTGTCTTGCTCATATATCTGCAAGATGTCATTAAGTTAAAGATCAGGACCCTTAATGTGTACTTATAAGTCTTTGGTGCCAAAACACTAGAAATTCTATGCATTTCTGATTATCAAGCCCATGGACTGTTGTTACAGATGTTATCAATGACCTTATGGACACATTTCCTAATACTGTGCATATAATGCTAAATATAGAGCCACAAATAGAAAAGATAGTTTAACATTTTTACAAGAAAATACAATAAATGAAATGGTCCAAACTATTTCTCATCGATTTAACACTCATTATAAACGTTTGTTGTTGTCTGCTTCTGTGGTAATCATTATTATCACACGCCTCCTTGCAACTAGTAGAAGCATCACACAATATTTCAATCATTTACTGTTATTCAATTTTACCACCAGTCCACTCAAAATTGATGAGCAATTATCAACTTTCCAATTTTGCCATTTATGGCTTGGAACATTCGGAAACTGAAATGAAATCTAATAGTTGGCTCTTTGAGTATGTGTTTCAAGTGATACTCTGCAAGTAGGAGAAAGACTAAAGCTTTACAAGGAGAAAAACTATGCCATTAAGAGCAATGAGTACCTGGATTGATGTACCTTGATATTTCAGTGATTAAGAATCATATCTTAGCTGGTGAACTTTTATAAATGTAGCCTTTCCATTCATGCAACCCACACATTTTCATCTAATAATGTCTCTGCACTTATTATCTTTACCCAAGCATTCAAAAACTTATTTGAAGTCATAGTACTTCTGAAGTGCTGAAACCGAGGTAACTCTTTCCCTTCAGATAAACGAACTAGATGTATCACAGCAGGTAAAGCAATGAATGGCAGGATAAACAGAGCGCAAATTAGACCCTTTCAATTCAATGATTCACTAAGTTTCTAAGATTAGAGCGCTTATTAAAGGATGTAACATATATAACTCATCATAATAAATGAGCAAGGGCATTGTCGTGACATCCTTTTTGATTACACAGTCATAGGCAAGTGTTTTCAATTTCAGTGTTTTCAATGGATCATGAAATGAGGCACCTTATCAACGTGTTTACTCTGTATAAATCTTCCATAGAGCATAATAAAGAACTACTGGTTATCCCATTCTACCTATAGTCCACTTTCCTTCTTTTGAATGCAACAGCTAATGATATGGCTGCAAAAACTGAGAAATCATAGGTTTTACATTATTTTAAGACCTGCTTCAATGTACTGACATCAAAAAAACAACCAACTGCAAACATAATTGATGGCAATGTCCAACTTCATATTCTTTCTCTTATACCAGATAACTTTCAAGGTGTAGCAGAAATTGTTTCAGACGGTCTGCCAAAACCATCAAGAGTCAACATTGTAACTAAAGAAAACTTATAAAGTTCTTTGGGCGCAGCAAAATACTATTGATCTAAGACCTGAGGACGTAAGCACCAAAAGACAGGATAGGTTCCATGGCAAATGATGCAAAAAAGCAGCCTATCAAATTTCTGTTTGACCAATGTCAGAAATCTTAAAGTATTCTTAAAGGTACACTGTAGAGACATAGATTTTGCAAAATCAGAGCAAAGTTATCATTTGACTAGCACGGATGCAGAGGCAGCTGCAGTTAGATTGCTCTTGCCACTTCACAGGAAGAGATATATGCCAGAGTCATACTCCATTGTATGCATATATGTGAAATGACATTAAACCCATATTTAATCAGGTGTTTGATCCCATTACGCTGACATGCTGTTTCTGCTTTTGAAGAATGTTAAGGATTCAAGTTTGGCCGAGTCAAGTAGTTTGACGCTGGCACTGGCCACACATACAAAGAAAATTAAGTCTTTTGATGGCTAAAAAGGAGGATCACACGAAATGCTCTTAAGTGATGTTTGTCACAATTACCAATTTTAAAAAGTAATCTTAATTAATGTAACACATATAACACCATAGGAAGCTGCATATTTGTTAAAAAATCTTTTTTTATGTATCAAAGGTATTAAGCATGCAAACTACATGAATAATTCAAATAAACAGATAGTTTTATGTCTTCTTTCTGTTCCTCAGACTTTCAATTCATTTATTCTTAAATTGATACGGTAACATACGTATCATACCATTTCAGGCTAACCCCCTAGTTGATAGAGTGCAAACATCTCTTATTTGATGCAGCTTGAATTGATCTTTAAGGTAGGATATGTCTGCACAATTCCCAAAGGGGTGGAGAGGAACAGGATTGTACTCAGTTTGCATTCCTAATACAATGCCACGATTCTACTGGTTGTGATGAAATGGGTGATTATTTTGCAATAGAAGCAGACACAATGATAGACATTGTGAGGGTGACTTGAATAAAGATTGTTTTTGAATAATTTTATTTAATAGGAATATTTATTAAATTGTGTCATTTAAATGAGAACTATTATTTTCTATCTGTATGTCTATATATCTTAGTATTATAGGCATTAGGAAATATGTGATTAAAAAATTTATATATAACATAGGTAACACAATTCCATGGGCTTGTTATCAGCAATGACTGTAATTACTAAGACTAAGGCACCAGAGGCTAGAGATTAATAGGAAAACATGTGAAAAACGGTATTTTTCTGAAATATCATCTCTTACTTCCAAGAAAATTTCCTAGCTCATTCATTATGCCATGTAACATACGTTACATACTTTAATAAGTGCTCTGATCCTGATGTCAAACTTGCAAATGTATGATTCTTTATTGCATTAGCAAGACAGTGCCAAAAATGTAAGATATCCACGAGCGTCAAATATTTTCATATATTTTTCTTCAATAATAGATACCAATATTGTTTGTTTGTTTTGTTTGCTTTGATTCTTTATGTCCACTCAACAATCTTTCAGTTATGCGGGACGGATCTTCCTGGGTTGAACCAGTACTAAGCTAGGATAAATGTGTCTTGCTCAAGGACCACAACGCAGTGACGCCGGTGAGGATACCAATATTGGATACTTTAAATTGGGGGTAGGGTTGTTTAATAGCTCATATAAAACAATGTATTTGAGATAGAAAAGCAAACTTTGTTTTTTCTATTAGTCAAATGAGTATTTTAGTAAACTAAGATTAAAAACACTTGTAAAAATGCACAAATCGTCTGTAAAATGAATGATGTTAGTCACTATTTCAACTTTCAAAGGGAAATTTAATCTATGTAACGCATATAACACCATTGAAGGCTGTAATTTTGTTTAAAATGCTGCTTTTATGTAGCTTAGGCATCCAGCTTGCAAACTACATAAGAAATTTGAATAATTAGATGGTTTAATGCCTCTTTCTGTAGCTAAAACTTTCATTTTGATTTTTTCCTTAGTTTGTTACAGTAACATATGTAACAGGCTGTCAGAGACTAACGCCCCGGAGCACAGAGTGCAAACATCTCTTAAAAGATGCGGCTTGAAATTTTCTTCAAGATAGGATATGTCTGCAAATTCCCTAGGGGGGGGGGGGGAGGACCTTTTTTAGCTCGAAGTCTATTATTAGATACCCCCGCACAGTAAGAGTCAGTGAATAAACTTGGCAAGTTATAGTTCAAACCAGCAGACCTTAGTTTTGAAAAGATTTCAGTAGAATCTGTGCAAACGAAAATTATAAACTCCTTCATGCATATGTTCAATGTGTCTACATTGTACTGGAAAAGTATCAAATTGTTCCATCAAAAGGCACTATCTATGCATATACAAAAACCTTATTAGGGAAAAAAAATTCTAAGTTCTCACAGCTGTACAAATTTCTAAGTTCTCACAGCTGCCATTTTGTCAAAAAATATTTTTTCTGGACCAAACTCATTCATGCATATGTTCAATGTATCTACATTGTATAGGCAAAGTATGAAATTGCTCTATAAAAAGCTGTGGTAGGAGTTGATCGGCCCATGAAGGCACCATCTATGCATATACAAACACCTAATTATCAAAAAATTGTCTAAGTTGTCACTGCTGTCATATTGTCAAAAATTATTTTTTCTAAACCATACTCCTTCATGCATATGTTCAATGTGTCTACATTGTATAGGCAAGTATCAAATTGCTCCATCAAAAGCTGTGGTAGGAGTTGATCGGCCCATAAAGGCACCATCTATGCATATACGAAAGCCCTATTAGGGAAAAATTGTCTAAGTTCTCACAGCTGTCATTTTGTCAAAAATTATTTTTTCTGAACCAAACTCCTTCATGCATATGTTCAATGTGTCTACATTGTATAGGCAAAGTATCAAATTGTTCCATCGAAAGCTGTGGTAGGAGTTGATTGGCCCGTGTATGGCCTATAATAGCATAAGCATAAAACACTATATAAAAAGCCATTCAGAACTACAAAGGGAAACAACTCTAATAGAATTGGCCCCTGGCCCTTACTTTTTTGTCTAAATTAATTGTCTTGCATATATGAACATGTTCGCAAAGTTTGATGAAAATCAAGCAATGACTCTTCAAGATATTAAGAAAACAAAACGTAAGGGACAGAAAACAAAACGTTACGGACGGACGGACGGACACACGGACGCACGCACGGACAGACAACGTGAAAACAGTATACCCACCACAAACAAAGTTTGCGGGGGGTATAATTATCAGATTCCTATCAAAAGCCTTGATATGTATGAAAAGCAATTGAGAGAAACTCTCAGAATGCTATCTCATACAGATGTTTTCTCATTTGCTGCTTTCAAATGTTTACAACAAGAGTCTTTAAATCCAAAAATGCTCAGTCAGATTTTAGAATCACTTTCTCTTTCAGTTAAACATGCTGTGGGTATGGTTTCTTTTCTGACTGTAGAATTACAACAAACAAGAAGGGATGCTGCAATTCAATCAGCTGCAAAGTCCCTTTCATTAGAAGCTAAGAACCAACTTAGAAATATTCCTATTGCTTCTAAGACTCTTTTTGGAGGTCAAATTGATTCTATTTACAAAGAAAATTCTGAAGTGAATAGAAACAAATTGATCACTAAAGCAGTAGCCCATCCTAGACCTCAAAGTTCTAGTTTGGCATCTCAACAGAGAAATAAGCCTGATCCTAAGAAATCAGTATCTCATAAGAAATCTAATCCTTGCAATAGAGAATCTAGAACATCTAGCTCTTACCCTAGACCAAGAGGTGGACGTTCTGGTAGGGGTTATGGTAGGATGGACAGAGCGGTCCCCTCTAGTAGAGGGGCCTCCTCTGCCCGTAGATTCTGAAAACCTCCCTCCACTGCCCCTTCCTCAACCACAAATTCCGGTAGGAGGAAGGTTGGCCCACTTTGCCCTAAATTGGCAAAACATTACAAACGACCAATGGGTCCTCTCTTTGATAAAAAACAGCTATCAAATTCCATTCAAAGAACAGCCTCCATTATCAAGAAAGCCAATCTTCTTTCAGCAATCTCTCAAAGAAGAGAGTTGGAGGAAGAGGTAACCAGCTTACTCCAAAAAGGGGCAGTGGAGGAAATTCAACCGGAAACTCCCGGTTTTTACTCCCGGATTTTCCTTGTTCCAAAAAAGAATGGAAAACTCAGGCTGATCATAGATCTATCCACTCTTAACAAATATGTTTTTGTCCAGAGTTTCAGGATGGAAACACAGAGCAAAGTGAGGAATGCCATTCGTCAAAACGATTGGGCATTTTCGTTGGACTTGACGGGCGCCTATTTGCATGTCCCTATTCATCCAAGGTCACGCAAATACCTTCGTTTCACTCTAATAGGCCGAGTGTTTCATTTCAGAGCACTCCCATTTGGTCTTTCGACTTGTCCTTACATTTTCACTCTCCTCATGACAGTCATTGCGACATATCTAAGGAGAAGAGCTATAATTCTTCATCCCTATCTAGACGATTGGTTGTCAAGAAATCAATCTCGTCTAATTCTGTTGGAACACAAACATTTCATTATTCAGCTAATCACATCTTTGGGACTGATCATCAATCAAGAAAAATCAGATCTGATTCCCACACAAATGTTCACCTTTATAGGAATGGAATTTCTAACTCATATGAATATAGTCAGAGTTCCACAAGCCAGAGTTCAAATTCTATTAGAAACGGTCAAGAAATTCTCTCAGAAAACTTATGTACCAGCCCGAGAATTCCTTTCTCTTTTGGGACAACTCAATGCAGCAGCAGACTTTGTAATGCTAGGCAGATTACATCTCAGACCATTACAAATGTCTCTGTTTGCTCAATGGAGGCCACAAACATTACCGCTTCAACATCAAATAAAGTTGACCATCTAAATTGGTGGAAACAACATCGGCTCTACCTTCAAGGTGTTCCTATGAAGGCAGATCCTCCATCCCATCTCATTTTCTCGGATGCCAGTCTAACAGGCTGGGGTTCACATCTGGAGCCTGAAGGACTTCTGTATCATGGAGTCTGGTCCAAAACCCAATCCCGACTCCACATCAATATTTTAGAAATGATGGCCATTTCATTGACACTGAGGAGGGCTCTTCAATTCATAAAGAACTCCACGGTTCTCATATCAACAGACAATACAACAGTAGTAGCATATTTGAACCGTCAGGGGGGGGACACATTCACCAGACTTTTGCATGGAAGTTTGGAATATGGTGTCATCAGAACCAAATAAATCTTCTGATAAAACACATTCCAGGGAAATTAAATGTCCTGGCAGATCGGTTAAGCAGAATAACCAAACCAATCTCAACAGAATGGGCTCTCAATCAATCGGTTGCGAACGCAGTTTTTCGAATGACCCAATTTCCCAATTTAGATCTGTTTGCAACTCGTCTAAATCACAAACTTCCACTGTATGTATCTCCCATTCCGGACCAAAAGGCACTTTCAATAGACGCTCTCAAAATGAACTGGAATCACAAACACAGTTATGCGTTTCCACCTTTCCATCTCATTCCCTCAGTGATAAAAAAATAAGAACAGCTCAGTGCAAAGTGGTATTGATAGCCCCCTTTTGGCCCAACAGAATGTGGTTTCCAGAACTACTCAATCTGTTGATATCATCACCAATAACTCTCCCAATAAGACCAAACCTACTCGAACAGCTCCACGGAAAGTTTTTGCATCAAAATCCGGGTCTTCTGCAACTTCAGGCATGGGAATTATCCAACAATCCATCAGAGATAAAAAATTTCAAAAGAAGTTGCAGATCATGTCTCCAGGGCTCGTAGAGAGTCTACAAGGAAAGTCTATGATGCCAAATGGCGAGTTTTTGTTGATTGGACAAATCAGAAACAGAATAATCCTATCAAGGTATCTCCAACTGTAATTGCTGATTTCTTGATATTTCTGTTCAGAGATAAAAAATGTCAAGTTAGCACCATTAAAGGTTATAGATCAACTATTTCAAATACCTTGAAATTCAAATCTGGATATGATATAGGATCACATCCAATTATTTCTGAACTGATTAAATCTTTCGAAACTCAAAGACCAGTGGAAAGATCACTTGCTCCTAAATGGGATTTATCTCTGGTTCTTTCTCATATATGCAAGGCTCCATTTGAACCCTTACATGAAGCCTCCTTACTTCATTTATCAATGAAAACAGCTTTTCTCCTCACCATGGCTACTGCTAGAAGAGTGAGTGAGGTACACGCTTTTGCTATTGATAAAGAGCATTTTAGATTTAGCAATATAGATGGTTCACTTATCATTAGAACTCAAGTGGGTTTTCTTGCAAAGAATCAGCTTCCCACCAGGGCCCCTGATTCTACATCTTGTCCTACCAAGGGTTGCGATTGTCTAATCTAACCCTTGGCCTCACAGCTTTGATTTTCTCCGATTGTATATGTCATAAGCCGAAAATAGTAACAATTAATATGATCAATCACAAAGCGGGGCAAAAAATTGATAAACACAAGGCCTCCAGATAAGACGGCATGATTAATTTACATTCAGTTTTCTTATTTAACAACTAAAATATACATTTAAGGTGCTCAAAAAACTGTCACATTAAGATGGTTATTCTGAGCACCCATAACATAATTTTGAACTTAATTATAGAAGAAAAATAAATAATTTTATGACAAAAATCTTTGCTTATCTGGACTTATGGAGACTTTGCAGGCGGTGTACATTAGATGCCGATAAACTGCTACATTTAATCTGATTGGCAGGAAGGGATTATCGAAAAAATCCTTCCTGGCGTTTTCATTGGTTGATTAGTCTGTGCTAATAATAAATTTTGAGGGTCGTGAGGCGAAGGGTTCGTCGAAAGGTAGATACGACGAAACCTTCGCTAGTGAAGATGCTGATTCTATTAAAATACCCAAATTATCTAATTTCTGTGCAAGAAATGATTCTTTTAGCCAGTTACTTTGTCCTATTAGAGCTATTAAAGTATACCTTAAAAGAACAAAAAATTTAAGGAAAAATAGGAATAGACTATTTATTCCCACAAGAGGAGATCATGGCATAAACAAATCTACGATCTCCAAGTGGGTTAAATATACAATTAAACATGCCTACAAGGCAATTTCTAACAACCAAATTAAACTTCTGAAAATAAGAGCTCATGAGCTAAGAGCTCTATCAGCCTCTTGGGCTTACTTAAATTTCATTCCACTGGATGAAATCATTAAAGCAGCTGTCTGGTCAAACTCTTCGATCTTTGCTTCACACTATCTCCGCGACTTTAGTAGTCAGACCTCCAACTTGAATGACATTGGTCCAGTTGTGGTTGCTCAAAAGGTGGTGGGGGGGCCAACAATCAGGCTCCTTGTGATCAAGATATCTAAGAAGACGATACTACCTAATAATTCAAGGAGACAGCTTGCTAAAAGGTACTAGTTAATAATTATACTATGAGCTGCATCCAGAGATAAACTGAGGTTACTGGAAGATTATTTCTACTCATTCGACCCAGTTTATTGGATCTTATACTTTGAATTTTTTTTCAAACTAATTCTAAGATCCTCTGGATTATCTCTGGAAGCTTATACTGAGCCGACCTTGGTGTTAAGACTCCTCCCACCATTTTTGGTGATTCTGGGTAGCTAAAAGATAAATATATGGTAGTAGCGCTATTAAAATTAAATTTTTTAAAAGTAAAATTTATTCTAATAAGCATACCTACCATATATTTATCTGGAAAATTCCCACCTCCCAGGAAATACCCCTCAGTCTTGTTTTATATATTATCAATATTATTTACAAATTTTATGAAGCCACGTGCACTTCCGTGCTTCAATTCCGGTGAATCCGTGACATCATTCGAGTCTATATTTAATCCTGAACAGGGATACACCAAGGTCACAGCTCTTAAGTTTGTATTGGTGGCAACAGGGTTGTAGCTATAAGATAAATACATGGTAGGTATGCTTATTAAAATAAATTTTACTTTTAAAAAATTTAATTTTCGTTCATTTGACAAGGAATTAAAACAGTTATACAAACAGGTATTTATGCAAGAATGTGCAGTAGATAAGTCAATTTAATGTAAAATCAAGCTAAATTTTTCACCTTTCCCAATTCTATATGCCTTCCACACTCTAATGCCTTGGCTCTCAAATCCAAAATTATGCAGCTGGGATATTGAGGTAATTTGTTTCATACTCCTTTTTTTGCTGTCCACATCTATGGCAACATCTACAACCCTAACTCTGTAGGTGCCATTCTGTTTTGCATCAATAGCCTGAAAATACATAGAGGATCTTACATGAGTGCTCATGTTTTATTGAATTTATTAAACGACTTGGGGAAAAGAGATAAAATGTGAGGCTTGCCAAGCATTTTATCTCTTTTTCGCAACGAGTTTAATAAACTCAATAATACAAGAGCACGAATGTTAGATTCTATTTATCATAAGACAAATACTTTGAAATCTCATTTCTGGTGTAAAAGCGTTATAATTTTGTCATTATGATCGCAATGTTGCTATGGACGTCATAACGTTTCCCGTAAATCTATAAACCACTAGTGATTCATTGCATGGCGTTATTTCACTCCGAGACGCGACGTCATATGATAAAAAAATTCCAATTACATTAGGTTGGACATGTTATCAATGAGAATATGTCTGATATAATATGCACTAGGGCACAGTATTTCCAATAAGTGGTGAGGAAGAGGGAGCTTCGCTTTTGTTCTCTTTTGTTTATTATTTGGCATCTATGATGCAGTGGTCTGGAATGCTGTGTGTGATTGTGGTTTGCAAGGTCACCAAATATAAACAATATATTCAGTCCTGCAAATGATAAATTTTTGCCAGTTTGGTTTATTTGCCTTTGGTTCAACACATAGTGTGCAAACAAAGACTTGCTTAAGATTTATATGACCCTGGTGACCTTGAAAAAGTAATCCCTTTCAGCTGTCTTAAACTAGAATTGTCAGAGAATCTGACTAAAGCCCCGCTGTAGCACTTTTCATGCAGTAAAAGGGCCTAGTTATAAAGATATTTTGCAGGAAAATCTAAATATATTGAGGAAGAACAAATTTTGACATCAATAAAGGGCCTTATCTCTGTAACGAACTAGATCTTGTCAAAATGAATGCATATTTAAAATTTGGTGAAATTCTGTCAATTTGTGCTAAAGATATTGAGCGAAAACAAAATTTTGGCGTAAATCAAGGGCCATAACTATGGTACAATTTCGGGAAAATTGATGTGTAACGATCCCAGGGTAGATCTTGTCAATATTAAAGCTTGTTTAAAATTTGGTGAAATTCTGTCAATTTTTTTCTCAGGATATTGAGCAGAACCAAATTTTGGCTTAATTCAAGGGCCACAACTGTGGTATAAATTTGGGAAAAATCACATGTAACTATCCCAAGCTAGATCTTGTCAATATGAATGCATATATAAAATTTCGTGAAATTCTGTCAATTTGTTCTCAAGATATTGAGCAGAAATTAAAAAAAAAGGGCTATATCAAGGGCCATAACTCTGGTGCAAATGTGCGAAAAATTATGTGTACCAAACCCATGCTAGATCTTATCAATATGAATGCATAAATAAAATTTGGTGAAATTCTGTCAATTGGTTCTCAAGCCATAACTCTAGTATAAATATGCAAAAAATGACAGGTAACAATCGCAATTTAGATCATAAACAATATCAATGCACATACAAAATTTGGTTTAATTCTATTAAGTTGTTCTCAAGATATTGAGAGGAAATGAAATTATGATGGACGGACGGACAAACAACCCAAATCCTATATAGCCCCAACCATTTCAAAGTGGGGCTATAAAAAGTATCCGTGGAAGTTTGGTCAAATCAATCCAACATACAAACACTGGTGTCATCAAATATTATATGTCCATCCATGGACTTCAACTTCAGTGAAATGATAAGGAAATGCAGTCAAATCTATTTGAAGCAAGCCATCATGCATAAGACAAGTGCTTGCTTAATAGATGATCAGTTTGAGAATGGAAAATTTAGAGAAACTGTTTCGTCCCTGCCAAGGGTACTCATCAGGTGGCTTAATTGGCTACCACTACAGTTTTTCTCTTTTATACATATGTGTTATATTTATAGTTGTATTTGTCTTTTCTTGATGTTTTTTTTCAAGAGCACTCAGGCAAAAATAGCTTAATAGGCAGCCACTACATATTTTCTTTTCTCATTTATTTTTATTCATTTCATTTTCTATACCATTATAGCTTTTGCAATCAGTTTGGATATAGATCAGGACCAACCTTTTGTCAAGCCAAACAGTTGACTCTATGATGGTATAGTTAAAAGTCTTTATTTTACTGGAAAAGTTGAAAATATGTTAAGTTACAGCACAAGAAGATCTTTGCAATATGTGGGTTGGATCAAATCTTGAACCATATCTGCGTTTTACTGAAATTATACAAAAAACAGGATTTGTTACAACACATGAAAACCTTAACCATAACTTGATACGTTTAGACCCAGATTTACTGACTTTAAAGTAAAATGCTTGAAATAAAACAGAGACATTTAAAGTGCAGTTGTTGCCAGAGATATGCCTTTGTGGAAAGGTTTAAATAGCCTGCCTTTATGTGAAAATATACATAGAGGATCTTACATGAGTGCTCATGTTTCATTGAATTTATTAAACAAGTTGGGAAAAAAGAGATAAAATGTGAGGCTTGCCGAGCATTTCATCTTTTTTTCACAACAATTTTAATAAATTCAATAATACAAGAGCATAAATGTTAGGTTCTATTTATCATATGACATTGAGATAACTTTAAAATCTCGTTTCTGCCATAAAACATAATATTTCAATATGTACTCAACATTGTTTTGGACATACATGTAATAACGTTTCCCGAAAATCTGTGGATTATCGATTTTATGGCATGGCTTTATTTCACTCCCAGACTCGACGTCATATGATAAACTCCATTAGCAGACAAGTTGAAAAAGGTAAAAACTATACATACTGCTTTCATTTCCTATGCTGTGGTGACATTGTTCCCCTCATTTATATATATTTTTATGCAGGACTTCAAATGTGAAGCTCTGCGGTCACAAGGCCCTAAAAAGCAATAGTTTAGAAAATAAGTCCACTTGTCCTTTCAAAATAAACAAGAGGGTCCTTGGGCCCTGGGTCGCTCACCTAAGAATGACTTTTTATAAAGGTATACGAAAGCATAGCTTATCTCAAAGTAAAACCTCAACAAATAAAACATGTGACAACCGCGGCAGGGCCATTTTTGGCTGATAGAGGCATAATTTGAACAAACTTGGTAGAGGTTCACAAGATCATGCTTAAACAATAACATCAAGGCTCTAGGCCTAGTGGTTTCAGGCAATAGGATTATTTTATGTTTTAGGTCCCAGAGGCATTACTTGATTGAACTCATCTGATAATGGAAAATAAACCCTTTGTAAACTGGAATCCACTGATAGGGAAGTTTGGTAGTTTGCTGCATTTCATCAGGGTCTGCACTGTTTGCTATGATAAATGCTTACGGACAACGAAAGGACGCACAGCAGTAGCAGGACAGGCAAATACTGATCACAATAGCTCACCTTGAGCCTTAGGCTCAGGTGAGCTAAAAACAAAGTATACATATAATACAGTTCCGATAACTGGGCCATTTGGATAAGGGCTGTAGATTTGACTTATCATACCATCCTATTATTTATTATTGTTTGTTTGATTTGATTCTTTACATCCCATCAACAATCTTTCAGTGATAAAGGGACATGTCTTCCTGGATTGAACCAGTACTAAGCTAGGATTAATGTTCTTCCTCAAGGACACCACGCAGTGACGCCGCTGAGGCTGGAACCCGCGGCCCCTCAGTCTCGAGTCAAGCACTATACCACTGAGCCCCCTATATTTTTTATTAGTGTACTAATAGAATTGCTGTATTATTTTAATTCCATTTTGGTGTTGAATTTATGGATCTAAATGTATTAATTTCTGATAGAGCTCTTCTTGCTATATCTGGAGTTATAAATATGTTTTATTCTAGAAACAAGGTAAGAGGTCAAGGTAATACTCACTGTGAGCCAAAACTTGTATGTGACACTCTGCTATCCCAAGATGCATGCACACACCAAATTTAGTATGCTTACCACAAATAATACAGGATATATGGCTGGTACATTAAAGTGTTACTGGTGAACAGACAGATCGACAGAGTAAATCTATAAAGTCCCCCATACCGGTCAAATGCCAGTAGGGGACTAATATGTATTAATACCTTTCCCATCTTGTGCTTCGCTAAAATTGTAACTTTTCAGCCTTGGGGTGAGTTGACTTTGAAGGACCAGCATAGTAGGTGTGCTTTTGTAACAGCCAGCATTATCGGAGAATAGATGAATTTCCTCAATCTCTGGCAACATGTTGTCTAAATTCTTAACTACATCACAAACCAAAGCTGATGTCACACTACCATCTTGGGAAACCTGAATGAATTCCAAAATAAGGACCCAAGTACATATATTTTATAATAAATTCCAAAATAAGGACCCCAGTTCATATATTTTATAATCAATTCCAAAATAAGGACCCAAGTACATATATTCTATAATAAATTCCAAAATAAGGACCCCAGTACATATATTTTATAATCAATTCCAAAATAAGGACCGAAGTATATATATTTTATAATCAATTCCAAAATAAGGACCCAAGTTCATATATTAATGTCAGCAAAAAATGTGTTAAAGCAACAGTAGAATCTAGGGCCGGTAAAATGTATTCAAGAGCCTCCAGCTGCTAATGGCGTAGGCTGGTATCCATTCTTATGGTGTATTTCTGTTGTTGTTCATTCCTTGTTTTTATTGCTCCTTTTGTGAGTGGGCTTTTTGTGTTGGTTTCATGTTTCATAGTGTGGTTTTTGAAGCATTTTTTTATGTTAGAAGTCATCTCATTGAGTAAAAGAGAGAGAGCTGTTTGCTTCCCTTTCATTGTACTGTGGCTGTTATGTTCTGTGTCTCTTCCTCTTGAGCTCTGGCAGCCCCCCTGTCCGGTTGAGGGGAACCATTTATGCAATTTTGAAAGAGGGCATCATTGGAAACATTCATGTGAAGTTATTTGATATTTGGACTTGTGGTTCAGGAGATGTTGTTTAAAGATTAAGTTTATGCATGATGGACGGACAACAGACAAAGACCGATCAAAATAGCCCAGCGAGATAATAAAACAATTTGAGCCAAAATCTGACAAAAGGGACCTTATGGCAATTTAAATCAAAAGTGAGATACTGACAGAGAATGAAAGACCTAGCTGTTGTGAACAATTACAGAAAATTTGAAGAGATTATCTTCTTACAAATATATGATATGAGCATTTAAACTCGTATATATGATAAGTTTTAAACATGACGTCACTTAACGTTGTTAATGACGCTCTGACGTCAACGCCATTGTGTTAACATATGACGCTAATACAAAGACGCTAGGAGCAATATTTCAAGAATGCTTCATGTTTCTGTAAATTTGATATGTACGCAATTGCATAGACTGCAGAAATAGACCACATACTCACATCCCGTGTTTACAAAAGCATTTGAAATGAGGTATCCCGTTTTCAAGGAAGTGTGTAGTCCATATGCACAGCTGTTGCCATGGCAACATACATTATGCCTATCACTTAATTTTATCAGAACTGTTTGCGCCTCTGATTGTATTACATGTTAGAAACAATTTGAGTCTATTGTAAGAACATGCTAAATCTTAAAAATTTTTGACGTTTTTCAAATTTGATTACGGTAAATGTTCTAAAATTTCGAACACTAAAATTACGAACACCTAAAATTATCGCCGAAAATAATTTTTAAATTATCCTAAAAAATCGAACACTGTCCTTTTTCGGAAAAGTGAATTTCTAAAATTACAAACACACGTTATTTTCGGCGGAAAATCGATGTCCATTTATCTGTTTGTCTCATCTGTGTTCGGTATACTTCTACCGTACAGCACGTGAGCGGTAGCGATATTTGGAAGGTTCCATTCTACTTAGATGGGTAATCTGGCATGTGACGTTCTACATGGACAAGTTCCTGCAGCGATTCCGAAACTGCTTTGACTAGCCCTATTGGGTATACCCAAATGGCTGAGATCATTATTTATAACTGACCAAACATTGACCTTCAGGTCGCGCTTCAGCTAATTGTACGTGAATTATGCACGTTGACACGGGCATGCGGTTTCATGCAAAATGCAGAGAAAATCTTGCAAGTCGCATGTTGTTTCTTCTCACCGAGACATCCAATGCGGAAAATAAAGCCACCGTATATTTAATATTTACCCACATGCCTGCAAGAACTCGCACGTGGTCATCATCTCATTTTTATTCACGGTACATTACCGTTAACTTAAGGCTGAAATATGTGTGATTCTCAGGTGGTCCGACTGACACCCCTACCTTCCCCTCCCTTTTAAACATTTTAAAGGATTTCCCAGTTCGGCGATATGCCCAAGCCGCGTGCGACACAGAGGGCACTTCTATCATTCTATGCGTGTGTTCTTTTCTTGAACACAGCTCGGACCCGAGCATGAAATCAACTTGCGCGGAGCCCCATATGACCCTGCTGGTACTTATGACAGATGAGATCAGCGAAGGCTCAGGAGAGCATGTGTGTTTGCACAATCTCGTCAGGGTCTTGCTCGGTAACAAAGATGCAGATGCGAGCAGCGAATGCCCAGACGAGCCTGCGCATCCGCGGAAAACTGCCCACGTATACATAGAAGGAATGTAGATGAAGGTGCATGCCTTAATTTTGGGTAATATAGCCCCACTAAGTGGCTGTGAATTTAAGAACAGTTAAGCCCTCGAGATGATTACCACACGTCTGTAGATGTATGTACCCCAACTTTGTTACATGCAAAGATCAGCCTGCGCACCTGCGCATCAGCACCTTTGTTTCTAGAACAAAACATTAAACATTTTGTCGGGCAAGATCTGCTAAATTAGTTTGTCACAGCCTCTTTGGGGAGGGGTTGCCTCTCAGGCCCCACCCTGGGTCCGGCACTGCTAATAGTATCAGCCGCAGACAAAGGGACAGGGTAATGGTTCACGGACATGTTTGAGATCAAAGAAGCCGACTATCAGACCACGTGTTGTTGTTGTTTTAAGACTCGGGTAGCACGCTTTGGCTATTGCGCATGAAAGCGGACTTAGCACATAAAACATAATTGCCTAGCTGTGTCTCCTTTTATGGGTTTGCATAGAAAAAAAACCAAGCAATTTCAATGAACTCGAGCATGAAACGGTGCACTGCATGCATGAAAAACTAGATTTGTGGTACTTGTCTGAATTTTTCCTTTTCTTTGAGATATGAATGTACCCAGCGTATCGTACGCATCGGCTTGAAGCCAATATATCATAAATTAAGCCGCGACATGTGATTTCCAACAATGTGGCATTTTGACGAGTGTAGACTCAGCCGAGCCTGTGCAGCCTTCTTTTAAGCTTAAAAACTCAAAACGATGTTCAGTCAGTAGCTTAACACTTATAGAATATTCAATCGATTAGCAAAGGCTCTGATCAGACTGTGCATATGCGCAGGCTTATCCGAGGCTTTGCTGGTCCCACATACCACATTGTTGGAAATCTCATGTCACGGCTCAAGGCATCGGACGCAATGTCGGATTAATTCTTGGTATGCCTGTTTGGCCCTGATTTGGTTTGGCAAGACGTCGGAGATCTTCTGGATCCAAACTATTCGCGTACTTTGAAAGCAGCTGTGTGTGTGTGTGTGTGTGAGAAAGAGAGAGAAAGAGAGAGAGAGAGAGAGAGAGAGAGAGAGAGAGAGAGAGAGAGAGACTAGCGCTTGCATACGAATCACTTGTAATCTCGAAAAATATCATGTATCGGTTCTGAAAATGATACTTGGAGAGCATTCTCGTGCGCATCGGCTTTTGCACGACAAAGTCGGAAATTTGACAGTATAGATGCTTTGCATGCTTTCTATCGCATGCCCAAATGTTTAAATCGACGAAACATTCTTTCCTGAATTCCATTCGAATCTGATCTGGATCCGAACTGTGACAAAGTTTTTTTTCCCTTCTTTTTTAATGGAGACAGGATCCCAAATATCAATAAAAGCGGGCCATCATTGGCCCGCCAGCGAAACGCCTTTAAATGGTGTTTCGCTGGCGGGCCGATGATGGCCCAACATTGAATGCTGGCTTGGTAGTTTTGAGAATTTCAGGGGATCTGGTCCAGTATTGCTAAGATATTCTATATTTTGGATCCGCGCATGGGACTAGACAATGTATACCCTCATTGAGATATACTGAAAACCCATTTTATCGTGGGCATCGGGTTTTGTGCGACACTTTGCGTTCTTTCTGTCGTATGCGTACATTTTAAATGGACGAAGCATTCTTTCCTTAATTCCATTCGGGTCTGATCAGGATCCAAACCGTTTTTGCAAATGTAAATAAAGATAGAAAGAGAGAAAGAGAGAGAGAGACTGGTACATTCACATCCTTTCGGGAAAATCAGTGCATCGACAGATCGACAAGTAGAGAGAGAGAGAGAGATGTTCTTTTTTAATTTCGTCATTTTTTTTAACTCTGAGAACTCGTCTACGTTTTTCAAAGTTTCGTGTTTATCTTTGCAAAAAATTCTGATCGACGAGATGTCCTTGAGTGACTGTATTACATTATTAACGGCATTTGCGCAGATGGAGAGCAAGCGAAAGCGTTTTGGTTTTCTGAAGGAAGAACGAAAGTGTAGCGATTCATCGGTAGTCCGAGGTTAATTAAATAAGTGGACTTTTACGACTTGTAAGTAAATTGAGTGACATAACATGCACGTGCCTGGCTCTCGACTTGGCATTTACCGCACACGTTGGACATTTTACTGACTCAGTCCGCAAGAATTTAGCGACGGTTGAAAAGAATTATGAGTAGTAGATAGCGCACAATCATATCGACGTTTCTACCACATTTTAACATGCATATATACCGTTTTTGCCCATGATAAAGACCACATTCTAAAATTACGAACACTAGCACTTTTTCTTAAATGTAATTTCTAAAATTACGAACAGCAGGAAAAATAATTATTTTTTAGTGTTCGTAATTTTAGAACATTTACCGTACACAACTAGAGGACCTGAAGGTCCTGAGGTGCTCACCTGATCTCCTTAATAATGTTAAAATAGGTTGTCATCTACAGCTTAAAATGAAACAAATTTTGTTTTACCATATATGGTGGTTGCAGCCATTTTGGTCTAGTGACCTAAACAATCTAATGAATACTCCATCAAACAGCCCAGTGATTTCTGAGATAGGTGTGTGGCAGCCCAAATGAGGGGCCTTGGATAAAAGGTCACAGGTCAGCTTGACATTTGGTACTTAATATAAACCATTATCTCAATAGGTTTAACTATTATGAATTCGGCTTAAACAGTTATAGAAAAATGAATATTTTAAGATTTTCGCCATATAAATTTAATGCATTAGGATCAAATTTGACCTTGCCATAAAGTAGGTCAAGGTCAACCTATATTCATCATTTGTGCAAATCTGGTAGGGCCCACATCCCCAGTCCCAAAGCCAATGGCCTTTTGGTTCCAGAGAAGAAGAGATTTAAAGAGTTCTTACCATATATGGGCATGGTGGCCATCTTAGTCATGTGACCATAACAATTTCTATAAGTTTTGACTAACCAATCATAAGGAGTTGTCATATTTGTTTGTTTTTGTTGCTTTACGTCCCAAGCCAACAGCTATGGTCATTGCGGGACGGTCAGTTCACCTAACCACACTTTTTCCTGGGCAGGCTTGAGCAAGCGGTTAACCAGTAATTTGTGCACATACTTTCCCTTGTAACTGACAACAACCCTTCTTGAATAAATCAGCGGAAGGGAGGAGAATGACCGTAGAAATTATTTCATGATCAATCTCCATGAAAGAATGGGATCGGACCGGGATCGAACTCGCGACCCCTGGATCTGCAGTCAGACACGCATCTGTAGCCAGACATGTTACCGACTGCGCTACGCGGCCCGGTGGGAGTTGTCATATGAAATTTGGTTTCAATTGGCCAAGTGGTTTCTGAGAAAACTATGTTTTAATATGTTGATGGGACTCCAATATGAGCGACCATGGCTGAAAGGTCAAGGTCAACCTTGACCTTTGAAACTTATTTATAGATATCAAGTGAGAAGATTGACTTTGGCTTCCACAGTATTCAAAAAATCACTTTTCAAAAAAATTCCCATTTAAATGCATTAGGATGCAAATTTGACCTTGACGTTAAGTAGGTCAAGGTCAACCTAGGATCATAATTTGAACAAACTTGGTAGGCCCCATATCCCCAATGCTACATACCAAGTCTCATGGTCACTGGCCTTCTGGTTCTGGAGAAGAAGATTTTCTAAAAGGTTTTTACCAAATATGGGCGTGGCGGCCATCTTTGTCATGTGACCAAAATATTTTGTATAAATTTTGGCTAACTTTTCATAAGGCGTCTTCACATGAAATTTGAGTTCAATTGGGCCAATGGTTTGTGAGATAACTATGTTTTAATATATTGATGGGACCACAATATGAGTGACATTGGCTGAAAAGGCAAAGGTCAGCCTTGACCTTTGAAACTTATTTATAGCCATTGACTCATTAGTTTTAACATGTCAAGTAAGAATAATCACTTTGGCTTTAACAGTATTCAAAAAATTAACTTTTCAAAAAAAAATCCCATTTAAGTGCATTAGGAAGCAAATTTGACCTTGACGTTAAGTAGGTCAAGGTCAACCTAGGATCATTATTTGAACAAACTTGGTAGGTCCAACACGCCCAATGCTACATACCAAGTCCCAAGGTCATCGGCCTTCTGGTTCTGGAGAAGAAGATATTTAAAGGGTTTTTACCATATATGGGCATGGCGGCCATCTTGGTCATGTGATCAGGACCATTTGAACATTTTTTCGTTCCCGCGTCCTAAGGAGTCTCCATATAAAATTTGAGTTCAATTGGCCCAGTGGTTTCAGAGGAGAAGATGTTTGAAAATGTTGACAGACGAAGGACGACGGACGGACGCCGGAGTCACTGGTATACTATTAGCTCACCCATGAGCCTTCGGCTCATGTGAGCTAAAAACAGCTAAAATGCTCGAAGGACCCTTTTTTCAGATCAGCGCTCATTTATTTGTTTTTAGGTTAAACTTAGCTTTTTCTCTTAGCATAGAGTAAACAATCAATGGATGGATTAGATCCATGTTGTTAGACAGGTACATTCATGTATGAAAAATATTTTGTGAATAAAACTGTACCTGAGAAGAAAATAGATGTCTCTATCTCATCTCCAGATTTATGAACTGCCATCGTAATGTGCCAGTTTATCCCCCGTTTGGCATACCAGTCTGTCTGGCCTTCCCGATACTTTCTGGGCAGGAACTTCATTGCCCAATCACACGTCATGAGCACTTGATTGTTCTTCAGTCCTGATAACAGATCAACCCTAGCATTTTCCTGATTCCTTGACCTGACTGTATGCCTTTTCCACTCTGTAATATTATCTACTGCATTCTCGAACTAAAAAATAGAATTGTATAGCACCTGAGATATAAGAGCCAATTGTGAAATCTGGAGAAAGTACATTATCTTCTGATAGGTGACATTCTTCAACTTACAGTCAATATATCCACATTGAAAAAACTACTATTTTCATTTATTTTAAAAAATGCTCATAAATCCCAAACAAGTAGCCCGTTGGGAGAATGCTCAAAGACAGGTCACTCTGAACCAGGCCTTTTAAGAGTGTGTACCAAAAAATTAATTTTCTTATTTCTCAACCAAAATATATGTTGTGGGTACTCAAAAGAACCGTCTCAATGAGACCCAAAACATAAGTTCAAATGGATTAGAAAATATTAACAATTTTACGCTCAAAAGTTTTGTTATCTAAACGTATGCTGAACTTCAAACAGTGATCAGGAATAAATTCATATACAAGATATTATGCCGCAGCCAGATCTCGTTATCTGCAAGTATTAAAAAGATCTGCACAAAATTTGCTGAGGAAACCTGAAGAAACCATAATTTTCAGACGCTCAAGGGCAGCTAACTCCGTAGTAAGTGGTGGGGTCTGATTGAAATGCAAACTCATTCTTGCTTTATGTATGTCCTAGTTTCCTACAAGAATGAAGATAAAATAAAAAAGGAAGGCGTTAGAGTGGCCACATTATACAGACATATTTAAGATGCTCAAGGGCAGCTAACTCTGTAGTTGGTGGTCGGGTCCACAAATCATACTCATTCAAGCTTTTATGGCTGTCCATTTTACCTGCAAAAATGAGGAAGATCCATTTAAGGATTGAAATTTTAATTTGAAGCTTGCACTGGATGATGAAAAACATTAGCTTTTTTAATGTCTGTGAAGCCGGAAGGTCTTCTTGGAAACTTTGAATTGCTCATGTTTTTCATCATCCAATGCAATCTTAATATATGAGTTTCAATCCATATATTTACATTCTATATTATCAATCAAATTTATTTAATGATCTTCCACCAAACCCTGTCAGTTATTCATGTAAAATGAAATAAATCATTTGTAACGGAGGTGTTGGAACAGCCAGGGCGCAAAACTATGAACATAATGTCGTGGTGAAACATTAATTACCTCATGCTAATGTCGATAAGCTAAGAACCTTATTGACTGACGTTGATGTTACTTCGCCTAGAGGCCCGGTCTAGATCAGATGACATTTCAATGTCTTGCATTGGAAAAAAAACTGTATGCATTCAAAAATAAAGATGCTTTTCAAAAAAATATTACACCAAGATTTAGTAGAACAAATAAGAAATCAGACATTTTGTCAAATTATCTATGTAAGTGATTGTAATATTCTGTACCTTTTGCTATTTATGGTTGAATCTTGAAATTTTCATTGAAATGTAAAGCTTTGGGGATGTTATAAGCTATTTGAGGAAATTTTTACTCAAATTTAAATTCGGAAATGGGCAGATATTTGGTCATGAATCAAACCAAGGACATCCACATTACAATTTATGAAGGTAAATTATATTTCTTAAATTTTTATTATCTCAAAATTTGTTCTGTGCTTTATTCAGATTTAATTAAACATGTACTAAGCTAATGATGCATACCTTAAACATTATTGCATCCTTATTATTCCATGTATTTCCTTCAACTCTCAGGCGAATCTTCTCCAAAACTTCTGTAATAGCCATGCACTGTTTACACGAGTCAGTGTGATCGTGGCTACATTTCTCCATAAAATAAATCTCAGAGCTACTGAGGCCATAGCTTCGGCAATGGTCAGCCCACTGTACATTCTGACTGCACATGTACCTGAAATGTACAAATTAGCACACCAATCATCTTGCATTGCATTCCTTTTTTCATTTTAAACTATTTCATTGATTTATTTCAATATGCTTTAAGAACAGTGCAAATTAATTGCTTTTTTAGCTCACCTGAGCCGAAGGCTCATGAGTGAGCTAATAGTATACCAGTCACTCCGGCGTCCATTGTCCATCCGTCCACAATTTTGCGGGAACAAAAGTTTGTTCAAATGGTCCTGGTCACATGACCAAGATGGCCGTCGCGCCCATATATGGTAAAACCCTTTAAAAATCTTCTTCTCCAGAACCAGAAGGCAGATGACCTTGAGACTTGGTATTTAGCATTGGGGATGTGGGGCCTACCAAGTTCGTTCAAATGATGATCCTAAGTTGACCTTGACCTACTTAACGTCAAGGTCAAATTTTCTAAATAATGCATTTAAATCGTTTTTTTTTTTTTTTTTTGAAAAGTCGATTTTTTGACTACTGTTGAAGCCAAAGTCATTATTCTCACTTGATATGTTAAACCTAATGAGACAATGGCTATAAATAAGTTTCAAAGGTCAATGCCACCAAAAATGGTAAACACCCTTTAATTATCTTATTCTCTGGAACAAAAGGCCAATGGCCTTGGGACTTGGTATGTAGCATTGGGGATGTGGTCTCTACCAGGTTTGCACAAATGATGAATCTAGCTTGGCCTTGAACTACTTTATGGAAAGGTCAAATTTGATTCCTAATGCATTTATATGGGAAAAAAAGCTTGAAATGTTCATTTTTCTATATCTGTTTAAGCTGAAATCATAATACTTTCGAGAAATATTTTACCTTATGAGACAATGGTTTTATAAAGGTACCAAATGTTAAGCTGACCTGTAACCTTTTATCTAATGCCACTCATTTGGACTGCCACATACCTATCTGTTTCTCAGAAATCACTGGGCTGTTGATGGAGAATTCATTAGATTGTTTTAGGTCACTTGACTAAAATGGCTGCAACCCCCATATATGGTAAAACAAAATATGTTTTATTAATATAAGTGGTAGTTGACCTTCACCTATTTTAACATTATTAAAGAGATCAGGTGGGCGCCTCAGGACCTTCAGGTCCTCTAGTTTAAAAATTAGAAAACCTCTAAGTAAACAAAAAAGTACAAGTTTTGAACCAAAACTAGAATTGTCAGAGAATCTGACTAAAGCCCTGCTTAGGTGGTTATTAAATTGCATTATTCCCTGTTCCTTAGATCAAACAAGGGTGGTATTTCAAAAATGTAAACATCCTCCAAGTGCTATAGATCTCCCAAATTAATCTTAACAGCCTGCAAGGGGCCTAGCGGATGTTAATGTGTGGGACATACATGTTGATTGCTATTAAAGCTAAAGCCCTCGGACCGATATGGCAACCCCAGTGCCAATGTGACCTAGAGGCACACCTCGGCCATATAATAACCTGTATGTACATTACCTTGGTAATACATGGTTTAGTGCCAGTTAAAACATTGAGATTAATACTGAGTGACATGGCTTTTCATGCTTTCATAAAAAATTGATTACCTTAAAGTCTGATTTAATGTATCGCTTTGAATCTAGGAGTTCTGTCTTAAAGGCCTTATTTTCTTCTTCTGTAATTGTCAGCTGGTCAACTATCTCTTCAATATCTGCAAAGGCTCTCCCTCCTTCAGCAACATAGTAGTCCAGGCCTTCAATACTCTTTCTCACTAGTGCAGAACAGTCATTAAGGATCTTATACATTGTGCTGGTCCCTAAAACAAAATTCTTCCAAAATTTTCATCCATTTGCTAAATGCAAGACACCAATTATTAGCATGCATTTACAAGGAGAGGTGAAAACTGTAGACTCAGTTCAGCTGAATTATCAGATGCCAGCTGATCTGGATCTACATGATGTCAAAATAGGATTTATCCCATGATGCCGCGTCTGGGAGTGAAATAATGCCATGCAATAAAATCAATAAACACTAGTGTTTTACAGATTAGTAGTGTAATGCAATGAAGTCCATTATAGTGTTGCATAAACGATGAAAAAATTGTGATGTGTTCATGCCAAAAATGTGATTTTAATGTCATGTGATAAATACTTATGATGCTCCCCTATTAACGATGGGAGCGCAGTGGCTCAGTGGTAGAGTGCTTGACTCGAGACCGAAGGGTAGCGGGTTCGAGCCTCACCGGCGTCACTGCGTTGTGGTCCTTGAGCAAGACACATTTATCCTAGCTTAGTACTGGTTAAACCCAGGAAGAACCGTCCCGCATAACTGAAAGATTGTTGAGTGGACGTAAAGAATCAAATCAAACAAACAAATCAAACAAACCTATTAACGATCTCATTAAACTATTGGCAAAAAGTTAACATGCTCAGCAAGCCTCCCATTTTACCCCTTTTCGTCTATTTGTTTAAAACAATTAATGAAGCATAAGCATTCATGTTATATCCTATCAGATTTTAGCCTGGAAAAGGGTTGGCATATTAAGATAAAGTTAAATTAAAAGGGGACATGAACAGATATCTTTAACTTTTGTATGAAATCAGTATTTCAAAATTATTTCTTACTAGAACTGTCAGAAAATCTGACTAAAGCCGTAGCGTGTAGCGCTTTTCATGCTGTAAAAAACATCTACCAAGGACCATAAATTTGTTTCAAATTCGTGAAAAATGACAGGTAATAATCTCAACCTAGATTTTGCCAATACAAATGTATCTATAAAATTTGGTGAAATTTCATCCATTTGTTCTCAAGATATTGCGTGGAAACCGAAATCTGATACCATTTAACAGGCCATAACCTAGATTTTGACAATATAAATGCACATACAAAATTTGGTAAAATCCTAACAATTGGTTCAGAAGATATTGAGCAGAAACAAAATTTTTACCATCAGTCAAGGGCCATAACTCTCATAAATCTGTAAAATAAATGCTGTACAACAATTCCAGTCTAGATCATATTAATATTAATGCATATAAAAAAACATTAATTTAACAGACAAGCAGGTATATCTGATCAGACAGTCAGTGAATTTCGCATATTCCAAAAGAAACACCTGTGCATCAGGGTTTTCCCTAACACCATACTAATATATTAAGTGACCCCCATCAGCCACATTTTACCCTTTAAATGAACGTTTTTAGTCTTTATTCTTTATAAAGGTGGTCAATTGACCCCATTTTCAAAAGGTTAAGGGAAAACCCTGATCCACAAAGTGCTCCAGAGGGCTAAAAACACATCAACATTGTTGATAGCTACATTTACCTAAGGGCTTCAATCTTTCCTCCTTACAGAAATGGGTGTACTGGGAAATGAGAGATGCTGGAGCAAGACAGCGAATTAAATTAGGAACTTCTACCATTTCACCTGTTGTCAGTTTTAGGGTCTTCATTCCGTAGGAGAGATCTTTAACAATGTGAGAGGATGTAATGAAGCTGATGAAATGGTCCAATTGGCTGTTGTCAATTTTACTTCTTGGTATCTTCTCAAGTGTTATTGGAGCTCCACAACCTGAAACTGTCCTGTGTTTATTGGCAGCATAAAATCTCCATGAGGACAGCCCTGGAATGATCTGAATAAGTGAAAAAGATAATAAATTGTAGTGAACCTATATGGCAATCTTTTACATTTTGATACCTGGATCAGGGAAAAAGGCTAACAGGGGCCCAGTAGCCCAGTGCCTCTACATTTTGGGCTGGGCCCCTAAAACTAAATGCTTAGGGGCCCAGCTTGCCCCTGAGAAAAGGGCAGCATGTAAAGGTATGAATTTATGTCAAATTTGGAACTAGCTGTTGGATTTTTAGTTTATAAAACTTCATTCAACTGATTCCAAATACTGTTATTATGGTAAATAGTTAGAGGAATACAGAGTTTGAGGGTCTCTGACTTCAATTATGAGTAAAGCAAATTGCTGGCAATGTTTAATTTTCGGCGAATCCTTGGCCCCTTAGTTTTGGGCTGGGCCCCTAATCATCTTGTTTTAGGGGCCCAGCTTGCTCCTGGGGAAAAAGGTTAGTCTGTATCCCTGCTTGATCCAAGAGAAGTTAATGAAATCCATTATCAAGAAACTTGATATTTTGTTGAAAACAGTATAGATCCAGATAAGCTAGCTTTTTCTAAGGCCTGCAAATCAAAGGACCAGTGTCTATAAGGCCTGTTTCACGGCCACTATGAATTTCCTTTAAACTTTGTGTAATAAAAGTAGTATGTCTTAGCTGTAAAATCATGAAATGTTGGATCAATAGATGAAGTTTTCTGAGTTTTATATTCATTTGAAGTGGGTGGGGTAATTCCACCCAAAACAGGGTTATGCTACGAAAACGACTATATTTTAATAATCATATGTAGCTAGGAATCAGCCATTTCAAGATTATTAATGGGATATCCGATATAAAAACTGACTTTTATGATATTTTAAAATATTTATAAATGATAAGTATATACTCACTTGAAAGTCATACCAAAATTTTAGTATTTTTTCTTCTCCAACTTTGAGAAAAACCACAACATTTATTCATGCTTGAATGGATTCAATTGATGTTTAGAGGTTACATAGTGTATAAGATGGTAATTATAAAATTATGAAGAATTGTTTCCATGGTAATTACTTTGAGAGTTATCTGCCCGCAAAACCAGGTATTTTTTTTTCCAAATTTTAGGGTGGGTTTCTTGCATTAGATATTTTAGATACAGCATTGCTTCTAGGTTACACAATGGTTGCTCATAGTGTCTCGAATAAAACAAAGGTTTCACATCGCTGATATGATCTGGACGTCAAAGGTCAAGGTCACTAATACTTAAAACTTGTCTACGGCTCAAAACGCGAACACCTCTTTCAATTTTTGACAACGCATATTCATATTTGCTACTATAATTGCATATCATGTGAAGATTACAACAAAAGTCTCAGAATATGGATATGACCTTAAAATCAAGGGTCAAAGTCAAAACTATTCTTAAAATCTGTCACACTGCTCATATTACAATCTCCTCTTTCGTGCATTGATAAGGTATGTTTATATTTAGCACGATTATTGTATATGATATGTTGATTAAAATGAAGGCTTAAGATAGCTGATATGTCCTTTAGGTCAAAGATTAAGGCCACACATACTTAATACCTGTCAATTGCTCTAAATGCAAATATTTTGACCTTGACCTTTGAATAATATATCATAACAGCGACCTGAGACCATTGATGATATCTACATATTGAGGCAATAAGTATGCAAAATATATATTATCTCCATCGAAACTAGTAAAGGATACTCACTTTACAAGCCATAGAACCAGAATTTAAATATTTTAAATATTTTTGAGTTTTAAATATTTGACATTTGAGTGGAACACAGAGAGTTTCTTGTCATCTACATATCTCAGACAACACTGTTGCAAATATGAATATCCTCCATCGAAAAAGTAAGAGGAGTGGCACTAGAGGCCAAACAACCTGATAAAATATATAGGTCTTTTGAATCGATAGATTCTCTATCAAAGAATACAGAAGTTCATGTTGCAAGCCGTAGGACCGATTCTAAATACCTTGACCTTTGATCCCACGGTCATATTGGTGCTCTGAAACCTTCATTTTAATGTACCCACTTTAAGAAATCATTTTGATATATACGGACATCCTGTAACAAAAATGATTAAAGGAGTTCACGTCAACATTTGTAAGATATATTGACCTAGACCTTTTTCTCCAAGGTCATAGCAGTAATCTGAAACTTTCATCTGTTCACCACACAATATGCGAGTGCAGTGCCCAGTAGTAGAATGCTTGAGTCGAGATAGAAGGGTTGCGGGTTTGAGTCTCACAGGTGAAACTGCATATTGTTCGTGAGCAAAGTAAAGAAGAAGGCAAAGGTAAGGAATCGATACAATTAAGTAACACACATGACCCAGGACGGTATGGTATGGTAAGGTGACAAAAAACAACAAGAAAACATCACATACAAGGGAGCCAAGAGGTCAGCCCTTTCCCAAAAGGTGACCACAAGGCTGCAAGAAATAGACATGTCAGGCAAGACACATTAAATCCAGCTTAGTGCCAGTTCAACCCAAGAAAGAGCCATCCTGATATGACTTGACTGAAAAAATATTGACTGGGATGAACAGGATCAAATCAAACAAACAATACACCATATGGAATCATTCTGCCAAATATGAACACTCTCACTCAAGAAATGACAAAGGAGCTCACTGTATGAGCTGTATATAGGTTCTATGCAAGTGCGACCTTGACGTTGACTTCAAGGTCACATCAGCAATATGAAACCTTGGTTTTAAACTACACTTCGTAAGCAATCATTGCGCTTAATAAGAAGGCACTCCATCAATGCACGAATGCGGAGTTTGTGTTATGAGCCGTAAGACAGATTTTAAGAAATATTTGACTTTGACCCTTAACTTGAAGATCATAAATATATTCCGAGGCGTTTGTTGCAATCAACATATGATATGCAAACATTGTGGCAAATATGAACACCCTAGGTCAAATAAATGAAGATGTTTGTATTTCGAGCAATTTTACAGGTTTTAAGTATGTGTGACCTTGACCCATGACCACAAGGTCATATCAGCTATCTGAAATCTTTGTTTAGTCTACACATCATACGTACTTGTTGTGCTAAATAGGAACACATCCCATGAATACGTCAAAGAGGAGTTTGCACCCTTACTTACTTTGTTTTATTAGCAATGTGACAGTTTTTAAGAATATTTGACTTTGACCCTTAATTTCAAGGTGGAATCCATATTCTGAGACTTTTGTTGTAATCTACACATGATAGGCAATCATTTTTGCGAATATCTTCACACTAGGTCAAAAATGAAAGAGGTATTCCTGTTTTAAGCCATAGACAGGTTCTAAGTATTAGTGACCTTGACCTTTGACCACAAGGTCATATCAGCTATCTGAAACCTTTGTTTTATTCTACACACCATGACCAATCATTGTTTTTTTTTCAGAAGCAATTGTGTATCTAAAATTTCTAATGTATGTATACCCACTTTAAAGAAAATAAAGAAAATAA
This sequence comes from Loripinus fragilis, assembly GCA_964019695.1. Lineage (NCBI taxonomy): Eukaryota > Metazoa > Mollusca > Bivalvia > Lucinida > Lucinidae > Loripinus > Loripinus fragilis. Next base: position 87,766,942 of record OZ026527.1, on the reverse strand, counting down.
TAAAATCCCTGGTTTTGCGGACAGATAACTCTTAAAGTAATCACCGTGGAAACAATTCTTCATAATTTTACAATTACCATCTTATATACTATACTCAACTACAAAAGAAACCCATCAGCTACTTTTTAGGGCAATTACGGTAAAATAATTAAGAAATCAAAATATATTTTATACCATATTCTTTAACAATCAACTATGCATCAAATTACTGAATAATTGTAACAGTTCTACTTAAACCCGTTCATGCCGTACGCCAGTGAATAGACAAGGGGTCATTTCTAAAAATGACAAGTTTCAGACAATTGGTTTTCACTCCAGTCCTATTCTTAACCAGTTCACTTCGCCCAATAACCGGTATGTCCCTCTCTGACGAGGCAATCAAGTGTGGGCAGAAGCCAAAACAAACAGTATAAGTTAAGTAAGCCTGGATCTCAATTCGATAGAGCAGTTGCTGGATGAGCTCTGGCGACGCACCCTTGATCATTCAGTACAACCTCGGAATCCTCGACAGCTTTAGGTTGCTCTGCATTAAGAATGGGTGTGAATTCCTAAGAACGTTGTGCTGCGTCACATGCTTTTGGTTCGACCTGGTTATGAGGCAGTTATTGCTTCAGGAGAGGGTCATGTCTGTTTTTGGACGACTTTAACTCGAGTGAACTGATTTCGACGAGAACGAGATGTTCCTTCTCAAGTGAAAAACTTGTCATTTTTGAAAATGACCCCTTGTCTAATCACTGGCGAACAGCATGAACAGATTTAAGTAAAACTGTTACATTATTCAATGAAATGATGCAGAACTGATTGCTATGGAATATGGTATAAATATATTTTCGTTTCCTAATTCTGATTTCCATAATTGTCCCAAGAAGTGACTGATCGGTTTCTTTTGTAGTTGAGTATATGTAACCTCTAAACATCAATTGAATCCATCCAAGTATGAATAGATGTTGTGGTTTTTCGCAAAGTTGGAGAAGAAAAAATACTAAAATTTTGGTATGACATTCAAGTGAGTATATACTTATCATTTATAAATATTTTAAAATATTATAAGTGTCAGTTTTTATATCTGATATCCCATTAATAATCTTGAAATGGCTGATTCCCAGCTACATAAGGTTATAAAAATATAGTTGCTTCCGTTACATAGACCTGTTTTGGGTGGAATTACCCCACCCACTTCAAATGAATATAAAACTCAGAAAACTTCATCCATTGATCCAACATTTCATGATTTTACAGCTAAGATATACTACTTTTATTACACAAAGTTTAAAGGAAATTCATAGTGGCCGTGAAACAGGCCTTATAGACACTGGTCCTTTCAAACTGGTTCAAACTGGTTCCTGTACAACAGGTGAGCTGTAATGATAAATCAAACTAGAACACATTTGATGCCGCGCAATCACAAATCCCCACGCTTTCGAAGTATTTGACCTTTTGACCCCAACCTAAGGCCACTAGTTTGAACCATAGGGTAAAATTTTCAGTGTAACCTGGTCTACTGATCATCCCCTTTAATTTGATATGCCACATGACCATGCTCAGAAAATTTATTTTTTGACCCCCCGGACCCACAAGTCCCACCCCTGGGGCATGACCTAGAAGACCGAATGAATATCTTGTCTTATATTTTTGATATCTTTCATTTCTGAAAAAATCTTTGAAATTGACTTTGTAATTGAAATTTAATAATATTTGACCTTTTAGCCCCTCCCCCGGGTCCCAGGGGGCTGGGACCAAAAAAATTGTGTCTTTGCATGTTCCATTCATGCCAGTCACTCACACACTAAATTTGGTTGAATTTCGGCAAAAAATAATTTTTGACCCCCCCCCCCCTCTCTGAATAGTGAATACCAGACCCCCCCCCCCCCATCCAGACCCTCCTCCAAGTCCCACCCCTGGGACATGACCCAGGAGAGGGAATGAAAAACCTGTTTAATATGTTTTACATCTTTCATTTGTTAGAAGACGCACTTAGTTTGGTTGAAAAATATTTGAAATTGGCTTTGTAATTGAAATTCAAAGATATTTAACCTTATGACCCCTACCCAGGGCCCCAGGGGGCAGGGCCAAAAAAATTGTGCTGTTGCGCGCCCCATTCATGTGAGCCACTTGCCAGCTCACACACAAAATTTAGTTGGATTTCGTCTAATTGTTTTGGAGGAGATAACGTGACAGACAGACGGACTGAGGCAATTGCAATATCCCCATCGCTTTTTTAAAAAGCGCGGAGATAAATATGAAATAGTACACAATTCTATTGACTTCCACAGGAAACTTTTTGAGGGTAAAACTTTTTTTTTCTAACCCATCAATTTAAACAAGTGTTTTGGATGCTCAAAAGTACCGTCTCATTGAGACTGTTCTTTTGAGTACCCATAATATATGTTTGGTCGGAAATTATGTAAACTGATACTCAAGTACACACTCTAATCTGGAGCCCCAGACTTCCCACATACTTGTGCCAGGATAATTATTTTGTATAAAGAGTTCTGAATGAAGCAGGAAAAAGTAGGGCATTGTATTTCTACACTGTCTATGCATCCCAAGTCTTAAGGGGTGTTTAGACGGCATGATTTAGTCGTCCTGACTTAGTCGTGCATTACAAATCAGCTAGTGTAAACACTGCTATTACAGAGTCACATATGATTTTAGAGTCAGGACGACATGTAATGGGGGATAGAACTGGTTCTATTTGCCATTACAAAATCATGGCGAATTAGCCAATCAGCTTTGAGGTCACTGGGGTTAATTGCTTTCGGAGCAAGATAAAAGAGATAACCCTAAACATGCCAGTATTTTGTCCTGAAAATGGTGTCTGCTGCATATATTCAGGTGCACTTCAGAGGAGATCTTATCATGGAAGTAAACACTATAAACCCTGACCAGACTGCTTTCAGGGAACAGTCTGATCTGGGTCGATATTCTTCCCCATAAAGACTAGCTAAGAACATAAGCAGATGAAATAGCAGATGACAAAAGTCGTGACTTGCGGGAATGAGTTTCAACACATGTATTAGCTATAGCAATGCAACAAATGTAGAGCATGATGAGATAGCTCAAGGTGCCCAGTCAGTTTTCTTCACTGTTGAAAGAAATCACACATGACATTGTAATGTCGTCTAAACAGAAAAATCATACCTGACAAAATCATGCCGTCTAAACAGGCCTTTACTCAGTGTTTTGCTTTATATAGTATGACTTAATACAATCTTCTTGATTAGAATTAGGGAGTGGGAACACTGGTAATGATATTATGTCATCTGAGGATAACCTTCCTAAAATTTTTTATTATCAGAGCTCATTTTTGGTTGCGTGTGTTAAATATATATACCTGTTTCATGTCCAAAAAGCTATGGTTTTCGGTCAGTATGGATAAGACCTGCCTTCTGAGTGTCCAAGTGTCAGCTGAATTGTAGATGTCAACTAGAATCCTTGAGGTGTCGCTTAAGGTAACTGTTGCAGCTTGTATATCTGTATTGATAGACTCACAAACCATGGACTTAAGAAGATTCCCCTCTCCTGGACATATGGTCTCACATGCTGCTGTCAGAAATTGTAGAACTTCATCTATATGCCTCTTCCTTGTTCTCTCTGATGATTCAGCCAAAGCAACCTTCCTTTCTTTTATAGGTGAAATGTTAGATAGGTCTGAAATATACCATTTACAATAATAAATCCTTGGAAAAATTGGATAATTATATAGGTGTTCAATATTAGATCTGGTACTAAAGTCACTATTTCCTAATTTGTGACTGTCAATTTGTTCAAGTATTTCTATTCTACAGTTCTGGAGGCTGTTTTGTTTGGTAGAGCTAAACCATTTATGCAATTTAGGTAGAAGGCATGATGAGGAATATATCTGTGAAGTGGATCAGTGGTTCAAGACATGTCATTTAAAGACAGTTCTGATCTCAAGCTCTGGCTGCCCATTTGTTCCACGGTGTAGAATGATTTGTGCTATTTTGGTAGAAAACATTTTAAAGACATATTTCTTAGCTGGAGCTCTGGCAGTCCTATATTGGGCAGATCCCGGGAGAGGAATCATTTGTGCTCCTTTTTTAGGAAGAGTCTGGCATTAAGTGGAACATTCAAGTGAAATCATTTTAAATTTAGACCAGGGGTTCAGGATGAGATGTCATTTAAATTGAAAGTGTAAGAACAGACTGTTAATTTATGCACATGATGGAAAATGGATGAAGACCAATCACAATGTAGCTCATCTAAAAAAAGGGCTGCAGTTGAGCTTTAAGGAGATTGTTTTTAGTTTCAATGCTTACTCTGATGCACTTTACCTAAAATTCAGTAATTTATATTCGTAAAGCAAAGGCCATCCTTAAAAAAATTCTTCGTTTGTAATTCTATGACCTACTTACTCAAAATGACACCTACCCCAAAACATTTATGGCCGTTTTGGAAATATTTTTTATTCTAATTTTATTTTTTTTTTCTTTATTTTGAATGCCTTTTCAACAAATCTATGAAAAAATATACCTACCTACCTACCTACCTGGAAAACTATGAGTTGGGTGACAGCAAACAAATTTGTTAAGGATGGTAAAACATGTTACATGCGTACAAGGCAATGGCTTAGTTCCTTTGAGACTTTAGCTTTATTTTGTGCTTATGTATCAATTATATAGAGGATCTAACATGAGAGCTCATGTTTTGTTGAATTTATTAAATGAGTTGGAGAAAAGAGATAAAATGCGAGGCTTGCTTAGCATTTTATCTCTTTTTGCAACAAGTTTAATAAAATTCAATAATACAAGAGCAAGAATGTTAGATTATATTTCTCTTATGACATTAAGATTACTTTGAAATCTCATTTCTGAAATAAAAAGGTTATAATTTTGTCATTATTTACGCAACTTTTTTATGGACGTCATTGAATCATTACGTTTCCGGAAAATCTATAAACCACTGGCAGTTTATCGATTTTGTGCATGGCCTTATTTCACTCCCAGACGCGAAGCCATATGATAAATAATTTTAGTCTAGTACTAAGACTTACATACATGCATTCTATAATCTTACTTAAGCCTATATTAGACTCGTTTCCTAGGGATTTACCCAGTGATTTTATTTGGGATTTTGGGAAACTACTTTTGCCTTTACATTTGTGAAATTTTTTCAAAGATTTTGGGAAAATAATCCCAAAAATACACAAAATTGGGAAAATATTGACCATCTTTTAATTGGGAATGGTGCCTCTATAAGGCGGTAAAAATGGCCAAATAAAATCACTGTAACCTTTCATTGTACCATCATGGAATTGTTGTTATGAAGTTTGCTAATTATATACATTACCTAAGAATGTGTTTAGTTGCTCCAGATTATTAAGCATACAGACAGAAGCTTCAGTCCCTACAGAACACTGGCTTTCCTGACTGTAATGTTGACTAGACCTTACTTGTTCATCTTGCACTTTAGCCTACAAATATACGCCACATTTATAGTTAGGCCTTGACAAAAGTAAACATGTCTTTTGGCTAACAACAAAGACTGTGACAGACCAGCCTATATGACCTATATGTCAGCCTGATCAAAGTCTCTGTTGTTCCCTTATAAGAAATTAGCATATTAGCAGGAAGTGCTGCTAAAAAGCCAAACTGCATTTAATTTGCCATTTTTGGAAATGCCAAAATGACATTGTCATTGTATCATTGAATGACATTATTAGAAAAAACACAAAACTGACTTTGATGCTACAATATTTGATGCAGTATCTAGGTGCTTCAATGCTTATGTGTATGGGGCTTAGACATTATGTCTATCTTAAATGAGTGCTAATGTTTTATTGAATTCACTCAATGAGTTGGGAAAAAGCAATAAAATGTAAGGCTTTTCGAGCATTTTAACCCTTTTTCACAACAAGTTAAAAAATAAAAATTACAGGAGCAAATTATAAGACACCTTAAATTTATTTTGTCATTGTGTTCCCTGGGAGGACCTATATGCAGATGATCTTGTCATCATTGCTGACTCCCTAGAGGAATGTGTCAGGAGGCTCTTGATATGGAAAGAAGCCATGGAGAAGAAGGGATTGAGGGTGAATGCAGGAAAGACAAAAGTCATGATCTGTGGTACAGGCCTGGACCTCTTGCAGAGTTCAGGCGAATACCCATGCGCTGTCTGTCGTACAGGAGTAGGCAACAACAGCATCTACTGCAATGGCTGCAAACTTTGGGTGCATAAGAAATGCAGTGGGCTACAAAGACTGACACCAAATCCTGATTATAGGTGTGCACGGTGCATGGGAAATGCTCGCCCTATTGACGGCAGACCACAGAGTGAAGTCCAGGTTGGACCTGATAAGCTTGAGGTGGTAGCTTCCTTCTGCTACCTAGGTGACATGCTTTCTGCTGGTGGAGGCTGTGAAATGGCGGTCACTACTCGTGTGAAAACCGCCTGGAAGAAGTTCAGGGAGCTACTACCAGTTCTCACATCCCGCCACCTCTCTTACAAGACCCGTGGCCATGTGTACAGCTCTTGCGTGCGGAGCGCCATGCTCCATGCCAGTGAAACTTGGCCACTTACCAAGACGAACCTGCAGCGCTTGCAACGCAATGATAGGGCCATGATCAGACAGATCTGCAGTATCAAGCCAGAGGATGTGGCCAGGGTAAGGTCAAGCGAGCTACTAGCAAAGCTTCAGCTTGAGGACCTCAACCTCATTTTGAGAGAGAGAAGGCTTCGCTGGTTTGGGCATGTGGCGCGTTCGAGTGGTGCAATCAGAACAGCATATGATATGCAGATTGACGGCAAGCGGGGGGCAGGGAGGCCCAAGCAAACATGGAAGAAACTGACAGAGAAAGACTGCCGTGAGTGGAAGCTCACCACAGTTGACCCTCAAGAAAGGAGCACCTGGAGATCAGGTGTGAGATCTGCTATGCGTGCAGCTAGCCAGTTACCTGGAAAGGGGCCCACTGATGTGGATGATGCCCCTGCACCTGCACGTTAATCAAAAATCCGATTATGATGATGATATGTATGCGATGTTATGGACAACATTTCATAATGTTACCAAATTCTGCAAAACCTTTGTGATTTTTCTACTTTTTGGATCCAGATCAGGCCCAACATTATGTCAGGTCTGATTTGGGTCCAAACTGTTTGCAAAAGAAATAAAAGTGCTGCAGGCATGCATCATACCCGGCCATGATATATCATTACAAAGACAATCCATGAATCAAGGGCCATATTAAACAATTTTAAAAATGCAGTTGTCTCAACCAGGATCTTATATACAAAATTTCATCATATTTTCAAATCAAGGGCCATAACTGTAGTTTTTTCGACAAAATTAAACTATTGCAATTCCATAGCACTCCTTTCTTATATCAACACTCATTCAAAGTTTGAAGAAAATTGACCAAATAATGCTCAAGATAGAGCACCGAAACCAAATTTCATCATAAATAAAGGGCAATTACTCTGTGCTTAGTTGACTAAATTTACCCATTTATGATCCGAAACCACTCTTCCCCAATATCAACTAATATATAATCTTTGAAGAGAATGGGCCAAAAATTGTCCAAGATATAGCATACCAATTTTCAACATTAACCAAGGGCAATAACTCTGTGCTTATTTGACGAAAATTACAAAATACAAAGTTAGAAGAGAATCGACCAAAAAATGCCCAAGTTGGAGCACTGAAACCAATTTTCAAAATACATCAAGGGCAATGACTCTTAGGCAAAAAATGCCCAAGTTGGAGCACTGAAACCAATTTTCAAAATGCATTAAGGGCAATGATACTTAGCTTGTTTGACGAAATTTACATATCTACAATCACAAACCACTCCTCACTAATATCAACTCGAATACAAAGTTTGAAGAGAATTGGCCAAAAAATAATCAAGGTAGAGCACGGAAACCAATTTTCAGTATAAATCAAGGGCAATAACTCTTAGCTTATTCGAAGAAATTAACCCATCTACAATCTTAAACACTCCTCCCCAATATCAACTCTTATATAAAGTTTGAAGAAGTCGGTCGAAAAATACTCACAATAGAGAGCAATAACAAAATAGTGACGGAAGGACAGACGGATACTCAACTCAAATTTTTGAATGGAAGGTATACCATAATAATATTGAACTCCTTGACAGCATAGCCTGCCTTTAAAGCTATTAAAAAAACAGTGCTCTTAAACTTAATCATGGGTTTATTTATAGGGACAATATGCTTGATAACTCCATCATATGATTTTGAGAATACCACTACCAATATACGGTAAATGTTCTAAAAGTTCGAACACTAAAAAATAATTATTTTTTCCGCTGTTCGTAATTTTAGAAATTACGTTTCAGAAAAAGTGCTTGTGTTCATAATTTTAGAATGTGGTCTTTATCATGAGCAAAAATGGTATATATGCATGTAAAAATGTGGTAGAAACATGTTGAAAACACGGCGATATGATTCTGCGCTATCTATTCATTTTTCTTTTCAACCGCCCCTAAATTCTTGCGAAGTGAGTAAGTAAAATGTCCAGCGCATGCGGTAATTGCCAAGTCGAGAGCCGGGCACATGCATGTTATGTCACTCAATTTACTTACAAGTCGTAAAAGTCCACTTATTTAACCTCGGACTACCGATGAATCGCTACACTTTCGTTCTTCCTTCAGAAAACCAAAACGCTTTTCGCTTGCTCTCCATCTGCGCAAATGCCGTTTAAAATGTAATACAGTCAGTCACTCAAGGACATCTCGTCGATCAAAATTTTTTGCAAAGATATACACGAATCTTTGAAATACGTAGACGAGGTCTCCGAGTTAAAAAAATGACGAAATTCAAAAAGAACACGCATCTCTCTCTCTACTTGTCTATCTATAGAAAGTACGCAAAGTGTCGTATAAAAGCCGATGCGCACGATAAAATGGGTTTTCAGTATATCTCAATAAGTGTAGACATAGTCCGGTCCCATGCGCGGATCTAGAGGGGGGACAGGGGGTCCGGATCCCCCCCACCTGAAAAATCACAAAAAACATAGAATTTCTTAGCAATACTGGACCGGATCCCCTGAAATTCTCAAAACTACCAAGCCAGCATTCAACGTTGGGTCATCATCAGCACGCCAGCGAAGCGCCATTTAAAGGCGTTTCGCTTTCGGGCCGATGATCCGATGGTGGACAGCTTTTTGTAATATTTGGATCCTCTCTCCCTTAAAAAAAGAAGAAAAAAACGTTGTCAGAGTTCGGATCCAGATCAGATCCGAATGGAATTCAGGAAAGAATGTTTCGTCAATTTAAACATTTTGGCATGCGATAGAAAGCATGCAAAGCGTCAATACTGTCGAATATCCGACTTTGTCGTGCAAAAGCCGATGCGCACGAGAAGTATCTCCAAGTATCATTTTCAGCACCCTACTGATACACGATATTTTTCGAAATTAAAAGAAATTCGTATGCAAGCGCTGGTCTCCCCCCCCCCCCCCCCCTCTATCTCTCTCTCTCTCTCTCTCTCTCTCTCTCTCTCTCTCTCTCTCTCTCTCTCTCATCTGCTTTCAAAGTTTGCAAATAGTTTGGATGCAGAAGATCTCCGACGTCTTGCCAAACCAAATCAGGGGCAAACAGGCATACCAAGAATTAATAATGAAAGTGAACGTCCGACTTTGCGTCCGATGCCTCGAAAGAATATAATTGAGCCTTGACATGAGATTTCCAACAATGTGGTATGTGAGACCAGCAAAGCCTCAGATCAGCATGCGCATATGCACAGTCTGCTCAGAGCCTTTGCTAGTGGCTTGAATATTCTATGATTGTTATGCTACTGACTGAACATCGTTTGGAGTTTGTAAGCTTAAAAGGAGGCTACACAGGCTCGTCTGAGTCTACACTCGTCAAAATGCATTGTGTCGCGGCTCAATTTATGATATATTGGCTTCGAGCCGATGCGTACGATACGCTGGGTACATTCATATCTCAAAGAAAAGGAAAAATTCAGACGTATCCACAAATCTAGTTTTTCATGCATGCAGTGCGCCGTTTCATGCGCGAGTTCATTTAAATTGTTTTTTTTTTATTTCATGCAAACCCATGACAAGGAGACACAGCTAGGCAATTATGTTTTGTGTGCTAAGTCCGCTTTCGTGCGCCAGGGCCACCGCGTGCTGCCCGAGTCTTAAAACAACAACAACACGTGGTCTGATAGTCGGCTTCTTTGATCTCAAACATGTCCGTGAACCATTACCCCGTCTCTTTGTCTGCTGCTGATACTATTAGCAGTGCCGGACCCAGTGTGGGACCTAGGAGCCCCCCCTCCCCAAAGAGGCTGTCACAAACTAATTTAGCAGACAGTTTGGGCCCAGAAATTGCCCGACAAAATGTTTCATGTATTGTCCTAGAAACAAAGGTGCTGATAAGACTGTGCGGTGCGCAGGCTGATCGTCGCATGTAACAAAGTCGGGGTACATACTTCTACAGACGTGTGGTAAATAAAGCGAATTCCGAGATGTCTCGATCATCTCAAGGGCGTTACTGATTTTAAATTCACAGCCACGGCATGCACTCTCATTGTGTATGTGGGCAGTTAAGGCGCTGGCGATTTTCCGCGGATGCGCAGGCTCGTCTGAGCCTTCGCTGCTCGCATATGCGATAGGTACCATAATCTTATTAACTGGCTTATTTCATGAAATTAAATATGTAAATATTAAATTCATCAAGATGCAGAATCGTGCTACAATCAATTTATTTCTTGGTACATGTATGTACATGTATGTGGGTCTGTGCGTACATTATACCGGTAATTTATAATGCACTTGTAGGATTACCAAAAAGAGAAAAACACACCTGTTTTATAAGATAATTCACTTTTCTGTGCAGTTTTCAGCTATAGTGAACAGATTTATTGTGAAAATATAACTTAATTCTACTTTTACAAATGATTAAAAAAGAAAATAAAAAAATTCGAAAAATGTTCATAGTTGCAGACTTAGTCTCTTTAAATATATGGTGGCTTTATTTTCCGCATTGGATGTCTCGGTGAGAAAAAAAAACAAACGTGCGACTTGCACGATTTTCTCTGCATTTTGCACGAAACCGAATGACCCCTTGTGTTGCAAACGTCCACAGCAATCACTATACATCAATCTATTTTATTCTCTCTCGCCTAAGTGATCGTCACATTTTCCGCAACTCTCTCTCTCTTTGGGGCTAGTATTTTAGAAAAAAAACGAGCACGTGTCACATGTACATGTACAGCACACTGTTGAGAATTGCTCTGCGTGTGTCAACGTGCATAATTCACGTACAATTAGCTGAATCGCGACCTGAAGGTCAATGTTTGGTGAGTAATAAATAATGATCTCAGCCATTTGGGTGGATACATATACTTAGTCAAAGCAGTTTCGGAATTGTTGCAGGATATTGTCAGTGCATCAAGTTCGTCATTGCTGGTGACCTTGAGTAATGTATAACGTATAACGTCGCGCGCTGGCATGCGAAATGGAACATCACGTGCCAGATTACCCATATAAGTAGAATGGAACCTTCCAAATGTCGCTACCGCTCACGCACTGTACGGTAGAAGTATACCGAACACAGATGGGACACAAACAGATAAACGGACATCGGTTTTCCGCCGAAAATAACGTGTGTTCGTAATTTTAGAAATTCATTTTTCCGAAAAAGGGCAGTGTTCGATTTTTTAGGATGTTTTAAAAATTATCTTCGGCGATAATTTTAGGTGTTCGTAATTTTAGAGTGTTCAAAATTTTAGAACATTTACCGTAATACATGGAGTAGTGAAATTGCTTTCCTGAAGCATTCTTCTGGTATTATGAGGCCAAAAAAAATAGGTGTGTTTCAGAGTACATGCTATTATGATAGTATGAAAAAGGGACAGTAGACAGGTTTAATTTTATTTTGTTAAAAGATTTTACATGTTGTAGATGGGGAAACAATATGGCTGAACTGGGAAATCGCTTAGATGCTTTAAAAAATTAGGTTCTAGGTAAAAAAATTAGGCATGGTCAGGGGTAACCTGAAACACATTTTTTTTTATTTAAGGCCTAAGGTAAAAATTACTGTAGGACAGCCTTATCTTCTATTGTATTGGTGAGTTATAGTTACCTCATTGACTTCAGAGGGAAGAACTGTGTGACCTGTAGCTGTTGACAGGTTGCTAGACTCTCTTTGTTTTCCTCCATTAAAAGCAGGAACTGTACTCTCTGTAGCTAAATAATAAGTTTCTTCCTGCAGTTGGTACATATAGCTGCAAACAAAAAATCATCTTCAGTGGCAAAGAAAACTAACTGAACAATTTTTTAAAAAATCTATACCTTTTGTAAAGGGTAATTAATCACTTGTCCATGTTATGTTATGAAATATAGTTTCCCCTATAATGCTAGCCTGAGAATAATCTCAGTACCCATGTACCATGTGCAGTGTCCAAGTGACTAGGATTTGTTGCCATGAGACTGATCAATTTTACGCTGAAAAATTTTGTTTATCTAAACCTGTGTACATATCTTGCGCCAAATTTGAGTAATTACAAGCAGTAAAGAAATCTATATCATGTTGAGAGTAACTGAGTTCCATTTAGATCCTGACAAGGATGCCTCTGTGTGATTGTGATATTTTCTGATTATACTCATCCTTTGTAACAGCCCCCTACATCACAAAATGGTTTAATAGTATAATACCAATCCTTTTTGAAGTCTAAAATCATTTCAAGTGAACAACACTACAGCAATTGACACAGTGGTCGGGTAAAAAAATATATGAGACTGTTCACTCAGCTGTCGGGTGTATAAGGTGTTGTACACCAGGCAGCTGGGAAAATCCATCCAGTATTAGGAAATATTTAGGATATATGATTGATGGACTGTCAAGTAGCTATCTAATCTATCATACATCTCAAAATGTGAGGCCCTCCCAGGGGCTTTGGGGAACAGGGCAATTATTTCAGGGGAACAAAACACCACATTTGTAGGGGAACAGGGGTGTAAAGACAATATTGGCGAGCAGGGAACATAAGTAAACAAATTTAGGATTTTTTTTAATTTTGGGGGGAGGGAGGGGGGGTGGTTAAGGCACAGAAGAACACGCTAATTTATTTCAGGGAACAGATACCCTCTTTCGGGATCTATGGTACAGCGTGCATTACAAGGCCAGTTGTACTAGCATCAAGTCAATGAACAAATTAAAATATACCTGTCCCAATGGGAAGCACTGCACCAGTACAAGAATGTATCCTGAGCATCATCCCTTTATTTAGCCTTCTGTCACCACGGGGGTCTGGTTTAAACGGTATATGGGAATGGAGATATGCAGGCACACCACAGCGAACGCTTTTGCTTCTCGACTTTGTTAAATGGGTGACATGGTCAACATGAGAACCGCAAATTTCATACAGCCTTGTTGCACTTCCGCAAAGCAGACCTATAGTTGAGAGAAAAATATCCCCCTGCTCTTCGGAATAGGTTGAAATGGATCTCTGGTCATGTGTGCAGTCAACTGTACTTAGGAAACGCTGAAAATCACAGTACATGGTGTATGCTGGATGTTGATTTCGGCTCTGATCTTTTCCAGTTTCAGCAGACAACTCAAATTGACGGCCATTTGTTGTCTTTAACAACGGCTACTGTCTATGGTTTTATTGTGAAGAGTAGTAAGGGGAAATAAATACGAGTGGAAAGAATTGAGAATTTTTCTCCGAAACGGCAAAGTTCAACTGTTTATTTTTTGTAATAGTTTTGTTTACCCCAGTCGGTTTTTTGCACATTTCTGTAGTATATTCAATCGTCAATTAAGATAATGCTATTAAGTCACTGAGAGCGTGGTGCCACACGCCAGCTGTCATTTCTAACACAACCTCTAAGGAGCCATTTTTGTGGCAAATTTAAATCTTAAACAGTTCCAAAAAATATCTTAAACACCAAAAATATAACATTCTTGATATAAGAATACTTGTTTAGTCTTTACTGAATCTTAATAACTCGGAATAAGTTTTTATGAAAAAGAATCTACAGAACAAATGGACAATCAAAATCGGAGCTCAGGATTCGCCGTTTTTTCTAAAATTCGGTTCTTTATTCTCGGTTTCCATGGTAACGGCTGCATATATCAAAAAATGACAATGTAATTTTTTGTTTGCCTTGGCACAAGCTATCAATTGGTTTCATTTTTATTCAGATCTATTTCAGGCCGTGCCGCAGAATTTTGGTGGTTACAGATAATTGATGTTAAATGTTAAAATGACAACAATTGTAGGAATTTTAACAATTATTAGCAAAATAAATACAACATCTGAGAGACTGATAGCAAAACACTTCTTTATGTGTCTGTATTTTAGTTTTAATGAGCAGTTGAAATCTTGTGCTCAGTTGAGTTTAGCATGAAAAAACCTGTACAACCTCGAGGCCAGTCATGGATGCTGAGGAGATGGTGTTAAAGACATAGAAATTTGAGCAATAATACTGGTACCACTCATTATGACTCTCTCCAGGGGTCATACAGGGCAGATCAAAAGGACAGTCATAATGCGGTGATTATGACAATAAAGTGGTCCCATGAATGAATAATTGTTATTTATTGAGGAATAAATATAGTTTATATGATACTTGTAACTTTTCTGCAGCCCTAGATACTAGGGTGTGCATTTGACATTCTGTCTATGACAAATTGTTATTTATAGAATTTATGCATCATCAGCTGTCCCAGACAAAATCTGGGCTCAGTTGTCATCTTGCTTGCTAGCTGTTTGCAGGAATTCATTTGGATAAAACTGCTTGTGGATATTTTATATAACAATTACTAGTTTTGTTTTAAGACCTGGACAACTAACTTAAAGAATAATTCATCTCACAAACTGAATTCAGTGGAAACAAACTGCTCTTAGTTCAATTATACCCTCTTGGGGTTATGTGAACTATGGATATACATATATATATATATACATTCTTATGTCTTAGAACCTTCCACTCTGAATGCGTTGAGTGGGGCTCTGAGGCACCAAGTTATTTAGGGGGCAAAGGAACCGTGTATGGGATAATCTCAGCTTATAGTTAAGCGTCAAGAGCATTTTTTCAGTAAACCTTGACGTTGCTATTCTACTTTCATGATCAGTAATTTATTCTCTTTAAGCCTTGAGCTGTATAGGTCCGGTCAACCTGTATATTCAGGGGTCTTATAGCTTGCTGCTCCCTTCGCTTTCTTCTTGGCTGGCAATATCACTTGGGCAGTAGGTTTTTCACACTTGGCTCTTGCAGATTTCACTGTCTGGCGGACTTGGTTGCTTACACTACCCCTTTAAGCCGACAGGCTGTCTGTCTCATCAACCTGTATCAGTTGGGGGTCTCTACAGATTCTTATGGCTGGACCCACGGTCTACCGCCCTGGCTGGCAGGCATATTCTCTGACATAGTGATGCACTAAATGCTAGGACAGATCCAGCCTAGCCGCCTGTATCAGTCAGCAGTCTCTTCAGACTCACACGGCTTGCAGGTCCTCTTGCGGGTTCGAGGTCAGCTGCCTGGAGTCCTGTTTAGTGGGAGGTGCTATGTCAGGCTCTGCAATTACACAGCATGTGGCTTGAGGGTTCTAATTAGACTAGCTTTGCTACACTAGCCCTTGCAATGGGTTACACTGAACCAAGTCTTCCTGATTGTGATACTAGGTTACAGTTTGATGCCAGTCTCAGCATTTAAGGCTACTAGATATGATCGAAATCAGAACTTATTTCTGGAGCTGAGATTTTTCCATGCGGGTTTGAGGGGTTTCTTTACAGGCTGCGGTTTAAGACAGCAGATGCACTTGGAGATCTTTAACGCCTCCATGGATTTGTTCTTGATAAACTGTATTATCTTCAAAGTCACTAAGACATTTCATACAGGCTTGATGAACAATTTGATATTGCTGTGAAAGATTGTGAACTACAACATTCTATACTGT